>CM049844.1:5988365-6280865 GCA_027422415.1 Schizothorax lantsangensis
TGGTGCCAACGATGAAGAGCTCAGCTACGAGACCAGCCCCTACATCAAAGCCCTCGTCGACGGCTGCTCTGTAAGTTACCTCATCCTGATTAAAACTAACAAACAGACGAGAGATTGCAATATGTTTGTATGCTAAATATAAGCTAGCATAATCTCAATGTGTAATAAGCATTTTAAATCATGAAAATAGTATGCTTTTTTTTTTTTACTTTATTCATATTAAATGTGCATTAAATTACAATTATTTAATGTAACTTTTTTTTTACATTTGTGGTCGGTAAGATTAATGTTTTTTAAAAAGTCTCTTCTGCTCAACAAGGCTGCAGTTATTTGATAAAAAATACAGTAAAAACAGTAACATTGTGAAATATTGTTACAATTTAAAATATCTGTTTTCTATTTTAATATATTGTGAAATGTAATTTATTTCTGTGATCAAAGCTGAATTTTCAGCATCATTACTCCAGTCTTCAGTGTCACATGATCCTTCAGAAATCATTCTAATATGCTGATTTTCTGCTCAAGAAACTTGCTTATTATAAATGTTTAAAACAGTTATGCTGCTTCAGATTTTTGTGGAAACTGAAACTTGTTTTCAGCATTTATTTGAAATACATTTTTGTAACTTTATACTCATACTGTCAACTTTTGATCAAGTTTAAGTGAATCCTTTCTGAATAAAAGTATTAATTTCTTTGAAAAAATCTTAATTAATGAAATAGGAGTTTATATTATTACTGTTGCAAAAATTACGCAAGCACCAAAAATTTTTTAAATAATAAATAAATAAGAACAAAAAAATAAACTAGAAATGTTAAAAACTTTTACTTTTTCAAGTCAAGTGCAAAAATAATTTGCAACTTAAACATTTTTTTTTTTTTAAAACGCACATCATGTCTTGATTACACAGTTTATTTTAGGTTTGTTTTTAGAAACCAAAATCCAATAAAAAAAAAAAAAAAAAAGTTTATTATTAAAAACTTTACAGATATTTCTCTATTTTTTTCTTTAGCTTAAGGTATTCTGTCCCTAAATATGTTTCCGCCTCTTCCCTCACAGTATCGTAAAGGCTTGGACAGGACAGTGCTGGAGGTGAACACACCTCAGGTGGAGCAGCTCCCCTGCTGGACATCAGGATCTCAGACTTTGGGGAGGACAATCAGAAATTTGGTTTTGAAGTGGGACCTGTCTGTTTCCTGGGATAAACACACACATGCTGAGGTCAAGGGGAATACAATCACCGATACAATCGAGAACACACACACACACACACACTCATTAATCATGCACTTAAAACCTAGACATAAATATCACCGCATAGAGATGTGCCAACACTAATAAAGACATTTGAAATCACGTGTAAGAAGTGGGACACATAGATTCACACATACAAAGTTGCACACAAAGTACACGCCCAGGGAAAAACACTCCCAGCAGCGGAGGAGAAGAGAGCCATTCTCACAGGAGAGGAGAGAAGATGTTCTGTGATGGCGCAGATACTGCTGGCCTAAAGCAGAAGACCCTCTCGTCTCGGCCCCCTCTCTCTCCCACAGATCCCCTCCCCACTGTTCCTCTTCTGAGACGCTCCACTCTTCCTACCTCCATGCCTGATCGCACCTTTTATAGTCCTGTGTGAAGCTCTTACCTTATAGAATAGAACAACATTCTATGTGCAACATTTAAACTGAGGAACGGAAGCAGAGCGTCAAAGTTCTATTAGAACCATTTCAAATCAGCAACTGTCATCAACATACGCAATGAAAAGCCATTTACAGTGTAAAATTGTATTGAATTTGATATTGTTGTACATTTATTATAGAATGATAAAATCTGTAAGAATTTTCAATATTTTTGTTCTTGCGGTGAACATGCTGCCAATTTACCAGACCAGTATTTTTTGGTGAACGTATATAAGCTGGTTATTGTTTCATTACAGAGGCCTTTAAAAATGATCGTTTTTTTCTGACACACTTTTAACATTGTGCCCATAGCAACCCATGGGTTTGTGACCTTTGACCTTTGGTGTGGACAGTGTTCAGGCTGGAATCGTGCATGAGAACCATTTGTACAGAAATATTTTATTGTATTTATTTTGTGAAACAAACAGGTGCTCACAAGAAAACGACCAACACTTGCAGTACAAAATAATGTGGTATTCATCTGTAATTATTTCATCTATTAAATATGTAAATGAAACCCCAGAAAGCAAATCTGCCTTCTCTGTATGATATATATACATATGTACACTTGGTGATAGATCATGTTGCATTATTTCTTGAGGTTCAGGAGAGTTTGGTGCAGGTGGAGACAAATGTCTCTAGATTCAGACAGCAGTGGAGAAGGGACAGGAAGAGGAAGAGGAAGGAAACTGATGGTGGTTTGTTTTTTATGTATATTTTTTGTTTCTTTTTTAAAACATGGCAGGGGAATGAAAAGCTATAAAAAATGATTTGTGAATTAAAAGTTGTTTGTGTGGTTTTCTCACAAGGACAATACTGCTAGGATTGTTTTTGTCGGTGAAAGACAAACATCTGTCTTTATAAAATATGGTGCTAAAACGTGTTTATGTAAGTACTTCAGAATCTGTTTGTGTAATATATAATCTATTTAAAGAGCTGTTGGACTCCTTTGTTGTTCTTTTCTGTGTTTGTTTCCTGTTGTCATGGTGCTTTTGCTCATATTTCATCTGCTTCACTCTTCTGAGCCAAACTCCCATTTTCACCTTTCACAACACCACGTCTCTTGTGTCTCAGAAAAACACATGTAATCTGGCCACTTTCCTTCAAACGACTCCTAAAACCCTTTTAAATGATGAATTTTGTTTCTCTCTATAGTCTGAGTTTTGAAATGTTAAATGTTTTAAATCTTTGACGATGTTGTTTTGGTCCAAACGTTCCCATTAAACCACACATCAACACATTTCCTCCTGTGTCAACTCAATTGTTTTTATAAGTGGGTTCAGTATAAAATATTCACAATTTAATTGTATAAATATAGAATTTTTAATTTTTACTTGTTATATTGTATACAATATTTTACAGCAATCAAATGTAATTTATACCAGGACAACTTCATGAAGATGAAGGCACAGAGTTGGCGATCAGTTTAGTGTCATTCAACAGTTTTCAGCCAATGAAGAGTCCACCTGTATTGTTAAAGAGAAAACTCCATGTCAGTTCAAAACACACTTGAGAATGAAATTACACACGTTTGGCTGTTCAGCAAGAGATCAAGTGTCTTACCAGCAACTTCAATGCTGATTCCAGTAATATATCGACTGTCATCAGAAGCCAGAAATGCACATGCATCAGCTACTTCTGCACAGACAGGCAAGAGTGAGAAATAGATATTTATATTAGATATCAAATCAAAAGCATAGTTTATACTCTCTTCGATAGAATATGTTCATGAAAATGTTTTGTGTAATGAAAACATTTACCAGCAGGCTCTCCCATCCTTCCCATTGGAATGATGGCTGTGAGCTGCAAAAAATAACCAAAAATAGTGCTCATAGTTACAATAGATGTGGCTTCAGTGTGGTACTTTGTCTGACCATGCAATTTCAATTCATAAATCTTATTACATTTTTGGATCCTTTACTAAAGTTCAAAGCTGTTGTAAAATCTATGAAAAACAGTCACTTAAATAATTCTTGCTTACTTTATCGATGACTTTCTCAGGGACTTTATCTGTCATGGGTGTAGAGATGAACCCGGGCAGGACACAGTTGCAGCGAATGCCAAATCTAAAAGGAACAAAATAATGTTTTTCATATAAAATTATAAAAATATAGAACATAAAGAGAAATGTACTCTTTCTTTAAACTTTTCTCAATTAAAAAGCTCAACCAGCCCATAACTAAGACATAAGCAGACCACAAACCCTAAAGCAAAACATGGATACAATGCATTTAAAAATTGCAGGTGTGTAAACGTTATAGTTACTGTGTGACATAATAATGACATGCTCACACACTTGCTCAGCTCTTTGGCAGCGGTTCGAGTGAGTCCTCCACTCCGGCTTTAGAAGCTGAGTAGTTCACCTGCCCGACATTCCCAACCTACAGACAAAGAAACAGACACTTAAGTAATAATATGCAACTCAAGCTCTGAAAATGTTAACCATCTGTGGTGTAAAAATGTTAAATGTCTGCTATAATAAAACAGTGAGAAAATGAATAGAGCCTGATATTGCTCTAGATGCGTGACCTTGCCCACTATACTGCCCACAGTGATGATGGAGCCCTTCACAGCTCCTGCAGAAACTAAAGCCTTCGAGACGGCCTGAGTCATGAGAAACGTGCCCTGAAACACATCAGCAATACAGAAGATCAGACACACACCTGCACACCCTCAAGATTACTGTCAAAACTTTCAGAAACACTATGAAAAAGAGGACAACTTGATGGGAAAAACTATATACACACACTACCGTTCAAAACTTGGGCTGAAATTTAAATCTTCAAAGAAATTCATACTTTTATTCAGCAAGGATGCATTAAATTGATCGAAAATGACATTTACAAAGTTTCTGTTTTTAATAAATGCTGTTATTTTGAACATTCTATTCATAAATCAATCATGCAAAAATGTACCTCAGTTTCAACAAACATATTAAACAACACAAATGTTTTCAACATTGATAATAATAATAACAAAAGATTCTTGAGCAGAAAATCAAGGATCATGTGACACTGAAGACTGGAGTAATGATGCTGAAAATTCAGCTTTGATCACAGGAATAAATTAAATTTTAATATATACAGGTGCATCTCAATAAATTAGAATGTCGTGGAAAAGTTCATTTATTTCAGTAATTCAACTCAAATTGTGAAACTCGTGTATTAAATAAATTCATTGCACACAGACTGAAGTAGTTTAAGTCTTTGGTTCTTTTAATTGTGATGATTTAGGCTCACATTTAACAAAAACCCACCAATTCACTATCTCAACAAATTAGAATACTTCATAAGACCAATAAAAAAAAAACATTTTTAGTGAATTGTTGGCCTTCTGGAAAGTATGTTCATTTACTGTATATGTACTCAATACTTGGTAGGGGCTCCTTTTGCTTTAATTACTGCCTCAATTCGGCGTGGCATGGAGGTGATCAGTTTGTGGCACTGCTGAGGTGGTATGGAAGCCCAGGTTTCTTTGACAGTGGCCTTCAGCTCATCTGCATTGTTGGGTCTGGTTTCTCTCATCTTCCTCTTGACAATACCCCATAGATTCTCTATGGGGTTCAGGTCAGGTGAGTTTGCTGGCCAATCAAGCACAGTAACACCATGGTCATTGAACCAGCTTTTGGTACCTTTGGCAGTGTGGGCAGGTGCCAAGTCCTGCTGGAAAATGAAATCAGCATCTCCATAAAGCTTGTCAGCAGAAGGAAGCATGAAGTGCTCTAAAATTTCCTGGTAGATGGCTGCGTTGACTGTGGACTTCAGAAAACACAGTGGACCAACACCAGCAGATGACATGGCAGCCCAAATCATCACTGACTGTGGAAACTTCACACTGGACTTCAAGCAACATGGATTCTGTGCCTCTCCACTCTTCCTCCAGACTCTGGGACCTTGATTTCCAAATGAAATGCAAAATTTACTTTCATCTGAAAAGAGGACTTTGGACCACTGAGTTCTTTTTCTCCACAGCCCAGGTAAGACGCTTCTGACGTTGTCTCTGGTTCAGAAGTGGCTTGGTAGCCCTTTTCCTGAAGACGTCTGAGCGTGGTGACTCTTGATGCACTGACTCCAGCTTCAGTCCACTCCTTGTGAAGCTCTCCCAAGTGTTTGAATCAGCTTTGCTTGACAGTATTCTCAAGCTTGCGGTCATCCCTGTTGCTTGTGCACCTTTTCCTACCCAAATTCTTCCTTCCAGTCAACTTTGCATTTAATATGCTTTGATACAGCACTCTGTAAACAGCCACACCTTTCAGTAATGACCTTCTGTGACTTACCCTCTTTGTGGAGGGCGTCAATGTTTGTCTTCTGGATCATTGCCAAGTCAGCAGTCTTCCCCATTATTGTGGTTTCAAAGAACAAGAGATACCCGGAATTTATACTGTATGGATGGTCATTTATTGAAACTCAAATGTAAATATTCTAATATTTTGAGATACTGATTTTTGACTTTCATGAGCTGTAAGCTCTAATCATCAAAATTAAAACAAAAAAACTTTTGAAATGTTTTACTTTACATGTAATTAATCTAAAATATATGAAAGTTTCACTTTTTGAAATAAGTTACAAGAAAAAATGAACTTTTTCACGACATTCTAATTTATGGAGATGCACCTGTATTCACATAGAAATATGTTATTTTAAACTGTAAAAATATTTCACAATGTTACCATTTTTACTGTATTTTTGATCAAATAAATGCAGCCTTGGTGAGCAGAAGAGACTTAAAAAATACAACCAAAACATTTGGTATATATATATATATATATATATATATATATTAGTGGTGTCAAAATTAGCGCGTTAACGCGGGAGATTAATTTTTTCAGATTAACGTGTTAAAAATATTTAACGCAATTAACGCAGGGGCGGGGCTAGGGTTGGCACCCCATTCACAACTGCTGCCTCTGTCTCTTTTTTTCTTGAAAAAAATTTATTGATTGCGTTTATTTAGATGCAGAACGTCTTTATGACCACATCAAACAGGAGACATTTCAGACGCGCGCTCTAACGTCGCCTCTGCGCCAGGCGCGAGTCAAACGAGTGCAGAAAAGATACTGTGCTCGTAGCGCGCGCTCTTCAAATACACGCACAAAGGTGCCGGCGCGCGCTGTAGCCTGTATTATTTCATATCAAACAGCGAAATAAACTACGTGCATGCAATGTCCTAGTTATGCCGTCAGTTAAGGCATGAAGTTACCAAAAAGGCGATTAAAGCTGCCTTAAAACTGTGTGCATGCATGCAATATGATATGCGTCACATTTAAGAACATGTCTCTGAAATGGTTTTCAAAACTTTCCTGAGGCACCCCAGAACTGTCTCCCTCATCTAAAACACCCGATTAAACTCGTCAGTTCATTAGACTAAGACCTGAAGTGGGTCAGAAAGCAGCAGCAGCTTTTAAAGCAATAGCAGTCAAATAATAATAACCAGCAGCTGTGATGTCTATCAATCCAAGAACAAAAGAAAAAAAAGAGGAAATCAATAACTTTTATAGCTTTAAGGGGTTCATCTATATTTAATTTAGAATTTAGAGTTTGGTTACTATTAATTTTCTGTATATTTCTGCTGAAGGGCACAGGTAGCTAAATATGTCATTTATTGTAATGGGTTTGTGTGAAGATTGTTTTAAGTTCACTTAAATTAGAAGTTAAGTCTAATAAATGTTAAAATTGATAGCTCTCAATTATACTGTAATACTGAATGGCTACAGTCAATGGTTAAATATTAAGGGGGAAAAACAATTTTACAGAGACATCAGTAGTATTGATATCAGTGATGCTGGCCTTCAATCATAAAAAAGATGCCATTAAAGAAATATTAAAAATATACTGTCTTTATGTTGTTTGTACATTGTACATTTGAAGATTAAATGTGAAATTATTGCAACATAAAAGTATATTTAAAAACTTTAATGTTAGTGGGATTAATCGCGATTAATTTTAGAAAAATGTGCGATTAATTAGTAAAAAAAAAAAAATCGATTGACAGCACTAATATATATATATATATATATATATATATATACATACAGACATATAGACATAAACATTTGCATTGACTCAGATATTTTTTTTTGGTTTGTTTGCTTTGTTTTGTTTTTTTAAAGAAGAAATGTTGTGTTCTTTCACAGAATGTGCGACTCTTCAATTTACAGGTAAGACTTTGTTACTTTTGGAAAAAGAATGTATACATATTTTTCTCCCATCACCATTTGCTCTCAGACACTCTGTAAAACACTGATCAAAGATCATCCCTTGTTGCTTCTCATGACTGTATATAGTGACATGTTCATAACTAAACACTACAGTTAGACTCTGGACTGCAGTACCTTGAGATTAATCTTGATTACTTTGTCAAAATCATCTTCTTCCATCTTGAGAAGGAATTCATCTTGCGTGATCCCGGCTGCATTCACACACACAGACGGCGGCTGGAAGTAACGGCGCTGCAAGAAAACAAGAATAAACACGTGAACTTTCAGATTTATTATTTGACCCCACAGAGCTCCAGAAGAGCCTATTAACACGTCCCTCACACCTGTATACTTGTCACTAGTTTCTCCACACTGTCCTTTGATGACACGTCCACCCCCAGGGCAATGTGCTCCTGACCTTTAAGGTCATGTGACAGCAGCTCCAGCGTCTGATTGGCTGATTCCTCATTGCGGTCAGCCACTACAACAGAAGCTCCTTCAGAGGCGAACCTCTGACACACAGCTCTGCCGATGCCACTGCCACCTCCTGAAACACAACAAATCAACACATCTCTGATAAACACAAAAACTTCAACACCTTTCAAAAACTTATTTAAATATTAGGAGAAACAATATGACGTATGTGACAGTAGCACAGGTATATTTGTAGCAATAGCCAACAATACATTGTATGGGTCAAAATTATCAATTTTTCTTTTATGCCAAAAATCATTAGGACATTAAGAAAAGACCATGTTCCATGAAGATATTTTGTAAATTTCCTACAGTAAATATATCAAAACTTCATTTTTGATTAGTAATATGCATAGCTAAGAACTTCATTTGGACAACTTTAAAGGTGATTTTCTCTGTATTTGATTTTTTTTGCACCCTCAGATTTCAGATTTTCAAATAGTTGTATCTCAGCCAAATATTGTCGATCCTAACAAACCTTACATCAATGGAAAGCTAATTTATTTTTCTCTTCAAAGCATTAACCCTTATGACTGGTTTTGTGGTCCAGGGTCACATTATAAACCCTAAATATGCAGGATGTTACACTGCTAAATCTAGTCTAATTCCTAAGGGTTAAAAAAGCTTAAGCACTTTATTTATTTTGTTTGATATATAAATACTGAAAGCAATATGGTAGCTGTAGCTTTTAATATTGCATTCGTTTTTACCGTCAAACTTCAGCTTGCATGATCCACAAACAAGCACTGAAACTGAACGCAGTAGATGTATGATCTGTATGACAAAAGTGTCCAACTGTAAAATGTTATTATGACTTTAAAGACAGTAAAAATGTACAGGTGTGCATTAAGACAAATGAAACGTATTTAAATCTCACCTGTCACTAATGTCAGCCTGGATATGAGTCGAGAGGACGCCGCCATGCTGGTGTACAGTGTGCTGTAGTAGCTACTGATGACCGCTAGAGGGCAAGTTAATATTTTTTCCATATTTACAGTCACGACCTCTTGACTTTCAAACTCATGAATGGGACAAAGCATTTCGCACAGCTGGTGTCCTCTTAAAGGATCTTTGAAAATAAAATGAATATGCTCACATTTATGTCACTCAAAATCTTTATTACTTTCCTTGATGAATTATGCTGAATGTTGATGCAAACACGGACAGAGCCAGAGACATGTTTTTAAAGCGCTGTGTATTATAACCAATCACATACGATTCTGTTGAGCTTATGAATGCAAGGACCAATCAGAGGCGTTCAGATGAGTCATCGCTGAAACAGCTGTTTCGTCACCGCGCGCAGGCTGACTGAATTCTCCAGTTCTCTCATCAGAAATAACAAAGTGAAGAAGTACGAATGTAAGTAAGATATTAATTTCACAGTGTATACAGCTTTAGAGATTATTATGGCAGTTTTTGAGAGTGCTTGAACTCGCTGAACTGAAAATGTTCTTTGATAATGTAAACGTCCTTTGCTCTCTTTTTGTACAGTGAAAGTGTTATAGGATAATTAACTTAGTGTTTTTATTAAATTCCCATTAAATACAAAGTCAGTCGTATTAAGAGTATTTTATGGTATGACACCCATATCTGGTAAAAAGACGGGCTTTTATGCTTAGTTAATAGATTACAGTATTAGGCTACTTTGCCCATCGCCTATTATAGACCAAATAACATAATCTATTAAAGGTGCAAAATGCATTTACTTACATTTGAGAATCGAGATATTTCATGATATATTTTGGGGATATATTGAATAAAAAAAAAAAATAATAATAATAAAACCCCTGCTGAACTTAAAGTTGATGGTTTGTAATGTTTGTAATAGTATTTGTAGTGGAAACCATTAAAATTTTCTGTGATGATTTTATCTTAATATTTTTTCAGTAGGAACATAAGCCTATATCAGTTATACAGTGGTATACAGTGGTATAACCCTTCACTCGTGCCCCTTAAAAATAATGAGTGCATGATGCCCCTGACACTACAATACAAAATGATTTGTCAAATAAATGAAACATGATGAAACATTCATTTTAGTTGAAATTGTTATAGATTACTTCTAGAGACTGCATGGTGAAAAATGAGTGATACTTAAAGTAGGATGACATGGTGAAAGTGGCCCCTGTCTGGCCCCCCAATGACCGCCCCTGTCTGACCCCTCACACCCAATGAACCTCTGGCCGGTGCTAATACTGAGCACAAAACAGCCAGACACAAGAATAGTTTATTCCCCCAGTATCCCACCTGAACAACACATAACACACCCCGTTAAGTAAATAACTCATACATTTTAAAATTGTTCCCTGTATATTTTTATTTTTAGTACTAAAAGCACAAGTTCTTTATTACCTTAATTATATGGCCCCTGTTCCATGCAATTCCTTGTGTGTGCAAACACACTTGGCAATAAAGCTCTTTCTGATTCTGACCTTCATTCAAAACGGAAATAAACTGTCTTGCACATATTACACGACTGTGGTAAGTGTTTTTTGTGATATTCGCAAAACTTTCAAATTTACCCATTTAAGAGTATTTAATGCAGTGAAATTAAGTTGCTAAAATGACTGAGAATTGCATTGACTCGTTTTACTTGAACTGAACAGTAAAGCATGCAATTACTGTCGTAAATAGAGAGTGGTGATAAGGTCCTTGATAAAGATAACTCTTTAAAAATGATTTTATTTTCACATAAAAAATATATATACATTTAAGAAACGAGAAAATATTATTATATATCGCTCTGAGAAGCTAAATCAGCACCGGAGTAATTTACAAATGTCCAGCAATACCATAACTGACCACAAGAGGACAGAAGTGTACAACTGAGAAAAAACTAAAACAAATGTGGTCTAGTCAAAACAAAACCAGTCATAAGGGTCATTTTTTTGAAATTGAGATTTATACATCATCTGAAAGCTGAATAAATAAGCTTTCCATTGATGTATGGTTTATTAGGATTGGACAATATTTGGCCGAGATAAATCTGTGAAAATCTGGAATCTGAGGGTGCAAAAAATCAAAATATTGAAAAATCACCTTTAAAGTTTAATAGAAGTCCTTAGAAATGCACATTACTAATCAAAATTAAGTTTTGATATATTTACTGTAGGAAATTTACAAAATATCTTCATGGAACATGATCTTTACTTAATATCCTAATCATCTTTGGTATAAAAGAAAAATGGATAATTTTGACCCATACAATGTATTGTTGGCTATTGATACAAACATACCCCAGCGACTTAAGACTGTGGTCCAGAGTCACAAATGACCTGCGGCGCTAAAGTTAAAAAAACAAATATCAATATATTTCAATTTAAATATAACTCAATTTAAACTTCCAAGGGACCCTCAATATGTCTTACATTTATATAAAATAGTTATATTTTTAAAATGTCTTATGTAGATTTTTATAACAATCCATTTATTAAAATTATTTTTAAATAAAATGTAAAATAGTTTTTGTTAAAAAAAAGTAAAATAGTTACATTTGTAATAATTTTAGTTACACTACAATGTACAAAAATTATAACTATAAATAATATTTATTTTGTATATAATTTCTGTGCCATCTTTTCTACATATTTTGCTTGCTTTCTTCAATCTCAAACTTGTGTTTTGTTAATGAAAGTGTTTTTTCCTAGCTCTAATGAGATTGTTCCAGGAGTCGTGAAGAGCGTTAACACTCTTGAGCTCTTGATAATGCTCTGATTCTCACTGACCTGTGCTCTGCGTCTGGGGAAATAAAGACAACACTTAACCACCGTCCCCAGAGAAGCTTTTCCATCTCAATTGATATCATTCAACACCATTAGATTCAAAATAAAACATCAATGAATCCCTATAGACATGCATGTTGTCACAGACCTCTTTGATATTTTGTTGCAATTTTGAGGCATTTATTTTGCATGTTTTTTCTGTCTGTCCCTATGTTTTGTTTAGAGCTGTGGTTTTGATATGTAAATAAGCCAGAGGCAATCATGCATAGGTAAGTTAAGCCAATAAGTCTTTATTAAAATGAGCAATAATATACAACAACAGGAGGAAATAAATGATTTACATACACATGCAAAAGCAGAGTGGATGTTCAATGGTTCAACCCTTAACATCATAAAATCATTTCGGCTGTCAACGGAGGGCAAGAGAGGTAAAACCTAGGGAAGAACAAGAAAAGGGTTTACATATTCCTGCATTATCAGAGTTTATTATTATTTTAGGACCAATAGCGGTAGAGGTTTACCTCTGTGCTGTTTCTTGTAGTGCCAGTATGCAGCAGAAAGAGCCACAACAAGACCGATAAGAAGAAAAGAGCAACCCACAGCTAACTTTATGATTCTGGTATCGAGAGAGGTGGAGTCTGAGCGTGAGAAAAGAAGAGAGAGAAAGATAATGAACCAGTGACAGACATAAATAACCTGCTTTAACAGTACATGCAAATAAATAACCAGCAATGCAGGAAAACCCCCTGGACATCATGACACATGAGCATGTGTGTGGAACCTTCTACAGTGATTCCAGCAGGATGTTAGAAGAATGAACACAAACATACAGGAGCATTTGAAACGTACATGTGTCTTTGTATCTGCAGAGGGACAAGAGGAAGTGATGAAACTGAGGACTAGACCGGATTTGTTGGGTAATGGACAAAATACCTTGTCATTTCCAGTGTTATTTTAATATGATTTATTTACCATTTTATTTTTTTATTAATATTAATTAGTTTTCATTTTTATTTTCATTTAATTGTTTAGTAATTTTGTTATGCGCCAGACCACATTTGTCAGTTGTGGACAAAATGTCAATTCCACTGTCATTTTAATATTGTTTATATACTATTATAGTTATTCATATTTTTAAATAGCATCTATGTTTGTATTTTCAATTTTTATTTTTGTTTTAGTTTGATTTTTAGTTAATTTAGTAAATTTTTAGTAATTTTGTTTTGCACCAGACCACATTTGTTGGGTCATGAACAAAATACCTGCACAGTTCAAGTGTCATTTTAATATTATTCATATAGTATTATAGTTTTGTTGTCATATTTTTTATCATTATTCAATATTTTAAATTGCCCTTTAATTTTTTATATATATTTTCAGATTCTATTTTAATTTTAATTTAGTTACATTTTTAGTAATTTTGTTATTGCCTAGACAGTTCCAATGGTATTTTAATATTATTTAAATACTGTGATATTTTCATTAATTTTTATTAATATTATTATTAATAATTAATTAATAGCTAGTTTTTTATTTTTTGTATTTTCTATTTTAATTTAGTTCAATTTAGTTCAACCACATTACCTTATTACAAAATACCTGTTATTATTTATATACTATTATTATAGTTTTTATGCATAATTTGAATTATCTTTTATTTATTATTTTCAGTTAATTTTAACTTAACTTTTAGTAATTCTGTTATGCGCCATCTGTTGAGTCATGGATACAATGCCTCTTCACTTCATTTTAATATTATTTTAAATTATATCTTAAATTATTATTTAAAATATATATTATTTAAAATGTTATATTAATATTATTTTATAAAGTTATTTTTATTATTATTTATATACAGTTTTAGTTTTTATCAATAACTAGCTTTTAATTTTTATTTTCAGTTATTTTAATTTTTTGTGATTTTGTTATTAGTTTTTATTAGTCAAAAGATGAATCACATCCAAAGTAAAAGTTTTTGTTTACATAATATATGTGTGTGTATTGTGTATATTTATTATGTATATATAAATACACACACACACAGCATATATTTTGAAAATATTTATATTCATATAATTTATATCATATATAAATATATTTAATATATAAACGTAACATATTATTCTTAAAAATATACATGTATGTGGGTGTATTGATATATACATAATAAATATACACAGTACACACACACATATTATGTAAACAAAAACTTTTATTTTGGATATGATTAATCGAGATTAATCATTTGACAGCACTAGTTTTTATAAATATTACCATATATTTTTTTATTTCAGTTTTAGTTTTAAGTTTTTCATGTACTATTTAGATTTGATTTGATTTCAGCTTTATTAAAAAAAAAAAAAAATGTAATTAATACTTTTATTTAACAATAATAACCCTGGTCAGTTTTTCTGCAAGAATTACATGTAATGTCCACTGATAGTCACATAATCATCCTACTAATTACGACTAGTGATTTCCATCAGTTATCTAACGAACAGTGTCTCACCCCACAGAACGAGGAGAAGCTCCTCCAGACCGCTGTGCTCCACTCGGCAGCTCACCGTGACTCCTCTGTGAAGCACCAGCTCCAGGTATGAGTGCATCTGGTAGCTCCAGTCGCCGTTATCCATGAATTCAGTAGAGACGTCTCCGGTGACCTCTGATCCGTCCAGCAGCCAGGTGACGTTGATGGCCTGGGGGTAGAAATCAAACGCATGGCACTCCAGCGTGGTCAGCTGACCGTAACGAGCCTTACTGTTGGAGCGTACCGCAACAACGGGCGGCACTGTTGAGAAGACAACAAGAACAACGACAGTGAGAGAAATACAGCTAATTTAACTGATGCAATCAATTCAGACTCTCTGCTTTCATTTCCAGTTTTATACTCTGGCTTAATAAACTGAGGTCATTTCTGAGGAGTTGAGGTTGCTTACCCTTTCTCACTTCACTTTTGATATAAAGTCTGGCATTAGCTTTGCATATTGTTTCCACCTCCTCCTTCCGCTGTTTCATCTTCCAGCTCTGATTGTTGTAATGTTCAGCATTTATGATCCCATACTCGTCGTAACCAACATACTTCCCCAGCCTCGAGTCATAACTGCACAGAAGCTTTTGGTTGAAGACCAGCTTCACGGTGTAGACCATGTCAGACAAATCCTCTTTGCTAAACTCACATTCATCGATGTCCTGGAACACATAAACATCTGAAGGGAACAGACAGTTATTCAAATAAATGTCAGTATATGCCAGTGAAGATACGTTCTTGAGGGTTCAATATGCCATAGAAGAACTATTTCTGGTCCCCCCCAAAGAACCTTTCAGTAAACAGTTCTTAAATAAACACTTTATTAACAATATTTTAATAATCTAATCTTAAGAATCTTTTTCCACTGTAGAACCTTGAACTGCCTCTGTTTTTTATTTTGTACTGTTCTCTAAGGTCCACTTATAATGTTATCAAGAGTTTTACATCAAAAAGCATCATAAATTAGAAGTAATAGGCTATTTTCTGTGCTGTTTTAACCCCCCTCATCAGAACGCTCTGTTTGAATAGCCAGATTGTAGTCTCAGAAGTAAACACCCACTGCTATGATTGGTTAATAGTTGTGTTTGTTTATCAGCCTGCCTCCTTCACAGATGGATGCTGCTGTGATTTAGGTCAAAAAAGCATAAATACTCCGTACATATCAAACGATCTGTGAGAACAGACGAAGCTAGTGAGCACATAATGAAAACAGCTACTCACACTTGTGTGGTGCGACATAATATAGTCACACAGCATCGTCTTTTAGTTTCAATCTTTTTTGAAAATTGAAAATCCCACGTCAAACTGTGCCTTGTTCGTAAACGAATCCGCAGTAAAATGAAGTGAACAAAAGACAGAGTTCATGCACTCTTTCCCTAATGTTGGGATCAAGAGCAAGGCAATGCAAAGACTGTTTCAAAGAGTCTTCTTGTCTTCGGAGCATCTTTATCGTTTAGTTTCTGCGCAGAGTAGACCTGCGTTTGCCTCTCTCGTTATTTACACTGTGTGTGAATCGGTGGGAGGGGCTAAGCAGGCAGTGATGTAGAATCAGTGGGCGGGGCTAAGCAGGCAGTGATGTAGAATCGGTGGGAGGGGCTAAGCAGGCAGTGATGTAGAATCAGTGGGCGGGGCTAAGCAGGCAGTGATGTGTTCTTGTTGATGGAAAGTGCCACATTCTACAACCTGTCGTTTTGGCAGATTGGCTTCAATATAAGCTGTTTTTAGACTAACGAGAAAGTTTTTAAATTTACAGGATGTTTTTATAGTACAATGACCTCTTATATGTCAAAAGATCAATGGACATTTTTTTCTCAGTTCATGGCCCCTTTAAAGGGTCTTCATGGAACCATAGAAACCAATTATTTTTAAGAGTCCAGTCATCTCCAGAAATTAGCTATTTGTCATTTTATTTATCCGGATTGAGGTTTTAGAAAGCTCAAACAGGAAAGTACATTTAACAAACCATAAGAAGAAGCTAAAAATGTATTTGATCATATGGTTAGTCACCATAAAATGGCCAAACTGGCTCTACAGGTCAGTCCTGTCTTCATATGATTTCACCTTCATATGCACTCACCTTTAGACGAGACGCAACAAAAAGCAAAGCCCACCAGGACAAGTCCAAGTCCGAGTGTCCTCATCTCTGTGTTGTTCTTCAAGTGCTGTTTGAGGAGAGTGTTTGAAAATCAGTCTGAATAATGAAAACATTCATATGCTTCACTTCTTATGGATACTTCCTCATGATTTAGTATCAATCACGCATGAGACCAGGAACAAAAAGTGAAATGCCTGTAAAACACTCTTTACTAAAACACATTTCAATTATAAGATCTTGTTCTAAAATATTTTTTTCACACCACTATCGTCTAAAAAAAATAAAAATGACAATTAAAATAAAAATTAAGGAGAATTAAGTGTGAATTAACTAAATAACACAATAGCTCAGTTTGACAACCCAATGAACTACTGTCTGACCTAAATAACACAAACCCATCTATACACACATTTATGTTACCCAAATATAACCGTTAATACACTTACCTCAGCACAACACACCACTATGGGCTTCTGCTAAATGAGCAGCTACCACAGAGGTGAATGGGAATGCTAACAGATGTTAATGCTAACAGGCTTAATTTACGATATTCAGCGCTACTGCCACCTTCTGATGTAGCTCAAGATATTATCCTGATCTGTGCAATGCATTTTTACAGATGTTTTGAAGGTTCAATAAAAAAAATTAAATTAAAAAAAGTTCATGACCAAATGATTTTTTTTTTTACAGATGTTTAATACTTTAATAAAATTATAATTTATATTTTAATATACATCTATGTACACTTTCTTTAATATTATAAAAAAAAAATAGAATAAAAATATAAAATGTTTTATATCTCTTATAGCCATTTTTATTAGTTTTTTAATGTCTATATAGTTTTAGTAATTTCAAGTATTTAGTACAAGTTAAACTAAATGAAAATGAGAAATTTGGCAATTAGCTGAAATAAGTTTTTTATATATTTTGTTTCAAGTAGCAATTTTCATGGTTTTAAATAACTACACTGAAAAAAATGATTAATTAAATTTACTAAACTTTTTTAATTTATTTTAGCTACATTAAATAAACAAATTTAGTTGACTAACTTTCAACATGTTTTTTAAATGTAGCTAAAATAAATTGTTTGCAACCACTTAGAAAATTACCTAACTAAAAATGTAGCATAATTTGTTTTCAGTGTATAATATGCCTAGATGCAATAAATATTCCACTGAAAATCATATAGAAATGTGCTAATGAAACAGCATGCACCTGAAGTAACACACTGAGCCACAAGTTTTTGTTTTAAGGACATCTCACCTTCTTTATTAACGTGACATTTTTCAGATGAGAATAATGGTCGCATGAAGCATCTGTTGAGATGATGCTTACAGCTTGAGGTTTCATTTCGTTATGTTTTGCTGTTGTCTTCTTAAAAAACAAAACAACGAGCTGTGGAAAAAACCAGCCACAATACTAAAGAGAAGAGCTGAAGACAGTAGAAAACAAAGAAAAAAATAATGCAGGAAACAGAAATCAGGTCATATTGACAGATGCAAGCTGCGAGGTCATGAAACTATTACATATGTACAATTTTTGGAAGAAAAAAAAGTTTTGTTGTGTAACAGCATGTGCTATGAAACTGAAACTAGATTTCCAAGCATTTAATTTTTGAATATGAGGGTCACTTTGTTAAAACCATAAATTGTGCATTAACTCTCTGGGTGAATAATAGTAATAAAAACACTAAAACAAAACCAGACTAAAACTCAAAAACCAAGATTTACAAACAGTATTCACATCAACACCTAATTAAGCAGCTGTGCACCTCTCAGTGCATCTAAGACTCTGTTCTGCTCTAGAAATCGTGACCGAAACCACATGAACATAAAAAATAATTTATGCATCCAAAAAAATAAAATAATGCTCATGTGGCCCAGCTGAATTCATAGAGTAAGATTCTGCATGTTTGTATATAAAACCATCTAGAGTTGAACCCATTCATGTGACCATGGGAATAAAGCAGGCTGGATGGAGAGGTGATCAGATTCAAGTTTTAAGACGCCACTAAAGCCAACAGGTCACCCATCAGACAGACAGGTGACGTAACTCCCTGTTCTCATAACCTCTGGGTGTACAGATGCCATTTGAATAGGTGGAGCTTTGTTTTTTTTTTTTCATTCAAATGCACAACCAAGCACCAACTCATCATGTATGTGCAAAGTGTGTAAACAGAAAACCACGGGATTCAATGGCGCACGTACACATCACACACTCGCTCATGCAAACAAAAGTGACAGCAGTTTCCACTCCAAGCCTTTTGTTTTCTTTAGGACAAACTACTAAAAAGGTCAAACGAAAAGAGGGAGAAAAAAACAACAACAAAATATTCACAAAAGAACAAGTCAGATTTTTGTTTTCTTCCCTACCAGGGAATTGCTTAAAATTCTTCTTTATAAAAGAAAAATAGATATTTATATATCTTTGTACATGTATATACACAAAGTAAAGAAGGATGGACTAACAGAAAGGAGTCCCAAACTAGACGACGATGCCCTGGTCTGCTTTTCTGTCAGCTCCTTCTCCGTCCATCATTTCCCAGAATTCTCTTTACATCTGCTTCTATACATCTAAAGAGAAACACTGCCCTTCCTCATTAGTTACTGTTATTAAGAGCAGAAACTCTATTCTGGGATGGAGTGCATGTTTTATTTGATGTCCGTTCTTTCAGTCCGCTCAGTCTGAGTCACTGGTGTCAGAGGAGGAGGAAGAGGAGGATGAGGAGGAGGAGTCTGAGCTGGAGCTGCTGGCGCTGAGACGAGACGCCACGGCATGAGACTCCGCCGCGGTGGGCTTCTCCACTGAGACAGAAACAGAGATGTGTTATTCAGTTTGTCTTGATTAACCTGACTCTGAATCAGCATGGATCATCTACAAACATCTCGGTCCTTACCTTTGGTTTTCTGTGGTTTCTTGGCAGAGTTGAGCTGACCGCTGACGTCCTGCAGTCGTCTCTCCAGCTCTCTCTTCTTCTCCAGAGCCAGCTCCTCACGAGATTTACCTGCAGCGCCTTTGACTGCCACTGGAAAACACAAGAAGCACATTCAGTCAAATTTACCATACAACATCTTTACAGCTTGATATAAGACGCTTTCCTGTAGCTCAAATGGTAGAGCATGGCGCTAGCAACGCAAAGATCATGGGTTCGATTCCCAGGGAAAGCAAGAGCTGATTAAATGTAAAACTGTAACTTGAATGCAATGTAAGTCGCTTTGGATAAAAGCGTCTGCTAAATGCATAAATGTAAATGTAAGACGCACATTATGTTATAATCAGTCAAGAGAATCTCTACCTATACGAGGGGCTTGAATGTTAACAAAGATGTGATAAATGTAAATGGATTAAGACAGTGGCGAAATATCCCAAAAATATGTGTATTGTGTATCAGCATCAATTGTGCTCACTTGTGTGAAAAATGTTAGTTCATTCATGAAGTGAACTTTTGTTGGAATCTGAGTAAATACTGTAGCAGTGTAGCATGATGCTTCACTTTGAATAAAAGCATCTGCTAAATGTTTTAATATAATTTCCTCAATGACTCATTTGCTACAGTTACATTATATAAAATGTAAACAAAAAATAACAAAAATGGCTAATGCATACTCCTATCTAGAGAGATGGGCAAATATAATATTTACACTACTGTTCAAAAGATTAGGGATCAATAGAATAATATAAAAATACTTTTATTCAGCAAGCACACATTAATTTGACCAAAAGTGACAGTAAGACATTTATATTGCCTTTTTCGCTTTCAAATATTTTTATTTGTATATATATATATATATATATATCATTTGTTTTTAAATAAACTTATTCATTGGAGAATGCTGAATTTCCAAAAAACATTAAGCAGCAAAACTGTTTTCAGCATTGATGATAATCAGAAATGTTTCTTGAGCATCACATCAGCATATTAGAATGATTTCTGAAGGATCATGTGACACTGAAGACTGGAGTAATGACGCTGAAAATTCAGCTGCGCATCACAGGAATAAATTATATTTTAAAATATATTCAAATAGAGAAGAGTTGTTTTAAACTTCAATAATATTTCACAATATTATTTTTACAGTATTTTTGATCAAATAAATGCAACCTTGGTGAGCACGAGTTTCTTTCAAAAACATTAAAAAAATCCTATCAACCCCAAACTTTTGAACAGTACAGTATTTTTCTTTTTTCTTTCTCTTAGCATGTAATTACTAGGGATGTGCGCTACGACTAATTTGACTGTCGTTTAAACGGAAGTTTTGTATCCGACTAGTCGACTAGTCTAAAAGCTAGAAAACCCCCAAAAATGGCAAAAAAAAAAAAACTGCGTGTCTATATAACAGCATACAGTTGAAATACTTGTCACATCCCTCACACTGTCAAATCCCTCAATGAATTCTGCTAAAAATAGGTCATGATTATGCCGTATGCTTGCCTCGCGTTATCATCAATTAATTTTAGGCGGTCGTTAAACAGAAAAAAAGGAAGAGCATTCTTCATAAACCAGTGCATAGCTTATTTATTCAGATCGGCTGGAGCAATGCAGAAATGGAAAATCAATCAATAGACTGACAGAATTCTTCATTTTCATATAACGTTAGCCAACATATTAAAACACATATTAAAACAAAAGTAAAAAACAATAGGAAAGTTTATCAAGGAATAGCATTAAAACGGCTTTTAAAAATGTACTTCATGTTGGCTATATTGTCTAAAAACAAAACAAAGCTCGTTTTACTTACTCAGACTGTGTGCATTTGTTCAGAGAATTTAACATGTTAACATTTAACATGGTCTGGCGAAAGAAGGGACTAGAGGCGATTCTGCAAAAAACGCGCTCAGCAGGAACTGAAGTCACAGGCACGCAGAGAAATAACTACAAGCAAGCAGACAGTTTCGAAAAGAGCCTGGAAATCCCGCACCACCACCGAAGTGGGTCTTCGTTTAGAGGAATAGACAGCGTGGATAGGACCGCGGACCGCAGCGGCAGGTTGTAGTGTATGACATGATTGACATTTGGCTTTGGCTAGACTCCAAGCTAACGCATACATGCCTGTATTGAATATGATTACGCATAGCTCCAGTAAAGTTATTGTAAGCCAATTTGACATTACACAGTTTACAAAAAACGTTTCCATTTCCTTCTAATTCAAAATAATCCCACACCTTGCTGGTCTTTCGCGTGGAGCTTGCCGCAACTGACATGAAGAAAACGCATGTGAGGTAAAAATGTAGTTTCCGCCCAGATACGCTTTTAAAAATATTTATATATTCTTTAATTCTTTATATATTCTATATACTCATTGTTATTAATAAGAATTTAAAAAAAAAAAAAAATATATATATATATATTTTTTTTTTTTTTTAATTCTTATTAATAACAATGTGCCAATTAATAAATCTAATTAATCACATATCAATTTTAGCTTAGAAACACCCCCAAAAAGATAAAATAGTCATTGTGTTGTTACATGAGAAAACCATTCAGTAGAAATTACAAAAAGCACATTTAGAAAAAATTGCATAAATAATGATAATAAAAGGATATTAATGTTTTAAAAAAGGAAACCGATAAAAAACAACAACATGATACTCTCAAAATGAAACTCAAACCACTAGCAGGTCACAGCAAGTCACTCAAGTCAGTCGTTCAACGGATTCATTCAAACGTCTGATTGAGAAACTAATTTTAACGCCTTATTTTTTCCATAACTAAATAGCCCCAAATTATAAATATAATTAAGTAATCAATCTATGTAATTAACATATAATTTACTATAAATAAATGAATAACTCGACAACCCTTGTCTGAATCCTATATAAATGCTCTTACCAGAAGATTTCCGTGGTTTCTTGCGTAAACACATCATGACGTAGCGCTCCAGCTCGCGCAGCGTGGACGGCTTGAGCGTCTCAAAGTCGATCTCGATCTCCTCTGGGTTGGTGTCACGCAGCGAGGGCTCTCTTGATTGGATGATGTGAACGACGCGGCCCAGTTTCTCGCCCGGCAGCCTGTTGATGTCCAGACTGAGCTGCCGTTTCTCATCGTAGCTCATGGGGCTGGTCTCCTCTTCCTCCTCAGAGTCATAGTGCGGCGTAAGACCGCCTTGGCTCATGGGGTGGGAGTTAAAGACGGAGGCTTGAGATTTCTTTGAGGATCTAAGGGAACAAAAGAAGACAAGTTCATGTTTTTGTTGATGTTCAGGTTCAAATGAGTTAACTACAGTGTGAATAATCAGTATTTGTGACGTACTTGCTCTTGCTGCTCTTCTTATTGGAGTTCTTCTTGCCCTGAGTGGTGCTCGCTGCTTTGCTGTTGCTCCTGCTCTTTGGTGTCTTGGAGAGTTTTGGCGTTTTCGGCGGCCGGACGAGTACCTCTTCCTCCATCACACTCCTGCCCCGCTTGTGTTTTTCCGGCTTCTTCTTTTTCTTCTTGTCTTTCTTTTCCTTCTTCTTCTTGGGTTTGATGATGGGTGTAGAGGACAGTGCGGCCAGCTGCTCGTGCACCGCCCTCAACTGCAGACAAGCGAGTGAGTGAGTGTCACTGTGTTTTTTCTAAACACACTGCAGCTCTCAGTAAATTTACAACTACGTCAAATCTGTCAGATCCGGTTTAGAGGACTTTGCTGGAAAAGTTCAGTCGCTACCTGTGTACACACCTGTTCCTGAAGCTGGGCCAGGCGATGCGCTCTCTCCTCCTCACTGTCGGAGCTCGGGCTGCTCTCGCTCTCACTGCTCACGTCGCTCTCCGACGACGAGGAGGAAGAGGAGGAGGAAGAGGAGGAGTGACCGCCCAGGCCGCCGCCCAGGGACGCAGGTGGGAGGGACTCCAGGGGCTCGTCTGGCATCTTGGCGAAGCGGAACTCAAAGACATCCTGAAACAGAGAGAAGATTTTTAATATAATAATAGTCTTTAAAATGGCACACACTGTAGGTCCAAAAATCACAAGGTAATGAGTAATTACACTTGATTTGCATTAAATTTTAATTGGTACTGGTGTTTATTGGCTGTTTGTCTGCCTCCAACAAGCTTTTACCAGTTTTCATAATAAGAAATTTATTTTCATCTAAGTGAAAGCATCTATACCTGTAATTTTCTGGCCATGGCCACCACATCGTGATCTGGGGGATTGTACTTGTAACAGTTTGAGAACATTAGCCTGATGTCAGCAGCAAACTGCAATGCATCCCTGTACTCCCGATGATCCATTTTCCTCTACAAGATAGAGAAAATCATCAGGTCTGATCATGCACATGGTTGCATATTATCATGTAACATCTAAACCTCTTTATACGCACCTTAATTGTGCTTAGATCCATGGGATACTTGATAATATCATGATAGTCGTGCAGTCCCAGTGAGGAAGTGTCCACTGGCTTGTAGAAGGGCCAGGCGTAGGCCGCGTGCTTCTTCGACAGCAGCTCTTTGAGAATCGTGCTGCAGTACCGTAGCTGCTGGCTTAGCTTCCCGCGCCGCACCGGCTGATGTTGGTTCTGGGAATCGGGCAAGTCTTTCCGTGGTGGTTTGATGGGCCTGCCACTGCCACCTCGTCTTGCCGGTACTTTGTCTCCAACCAGGCCTCCACCCAGGCCCATGCCCAGGCCGAGGCCAAGGGACAGGCTCTGTTTGGGGTCGGCACCCAAAGCGGAGAGGGTGAGTGGAGAGTCACCTCCGCCCATGCCGAGACCCATCCCACCTACACCCAAAGCGAGCGGCATGCCTGTGGTGGTGGGGGTGGTCGTGTCTGCCTTGCGCTTGACACCCTTTTTCTATTAAAAACATGGAGAAAAATGAGCTAAATTGCATCAAGCATGCAAACAAGTATTTGGTAATTCAACTAGGATATGCTGCATCTGAAGCTAAATGTGTATAAAGAGTTTTTTTAGGAAAGAGGTAGTCTTACCTTTGCAGTCGGTTGGGTAGGAGGCAGGCCCATCAGTGCAGGGGTGCTGTGTGAAGTGGGAAGCAAAGTCTTGGTTATAAGCGTCTGCGGTGGGGTGGAGAAGACCGAGTCTGGGGTGTCTGGAGTGGGAGGGGAGTAGGCCGACTGGGACACGGAAGATATAGCAGGGACCTGATGAGCTGTCGTGAATCCACCTGAGACTAAAAAAAAAGAGACGGAAAAATAAAGAAATGCATGAGCATGAAAGCACACAAACAGCCAAACAACAGCACCAGTACAATTTTATGCAAAACATTTGTAATTACTCAGTGAAAATGTAAAAAGAGCAATTAGTTGAAGGCAGACAAACAGCCAATAAACACAAGCACCAATTAAATTTCAATCAAATCAATTGTAATTACTAATTTTTTTTTTTATAAATTTAACTATTTTAAATTATTAAAAAAATTAAAAATGTTGACTTCTGTATACATTTGTATTTATTTTATATACTTAGGTTTTTTTAAGTTAAACAGTTTCCAAGGTCTATACATTTAAATTTTTTAATTTTCCAAATTTACAGACCAGGGAAGTCACAAAAATTAACAAATTCCAAAAAAGTCATGGACATTTATAAAGTTAAAATTACATTTACATGTGTTAACCATTTACACAATTGTATTATAATTAATATAATTATAATATAATTGCATAATTACATTATATTAATACCAATAATAATACAGGTGCATCTCAATAAATTAGAATGTCTTGGAAAAGTTAATTTATTTCAGTAATTCAACTCCAATTGTGAAACTCGTGTATTAAATAAATTAATACACAATAAAGCACAGACTGAAGTAGTTTAAGTCTTTGGTTCTTTTAATTGTGATGATTTAGGCTCACATTTAACAAAAACCCACCAATTCACTATCTCAACAAATTAGAATACTTCATAAGACCAAAAAAAAAAAATTGTGAATTGTTGGCCTTCTGGAAAGTATGTTCATTTACTGTATATGTACTCAATACTTGGTAGGGGCTCCTTTTGCTTTAATTACTGCCTCAATTCGGCGTGGCATGGAGGTGATCAGTTTGTGGCACTGCTGAGGTGGTATGGAAGCCCAGGTTTCTTTGACAGTGGCCTTCAGGTCATCTGCATTGTTGGGTCTGGTGTCTCATCTTCCTCTTGACAATACCCCATAGATTCTCTATGGGGTTCAGGTCAGGCGAGTTTGCTGGCCAATCAAGCACAGTAACACCATGGTCATTGAACCAGCTTTTGGTACCTTTGGCAGTGTGGGCAGGTGCCAAGTCCTGCTGGAAAATGAAATCAGCATCTCCATAAAGCTTGTCAGCAGAAGGAAGCATGAAGTGCTCTAAAATTTCCTGGTAGATGGCTGCGTTGACTGTGGACTTCAGAAAACACAGTGGACCAACACCAGCAGATGACATGGCAGCCCAAATCATCACTGACTGTGGAAACTTCACACTGGACTTCAAGCAACATGGATTCTGTGCCTCTCCACTCTTCCTCCAGACTCTGGGACCTTGATTTCCAAATGAAATGCAAAATTTACTTTCATCTGAAAAGAGGACTTTGGACCACTGAGCAACAGTCCAGTTCTTTTTCTCCACAGCCCAGGTACGACGCTTCTGACATTGTCTCTGGTTCAGAAGTGGCTTGGTAGCCCTTTTCCTGAAGACGTCCGAGCGTGGTGACTCTTGATACACTGACTCCAGCTTCAGTCCACTCCTTGTGAAGCTCTCATAAGTGTTTGAATCAGCTTTGCTTGACAGTATCCTCAAGCTTGCAGTCATCCCTGTTGCTTGTGCACCTTTTCCTACCCAAATTCTTCCTTCCAGTCAACTTTGCATTTAATATGCTTTGATACAGCACTCTGTAAACAGCCACACCTTTCAGTAATGACCCTCTGTGACTTACCCTCTTTGTGGAGGGCGTCAATGTTCATCTTTTGCATCATCGCCAAGTCAGCAGTCTTTTCCATTATTGTGGTTTCAAAGAACAAGAGATACCCGGAATTTATACTGTAGGGATGGTCATTAATTGAAACAAATGTAAATATTCTAATATTTTGAGATACTGATTTTTGACTTGCATGAGCTGTAAGCTCTAATCATCAAAATTAAAACAAAAAAAACTTTTGAAATGTTTTACTTTACATGTAATGAATCTAAAATATATGTAAGTTTCACTTTTTGAAATAAGTTACAAGAAAAAAAATGAACTTTTTCGTGACATTCTAATTTATTGAGATGCACCTGTATATATGGAATTTATTCTGAAAATGTCCATAACTTTTTAGGATTTTGTTACTTTCCGTGACTTTTCCAGGTCTGGAAATTAATATTTTAATTATATCTTTTTTAGTCAAGATATATTTTTATTTATATATTTTATATCTAGTTATATATGTTAAGATAGCCCGGAAATAACATGTATAACTAAAATATATATATTTTTTATTTATTTATGCGTTATCTCCAGGTATCTATCAAAACCATGACCACGGAAATCCTGTCAACGGCTCTCTTCATCAGTTTATTCAGATTCATCTGTTTCTCCCCCCATTCTTACATGATTTGTGTCCTTTTTTAGGTTTGCCCTGTTTGCCCCTAGGGACAGGTGAAGGAATCTCTTCCTCCTCTTGGGGCATCTGTGCAACCTTCTGCAGGAAAGCCTTCTCCAGAGACTGAGCCATCAGGACGATGTCATCTGTTGGCTGTAATAAACAGACGAGTTTGAGATCACATGGTAGTCTCTAGACGATACCACTGATGTGAGTAATTGCTCCATAACAGGCTGGGCATAAGACCCGAGCGACTTGAT
This sequence comes from Schizothorax lantsangensis, assembly GCA_027422415.1. Lineage (NCBI taxonomy): Eukaryota > Metazoa > Chordata > Actinopteri > Cypriniformes > Cyprinidae > Schizothorax > Schizothorax lantsangensis. The sequence continues at coordinate 6,015,790 of CM049844.1, forward strand.
GGTGAACAACAAAATAAATCCAAGCTTTGAAAAGAGCTTTTTACCTAGACAAACGAACTGACTGACCTTGTTGTAGATGTAGCAGTTGGTAAACATGGTGTTGAAATCCTGCAAGCACTCGCTGGCACTGCGGTAATAATTGTTTTCCAGTCTTTTCTTGATAGTTCCCATATCCATGGGCTGTTTAATGATTTTGTAATAATCCTGCATGAGATAATACAAGAATACAAGTCATTATCAAGTCAGAAAAACCCACGCTTGAGTTTAGACCCATTACTTGTGGAATAACATGCCATCTTGTTTAATATTTAAACACAGAGCCTAATAAGTCCCCCCAAACAGCCCATTCTGGAACAAGATCAAACTTACAGGCAGGTTGAGCTTGCTAGCGTCCACCGGCTCATGGAAAGGCCAGGCGAAGTGATGCCTCCACAGCGTCTTCTGCAAAGCCTTCTGGAGGAACTGCAGTTGGTTGGTCATGCGGACCTGTTGAGTGGGGTCCCGCACAGGAGGTTGAGGGGGTCCGGATTGAGGAACCTGTGGCAGAGCAGGTACCTCAAACCCTTCGTACAGCAGCGACGGCTTGCGGATGCGTTTGCCGGGAGTGGAGATGGTCTGCTCCATCATCATGGTGACCCCCTGCATGCCGTCGCCCCCGCCCAGAGAGCTGCGGAGAACAGGAAGATGAGGGTGAGATCATACAGATGATAAACAAATTGCCAAACTATAAATAGAAACAGAACAATGAACAACTTTGTGACTAAATGAGATGAAACGTGCATTAAAATATGAAGTGTCAACATAATCACTGTAGACTCGTCATGACTCAAACTGACTAAATAACGCGTTTTGCTTATGTGAACTAAGCATGAAGACACAACTGCCCCTTCAGCAGTTTATCTGTCCCGGCATGGGTGTGTTATGCTAGAACACATTCCAAACACAAACACCACTGTCCTGCTGGAACCTGGGGGCGGGGCCTTAAACAGACCTAATAACCCAGATCAGGTCATGTTTGTGTTCATCTGAGGAATTAGCCAATGAGAATGCTTAGTTTAGTTTTATTTAAAGTTTGACAAGACAGCAGCGCAAAACCCTGATACACACACTCCAAGGCAATCATCTAACTAGTATAAAACGAGTAAAAATAGTTCATATACGATCAGAATAAAATATATGTAGATAAATAACACAGATACACAGAAAAGGCATCCTAATCAAGCACCTGTTAGTTATCTATACAACATGCAGGCCTCAAAATAAATATTTTGAATTACGAATCAATTATTCCTGCCCTTTGGAACAATTTAACTAATTATTCACCATAACGTTTTATTATTGGTTAGTAAATACAACAGCCTTATTTTCCTCATAGATCCCTTCAAAAAAAATGGAGCATTACTCCAGTTTTCCTTCACTACTGTATTATCTCATTTAAACTGTTTTATATTTCTCAGATATGAATTCTTCATTGCAAAAATGGTTTAGAACTTTATACTACCAGCATCTTTAAAAACTAATATGAATTCTAAACTCATATATAGGAATGTAGGGCATTTAAATGAATTGGACACTTTATAAAAAAAAAAATGCTTGTTAAATTGCACTACCCTTGGTAACTTTAGGTTTCAAAATACCCTGATAGTACTTAGAACCTAATTTCCTCACTAAGACTTACCTTCTGAAGCCTAATTGTTGAACACTTTAAAGTGAACATGTTGGTATCATCCAATTTATTACGTGCATCCTCTTGGGATTCATTCTCAGTGTATATCGGGATTGCAGATAGCACATAATGATGCAACATTTGTAAAATCATTGCAACAGTTACTTGATTTTAATAAAACTAGACAAAACACTTGAGGTGGGTGTTCACTCATTCTGCAGAAATGTTGCTCTCAGCCAGTTTCTGTAAGTGAAGGTTTGCATACCTGCCCCAGTATGGACTGAGTGTCATTTAACAAACTGAAGAGTAGGGCCTACTAAATACAGACAGGCTGCTTCTACAGAAGTAAACTTTGTAAATCTTACACATTTATAAGCTTAAAATCTTCAGTCAAGTTGATAAAGCATATCAAGCAAATTTTCTAAACAACTTAAAGAGTTGAATGTTTAATTTAAACAGTGCTAAATTATACAAAACATAAAATAAAAATCACAAAGTGTTCACATTTAAAACTTTTATTTTCAGTCAAGTAAAATGTTGGTATACAAACAATGTTTGGGGAAAAAAATAAAAAAGTTATAGATATAATTATGTGCATGCTGGTTGGGAGGGGGCAGAGGGCAGGCTTCGCGCGGCTCCTTTAACTACTCGCGTTGCTAAGCAACCAAAAGCGAAACAACCCCACAAATGATTCAGTGTTGTGCCATCAGCTTTCACAAATCAATGGCGCTCGCCACTAAAAGAAGCACTGATGTGATCAAAGAGGCTCGAGAAGAGCGGAGGCCTCCTCGCGTGTAAAATGTTGACAAAAGTCCACGTGGTGTGAGGCGGAAGCGCAACATAAGAGTTTCAGAATGACTAAAACGTATGTTGATACTAAAACTAGTCAACATACTATCCATAGTCAAACAATCACATTATTATAACAAAAGCAACAATAACACCAGATGCGGAGATACATTTACTAGTTTTTGTAGTCAATGCACCATCTTATGACCTAAATCTATACCACTGAAATAAATATATCGTATTGAAACACCATATCGATCTAATGTTTTTCCATAACGCCAGACAGTTTTATAATCTAACGTTACCGATCAAATTCACAACAATATGGTCACTGTAACACACTCGCGGAAGAACTGCATAATATAATGCATCAAAACACCTTTTTAGTCTAACCACCCAAAACAAATTTCTGCAACAAATTTATAAAAATGAGTCAGCAACCACTATGACGAATAAAAATACTAGATAATACTAAACATATTAGATGCTGGTCGCTGTTAGCATTAGCCAACCATGCTAATTTCCCATTCGCACCCCAGCACTGCATGCATAACGACCCACAATCAGTTATACAACTCAAACGAGTCTCAGATAAGAAAAATAGGTTTGTATTGCTCAAACTTCTCAGTCTGGACACGGACAGAATATCTGTAAATAAACTATCTGCCCGTTTCATAAGCGCGCCTGCGCACTAAACGCGGGCAGTTGCTCGTTAAAAAACACTTTAAAAACTAGTCGCAATGACAGTGTAAAAAATAACGTCTCCTACATCACTGCAATTAGTAAGTCAATGTAGTCTTAATACTCCAGTATTAAACTTGATGTTATCGAGACAGTTCACAAGCGATTAAAATAAAATAATTCCGAAAGATGCCGAATTATGACAATATTCCAACAACATTTTCGTTCACAGAACAAGTGCAATGGCATTTACTCCAACCGGTACCTGTCAAAGGGCGGGCTAATGGCCGTCTCCATCGGGATGGATCCGGATTCTGTCTATAAACCGGTTTCGATCGCGGATCCGAGTTTCGCGGCCTTGTTTTTCTGACTTCCTCGATCCTCCAGCTCAGAGCTACAATGAAATGGCGACGTTAAGGCTCCGCCCGACTTTTTATAAACCCATCGACGGCTCCATTGGCTGATGTAACGCCATACGTACACGCCTACGCGAATTCTACAGGCCACTCTAGCTGTCAATCAAATAGGCCACGCCCGCGCAACCCCTGGAGCACAATTTGTGGATTTAAAACAGATTATTAAGCAAAAAACACTTGCCTAAGAAACGCCACTGATGTAGATATAAGACTAAAAATCAGTAAAACATTTTCACGAATAATTTAAGACGCGGTAACATTTAGACGCGGAGTTTTGTGTTACGTCAACAGTCTTCGCTGATTGGCTGCGCAGAACTAAGGCGCGAGCATCGAGGGCAGGTTGGAAACACTCCATTGGCTCAGACGATTAGTCACGCGTAACACACACCTCGCCTTACAGCCTGCTCCTCATCGACTGCGTGGAAATCACCAAAAAATACTACAAAAAAACTCCAGGCAACCTCGTGATGTTGCTAAATTCCCGAAAGTAAAACGAAAACGGCAAACCTCGAGGCCTAAAAGAGCCCAAAACAATGTTGTCTTATCAAAAACCTCGACTTTTAAACCCAGTGTAAGAAAACACGCATCAAACTCAGTATTAAAACAAGTAAACAAAAGGCGATGCTCTTCTCTGTCGATTCAAACATGGCCTACAAGGAGTGTCCACCATAGAATGACGCAGCAACTTTGGTTCTTCAGACGACACGCATTGTTAAAACACGATTACAACGACTAAAATGTGTATAAAACTCACTTAAGTTAGTCAGAAAATACGTAAATATTCGAAATACATTCGGATTTTACACAAAAACCAAGAAAAAATTACTATTGTGTTTATGCCAGCGTCGAGCTCTCAACTACCAAACCCCAAATCATCTACAATACCGAAAATACGTTTGATTCCCGCGATATGTTCTGTTTGTTATAATAAAAAGCCATCGTTATTAACAAATCTTGTCGAAGTTTCTACATCAGCCTTTTAACTATTTTTTTAGATGACACCTGCAATACACTGATTAAAAGATGTACTTTCCAGAAGGCATTATCACCTGAAAGTAGTTTACCCTAAAACGACGATCTATATTTTAAACAGATTTTTAAGTTAAAATCGTTTTAGGACAGCGGGTTTTAGTCAAATATCCTGCCGCCCATCCCCCACCGCCAAGGTTACAGATTTGAAACAATGTCATAGATTGTGAGAAACACAACACAACACTAAACCAGCCAAATTATTCGTTGTCTATCAATTATTTAAACCTAAACGTCTAATTTAAAGTACTAACAATGTTTTACAACAACTGAATTGTGTTTTCTAAAAATAAATCTAAATCTCTTAACATATACCTCTATCCAGATTAAGTGAATTGAAAATAAAAAGGAAAATATGTCGAATTCCTCATTGTTGGAAAAATCCTGATTTTCTTCTTGTCTTCAGCCACGTTATTCAACACATTTCCCTCAAACATGTCCGACTTCTTCTTCTTCTTCATTGGATCGAAGTGGAGAGTCACGTGACAACCCACACAACGACTCGCGTGACTCAAACTGGTTTTAAGCAGGAATTCCCCAAAACACGTCTTCTGTTTGAGATACACTGCATATGAGAGCATTCCCTAGCTATTAACGACTCCATCTTTAAAAATCCATAAACTGTAAACTTGTAATTAGTCAGCAACGTTGATAAATCCAGAACAAAGAAGACATGGCTGTCGTTGCCGCGCCATGATTGGATAAAGCCGATCACGTGTCTCTCAAACCATCGCAAAAAATTAAACCTGATTATTTTTGCACCGAGATTATCTTCTTGGATACTGCAATCCGATTCCACTCGATTCCTTTCCAAATGCTGTGAATATTGGAATTCAGTTTAGTAAAACGCGTGGCAAAAGTGTATTAGGAGCAGGAGAAACCCATGTAATCAATAGCTTTCATCTCCCTTGAATGTAATCCTTTCTGCGCATGCGCAGTTCCCCTCGAAACCTCGCTGCTGGTTTGAGCTAAACTGGGAAATGGAAACTTGTTCTGTGACTATTTATTTTGACTGATTACAAAATATAGCTACACTGAAATTGGAAATAAGTTTCAGAAATAAGTAAGCCAAAGAAGTACTTACAGTAAGCAAAGAGAACGTCACTTTTTTGTTTTTTTACACCAGGAAATGTTATCGGAAAGATAATTATTCTTATCTTAACCTATCCTTCCCTATCCTTCTTTTTTCCCCTTTTTACTATATATATATATATATGAAGAGTTTATTTGCAAAAACAGATTTTGTTTAATTTTCAAAAATCATGTTTTTTATGTTATGTTTATACAGTGTTTTATTGTGTTAGTTAGCTGTATTTGTTAGTTATTTTTTCCTTAATAAAAATAACCTGACTGCAGTTATTTGGAATGCACAAGAGGGGAAAAAATGATTTTTGAAAATTGTTAAAAACTGAGTTATCTGTTTTGCAAATTAACTCTTCATATATATATATGGTTTTATATTTGGCAAAATATAAATATATTACTTTTAAATAAGTATTTTTAAATGTATATGTATAAATGTTACATGTATTTTAATTTAAATGTTATCTACATAGATATTTTACATTTAAATATCACCACATAGTTCTTTGACTATGTTGTCCTTACATCTAACAACATCTGTTAGAGCAGCATGATAAATGAGAGAGCACACGCCTGGCCTGTCACTCATGTCCCACACAACTGAGCACAGTCAGACAACACTAACCCAGTCTGACTCAGTGTCACGAGGCAGCTTGGCCAGCAGGGACACGGTTGCTATGGAGGCTCTCGCTCACGCGCTCTTTCTTTTTCCTAATAGCTGGATGTTCTTGGCAATAGACACTGTGCTGAAGGAAAGCACCCACTTTTACAGTGTAATGCTCAATGGTTGGTTTTAGGGGAGGTGTGTTATATTGGTTTGCATCTTTTTGCAACAAAAAAAAGAGGCAAATTTATTCTAGTTAACTTCTGTACTTCATATCCTTTCCAATGCAATGTTTGAGCATGCTTTTTGTTTTTAACCCTGTAAAGCCTAACATGTTTATTGAACCATTAAAGAAAATGTAAAATAAAAAAAAAAAAAGTACTTTCAGATGCCCAAACTGAGCAAAAATATGCAACATAGTGCCGATGTTATTTATGAGGCCAAAAAAGTAAGATGAAATTCTGATATCTTGCATTGTACATCAATGAAATTCTTAAAATAATGTAACAGTAAGATGCATATAAATCTCAGTTGTATATGTGCCAATAATATGTGTTGGTAAGATTATATTTAAATGCTTAGTTTTATGATAAAAGCTCTGCAGTATTTATAGATGGAAGCAAAACATAAAATCTGATGCAATACAATGAAAGATGAACTAATAAATGTTCCTCAAAAGCCTGATGTGTTATATTTTATACTTAGATTTTAGCATGATTTTTCTAAAATTGATGCATGGATAATTTAAGGTGCTTCAGTCCAGTACATGTTTATTTTGAACTATTTATATAATTATTATTTCTACATTTACTTTATAACATAATTATAATTATAAAGATCATTTAAGATTTCACAGAAAAATGAAACGTACCAAAAACTGGCCATTTTTTTTAGCATTAAGGCCTTTTACTTACTAAAATGATAAACTATCAGTAAGAGGGCAAGGTATGTAGTAGATTTTGTATAACTTATTTTCCTAATAAAATGTTCGCCCCAGAATCAGTTACTTGACAAGGTTTTGTCTGACATTACTGCAATGACTGCTAGAAGCCCATTCTTTGAGGCCTAACAGACTTTTCTGTGAAAACGTCACTGGTTATAATTGTGGAGCTATTAAGAGTGATTCTCACTTCTATTCTGAAGCCAGACACAATGAACCCCAACAGCTCTACTCTGCACAGGTGTGAAGTGTTGCTATGCAGAACCATTGTTGCATTATCACATTTACCTCTGCAACGATGTGTGGAAATAAAGCTGAACCAGGAGCATTTGGTATGTTTATTACCCTAAAGCTGTTGTGAAGATTACCCTAAATTACATTTGAGTATTTTTCTCTTAAATGTTACATTTGCTGTTCTGCAGCTAAATAGTTTTAGTCCACTATTTTTTGTTTTCCCATGTGTTGAGTGGTATATGAGACATCATCATGAATACATTCTTTTCAAAGTGAGTGCATGGCATATGTATTTCAAAATGCCTTCAGATATTTTGCTGTAAACTCAGAAAAGGAAGCACAGCAACCATTTAAGCTAGTACACAATGAATCAACACTGAGCCAACAAAGTTATCCGATTCCATCAGGAATTCTACATCAGCACTGTACAATCACTTTTGCATTAGGCAGAAGCTACAGTGGTGGAAGCAAACGAGCAACAGTTCACTGGAAACAGCTGGAAAGACTTCTCACCACCATTGTTAGGCTTTATATCTAATTCATCAGGTGAACTCCAGACTGCATCAGAAAGAGATTATTTATTTATTTCTAAAAAATAATCAGGATGATAAACAAACAAAACTGAAAAAAAAAAGATTATTATACTATAGTATTATACTGTAGAATAATACTACTTTGGATGATACTTACAGTAGGCCTATTATGGAATAGAATCTGGAACTGAGATTCTAGAATAGAATCTTTTCCACATTTTATGTGTTATTTCACCACAGCAAGTGTAATTTAAGTGTTTAAATCGAAGTCAGAGTATAGAATTTACTAGCAGTAATACTTTTTGTATTATAATAGGCCTATATAATGCTTCTGCCACATCCGGGAGGAGTGTTTATTTTGTGTACAACAGTGACATCTAGTGTTTATGATGGGAATAACCAGACAATTCAAAAGTTGAGCTTGTGTAACAACATACAGTATATAGAATCTTTTCTACATTTTATTTGTGATGTTTCCACAACATAGATACATATACACTCGTGGGCAGAATTATTGGCACCCTTGGTAAATATGATCAAAGAAGGCTGTGAAAATTAATCTGCATTGTTAATCCTTTTGATCTTTTATTTAAAAAATTAACAAAAATCTAACCATTCATTGGATAATAAGAATTTAAAATGGGGGAAATATCATTATGAAATAAATGTTTTTCTCTAATACACATCGGCCACAATTAACGGCACCCTTTTATTCAATACTTTTTGAAACCTTCATTTGCCAGTTTAACAGCTCTAAATGTTCTCCTATAATGTCTGATGAGGTTAGAGAACACCTGACAAGAGATCAGAGAACATTCCTTCATCCAGAATCTCTCCAGATCCTTCAGATTCACAGCTTCTTCTCTTCAGTTCACCTCACTCATTTTCTACAGGGTTCAGGTCAGAGGACTGGAATGACCATAGCAGAAGCTTGGTTTTGTGCTCAGTGACCCATTTTTGTGTTGTTTTTGAGGTTTGTGTTTGGATGATTGTCCGGTTGGAAGATCCAAACATGGCCCATTATAAGATTTCTAACAGAGTCAGTCACTTATTGATTTTTTATCTGTTGGTATTTGATAGAATCCATGATGCAATGTGTCTAAACAAGATGTCCAGGACCTCCAGCAGAAATATAGGCCCACAACATCAAAAATACAGCAGTATATTTCATTGTACACATGGGGTACTTTTTATCCCTGTGTTCACCAAACCCATCTTGAGTGTTTGCTGCTAAAAAAAAAATATTTTTTAGTTTCATCTGACCATAGAAGCCATTGAAGCCAGTGCCATTTGAAGTTCCAGTCGTGTCTGATAACTGAATATGCTGGAGATTGTTTTTGGATGAGCTAGGAGAATTTTTCTTGAAACCCTGCCAAATAACATGTGGTGATGTAGGTTTCACTTTTTTTTTTAAGGTTTTCTCACCCTGAGACAACTATTTTCTGCAATTCTCCAGCTGTGGTCCTTGGAGAGTCTTTAGTCACTCAAACTCTCCTCCTCACCGTGCATTAGGACGATATAGACACACGTCTTCTTCCAGGCAGCTTCATAACATTTTCTGTTGATTGGAAATTCTTAATTATTGCCCTGATGGTGGAAATGGGGAATTTTCACTGATCTAGCTCTTTTCTTACAGCCACTTCACTAATTTGTGAAGCTCAATTATCTTTTGCTGCACATCAGAAATATATTCTTTGGTTTTTCTCATTGTGATGGATGATTAAGGGAATTTGGGCTTTGTTTTCCCTCCTATTTATATTTCTGTGAAACAGGAAGCCATGGCTGGATAATTTCATGTTCATAATCACCCTGGAGTGCTCAGAATTGTGAATATGAATGAGAATATACTTCAGAGATATTTTACTCATAAGAATTTCTAGGGGTACCAATAATTGTGTCCAACGTGTATTTGAGAAAAACATTTATTTCATAAGGATATTTCCCCCCATTTAAAATTCTTATTAACCAATGAAAGGTTAGATTTTTGTGAATTTTTAAAATAAAAGATCAAAAGGATTAACAATGCAGATTAATTTTCACAGCCTACTTTGATCATATTACCAAGGGTGCCAATAATTCTGACCACGACTCTCTCTCTCTCTCTCTCTCTCTCTCTATATATATACAGTGCCCTCCATAAGTATTGGAACAGTAAAGACAAAATTGCTCTGTTGGCTGTGGAGTCAAGACATTTGCAAATATGATTAAAAGATGAATATGAGACCAAACTACAGAATGTCACATTTTATTATTAGCCGTTTCAACAAATACATATTTTAGTTCATCCCGCTCATTGATGTGAGCATAAGTATTGGGACAGTTGAACATAAGGCAGATATAAAAGATTAAAAGCTATTATTTAGTTGCAGATCCCTTGCGCACAATCACAGCAGTGAGTCTGTGACCCATAGACACCACCAGACTCTTGGTCTCATCCTTTGAAATACTTTTCCCAGCCTTTAATGCAGCCAATTCCAATTGTTGCTTGTTTTGGGGAGTTTCTGCCTTTACTCTCCTCTTCAGCTGGTGAAATTCATGTTCAATCGGATTTAAATCTGGAGATTGACTTGGGCAATCTAAGACTTTCCATTTCTTTGCCCTTATAAATTCCTTGACTGAACTGGCAGGGTGTTTTGGGTCATTGTCCTGATGCAATATGAAGCACTTCCCAATGAATCTGGTGGCATTTTCTTGAATATTGGTACACTGTAACCGATTTTTGTAATATGTACAGTAAGATACTGTAAAATGTATATACAGTATTTTACTGTAAACTGCAAAGGATTATGGGAAAATATATGATCACTACAGTAAACTACTGTAAATTTACAGTAAAACTGACCAATGGCAAGGGAGATTTATTTTGTTTGCTGTTTGGTGGAAGCAGAGGTAAAAGGACAAAAGAGACAAGTTGCACTGTTAACTGGACAAAAAGGTTAGTATATTATTTCTGTTTCTGTTTTATGCAAAACTGAGATATTTTAAGATGTTTTAACTTGTTAACAGCAAACTAACATTATTTATGGTGTCCTTTTTCATGTTGGGAGTTGGGGCCTTTTCTTCTGACTGACGGCCGGATTAATAACGGTGATAAAATCGACTGGTGAGTAAATTAAGGTCACCTATATTAGTCAAAATAAACCTTAGTTAAACCGAGAAACACGTTTGTAGGTTCTGCTGCCCTTTAATGTAAGTTAGTTAATCTGGCGAGTCATTACTTAACCTCAGTGGTGTGAAGTAACGAATTACAAATACTCACGTTACAGTAATTAAGTAGTTTTTATCAGTAATTGTACTTTTTTGAGTAGTTTAAAAATTGTGTACTTTTACTCTTACTTGAGTACATTTTAAGTGATGTATCGGTGTACTTTTACTCCGCTATTTTCCTCCGTTTGTGGTCGTTACATGCTTATTTTAATTTATTTTTTATCCATCAACCGTGATTGGATAGAGAGATAGTAATAGGTCTCGTGACTTTCGTCAAATCAAATTGTGCATAGAAAACTTTAACCCCAACTGCAGTTTATCATGGCTGCTGGAAGTGCATTCTTCAAGCATCAATTCAGTCGCATCTTCCTCTAATATGTCAAGGTAAATTTCGTATTTCTGCTTACTAAATGATTTGTATATATGCTTGCCTATATTTCTACACGGCCTGAAATTTGGTGTGAGGTTGCGGGTATTGCGTACAGACAGTGTTAACTCCCGCAAGTGCCACGTTCGGTAAATCCCCATCCACTCATGAGACGCTTGATCTGCGCTGCCTCGTCTCTCTCTCTCGTGCGTTCTGCAGCAGTCAGATAACGTACTTATCCACTTGCTTGTTGAACTTGTTGACTTTTGATGAGTTTGAGCGCGTGATGCGCGCTGTAACAAAAGTGTGTTGGAAACACTGTAAAATAATGTACTCAAATTGAGGACCAATCTGCACCTTATTGATGACCCGTGGCTTTAATATACTGCATCTGTGTTAGCGCCTGATGTAATAAAACTGCAGCTCGTTAATAAAGTTTATTTATTTATTTTTATCCATTTTATACATTCCGCCTTCATTTAGCAAGTGCACTCGCGCATAAACAATTTTCAAGTTCAACACTTTTTGTTCCATTCAGTTGTGGATGCTGCTGATTCACCGAGACCTCCGCGGCTCAGCGCTAATGGTGTTTGTATTTGCACTGTTGTAAACATTAATATTTTATGTGCAACAACAGCATGCTGTCTCAGTGGCCTTACACATGATTTTAAATCTATTTTTTCAAACTTTATGATTTAAATGGGATGATTGTACTGAGAATAACTTTGATATTTTCTTCAACTGAATACTGTTTCCACGCTGTTTTGATGTATTTTAAAGGGTTGGCAGTCAAAACTGCTATTCATTCTTTATGACAAACAAGATAATGTGAATTACAGAATGTACAACGTTTTTTAAATGTATAAATTGCATGTGTTCAGCGTTTATTATGAGGGGTAGAATCCACAGCTCAGTACTCACTACTCAATACTCAAGAGTACTTTTAAATAGGCTACTCTTTTACTCTTACTCAAGTAGTTTTTTGGACAAGTACTTTTACTCTACTCACACTACATTTTTTGGAAGGTAATGGTACTTTTACTTGAGTATATTTTTTCAGTACTCTTTCCACCACTGCTTAATCTTAACAAGGAACTAACGTGAAATAACGTTACTGAGGTAAAGTGCATAAGGCAACACCACTGTTTCAGTGGAGATTTTAAACAGTTTTTCAAGTAAGTTACTGCTTTTGTTTGTTCTTTTCAAGTTTCTAGTCTAAATGTCGTCTGCAACGTCGGAGGTGTATTTTGGAGCCTTTTCTTGTGAATGCCATAGTATCGATGATAACATCAACTGGTAAGTTAATAATGTCAGTTAGCCGAAGTTAACGATCACAGATAAGCATAATATCTTTTGTACACTGCCTCTTTATCACAAGTGTAATTCTCTTCAAATGCTATTTAAGTTAAAAACGTGTGTACCAATGTTGTATGTAACTTTAGAGACGGTCCCTAAATTCAGCGAGAGACGTAAAATAAAACCGCGAGCTAACATGAAAAACTGAGGAAAACGGAGTTAAGAAATACCACTGTAAAGTACATCTTTTGTTGTAGGAAAGTCTTTCCCTTTAGTTACACTTTCATATTTAACCACTAGAGGGCACATGTCTTTCATCTTACTGATACCCATTCACTTTCCCTTTAAGACACTGCGCTTTATACACCACACACGCTGGGTCACGGTGAGCAACCGAACTTTAAATCAGTGTGCGTTCATGCAGAAAAGTAAGTTTATTTTGCATTCTCTAGCAGAAACATGCATGTTAATAATGTTGATGTTATTGTGATGATGTTATATTACTCTTGTAAGTATATATCGGCACAATGTTATGTTATTTGTTAATCTACATTGGGAAGCTAACATGCTAGTTTCAGAGACATGTGCAATAGTGTGTAGTTGTTAATTTAACATATAAATCTTGATCTGTTAGTAGTTTAAGGATAATTTGAGATGCTACACTACCAGAATCGTGAATTTGTAAGTGAATTTCAGACCATTGATGATTGTTTATCTGTTTATGCTCAGAACGTAAATGTTTAACATCTGTTAATAGAAAGTCTGAAATATTTGTTATATCTAATTTCCACAATTTTCCTCTATTTCAGACCACACATAGACAAACACCTAAATGCCAATACTTTGTACTTGTATACATCTATGCAACGCCATTGCTCACCAACGTGACTTGTATTCATGGACCCAACACATTAAAACTTTCTTGGATATAACTCTCTGAGCCCTTACTCTCTTACCGGAGTCGCCAGTTTTCAAGGTCTATCAGAAAAATCCAGAGGTTCTCCTCTACAAATGGTCCTTCGAGCCGGATGGTAGTAACCTTGAAGACAACATGCAGTCAGAGAATGAGGTCACCGAGCCAGTTGTGCGGCCTCGTACTCAGCGGGAGAGACATCCACCAGCCTACTTGAATGATTATGATGTTGGGTATCAACCAAGCCACATTCCAGCTTTCAGTGCAGATGTCAGCAGTATGATGCCAGTGGCTACCGTTCCAGCTGCACAACCAGACGAAGTGCCTCTGCCTTGCAGACCACCTTCAGCGCATACATCTGCAAGTTCACGTCGCAGCCAATCCAGGACAAAGACCAGCAGAAGCGGTGGATCCAGCCGGTCAACAGCTTCACGACTTACAGAGCTACAGGCAGCTATTGTAGAGGAGAAACTGAAGAGCATGGAGCTTGCAGAGATGCAGAGACAGATTGTGGAAGACAGCAAAGCTGAAGAGCAGTGTGAGTTCCTGGATCAACAAGCACGCCTAGCGTTATATGAGAGGGAAGATTTACTCGGTGAGCAACAGAGGAGAAGTCGGCAGCTAGAAGAAGAGGCTCGTGCAGCACACAAGACCAAAGAACTGATCACCAGACAGCTTGAAAGACAGCGCCGCATTAAGCAGAAGGAGATGGAGCTGGAGAAAGCACGTCTCATCGCATCACTTCTTCGAGAATCAGAGACTGATCATGCAGCAGCTGTTCTACAAACCAGAAGTGAACTTGACTCAGGGCAGATACAGACTGATATACTCTGTTCACAGAAGGTAGAAGTTGCTCACCACACACCACATCAGTTATCTGATAATACACAGCACTCTACACCTAACCTGCATCAGAGTAATCCTGTCATTACTCAGCCCACGATTTCACATTCTTTTCCTAAGTACATTACATCACTCTCTACATCCAAATTATTACATGCAGAGCCTGTAACAGTTGTTCCTTCTCCCATCTATCCTGTAGCATTGTCAAGCGTGTCCCCCCAACAGGTAAAATTGCCTACTGCTGATGTTGACCCTCCTACCACAGTGCAGCCATCCTTGTCTTTTGATAGACAAACCTATAGTCTAGGTCAGCCTGGTATTAAACTTACGTTTCCAGCTAAGTCAAATATGTCTCGAGATTCGACAGGGACCAGCTATGCCCAGCAACCTTCCTTTTTAGTCCCAGCAGAGTCTCAACCTCATCCTCCAACAGGTCAGCTACAACAACCTGTTAGACAACTGCAGTTTAGCCCACAGCCATTATCAGTGCCTAGTGTTCCGGGTGTACAGCCATCAGTTCCAATCAATATGATGGACATGTTGATTGCCAGCTCATATGGTATACCCAAACCAGCTCTGCCTAAATTTGATAGTGGTAAAGAGTCTGATTTCGCCTTGCTCAAAATGGCGTTAGACAGTCTCATTGGTGGCCATGCTCATCTTACAGAGCAGTTCAAATATCAAGTGCTTCTAGACCGATTAAAGCTACCAAGTGCCTACAAATTGGCACAAGCCTACATGCATGACCCCACTCCGTACACCACGGCATTGCAAGCCCTCCAAGACAAATATGGGCAACCCCGTCAGCTTGTACAGAGTGAACTTGGAGCTATATTGAACTGTCCACCAGTCAGAGTAGGGGATGCTGAAGCATTTGATAACTTTGCACTCTCAGTACATGGTCTTGTGGGCATGCTACGTTCTTTGGAGGGTGAGAATGGCTACGAACTGAAATGTGGCTCACATGTAGACAGACTTTTAGTCAAACTGCCTCCCAGCTACCGTGATGGGTTTGTTGAACATTGTCTAAGTCGTGGTATACTCATCACAGGAACAGACAAAACATACACTCTTACGGACCTATCAGCATGGCTTCAGCTAAAGTCACAGGCAAAGCGCATCTCCAGCAGAGCTGTTGACATGTTTCAAGAGCAAATGAAGCCTCAGAGTAAAGGGAAGAGAAGTCAGAGTCAGTCATCATCTTCTGTGTATTACAACACCAGTAGTAGTCCAGATAAATCACCCCTTACCTCTCCGTCTCACCGTACCTTCCCGCCAAAACCGAGAGACAAGCCTAAACCTTATTGTCCATATTGCGATACGCGTGAGCACTATCTCAGTTTGTGTTCAAAATTCAAGTCACTGCCAACTACCCAGATTGCAGAGTGGCTTAAAGGCAAAAGCTGTTACCGCTGTGGACGTAATCACAAACCCGAGGCTTGTACCCTCAAGAAACCCTGTAAAATATGTCAAAAGCAGCATCTTACAGTGCTTCATGATGTAAACATACAGGAGCCCAACAAGATCCTCATGGTTAGTACCCCTTCAGACACCATTTATCTTGACCGTCCCAACCGTCCTCAACAAGTCATGTTAAAGGTGGTCAAAGTACTTTTGCATAATGCCGAACACTCACTTGAAGCATATGCTTTGCTGGATGATGGTTCTGAGAGGACCATCCTCCTTTCATCCGCTGCTCATTATCTCCAGCTACAGAAAGAACCAGAAACACTCTCACTGAGAACTGTACGACATGAGGTCATTCACCTGAAAGGGGCATCTGTTTCTTTCGAAATTTCCCCAGCTGACAACCCAAGACATAGATACAGGATCGATCATGCATTCACTGCTGATGACCTGGGTCTTTCCGAGCATACTTACCCAGTGAAAGTACTGATGAAGAAGTACAGCCACTTGCAGGGGCTGCCAATCCCAGCAATTGACAAAGTGAGGCCAGTACTACTGATTGGTTCTGACTTTCCACATTTGCTCGTCCCTACTCAGCCTGTTAGTCTTGGCCCTTCTGGGGGTCCAGTAGCAATATGTACTTCCCTTGGTTGGACACTCCAAGGTCCTGCCAGTGTGATTCATCTTCCCTTTGATGAGCAGCAGTGTTTTTTTACTGCAGTTGGACCTACACACTTTGATCTCCAGGGGCATGTGGAGAAACTGTGGCAAATTGACACTTTGCCTTATATCAGTGAGAAAGTAGCCACCCGATCCAAGCTTGATCAGCAAGCATTTGACTTGCTTGAGCAGCGCACTGTAAGGGTGAATGTAAATGGCATCATGAGATATGCCACACCACTTCTTAGAAGGAAGGACAGCCCTTGCCTAAAAGCACCCAAATCAGCTTGTCTTTCACTGCTTCGAAGTACAGAGCGAAGAATCGTAAATGACACTGAACAAGCCATGACATATTGTCAAGAGATCCAGAAGCTGGAAAATGCGGGCTATGTGAAGAGATTGACACCTGAGGTTGTAGACTCCTCTACTGAGTCATGGTACCTCCCTCATCACTTAGTCCACCATAATAACAAAGCAAGGCTTGTTTTCAATTGCTCATATCAGTACCAAGGACAAGCACTGAATGATCAACTTCTTCCTGGTCCCATCCTGGGTCCTTCCCTTCTTGGTGTTCTACTCCGGTTTCGTGAGCACACGGTGGCTATCAGTGGAGACATTAAAGCAATGTTCCACCAGATCAGACTTTTGCCAGAAGATCGCTCACTCTTACGCTTCCTCTGGAGGGACATGAAGAGGGACAAAGAGCCAAGTGTCTTTGAGTGGCAGGTTCTCCCATTTGGGACTACCTGCAGTCCTTGTTGTGCCACATATGCGCTACAAAGACATGTGAAAGACAACCGTGAAGGCTACAAAGATGTTCAAAGGTCTGTAGAACAGGCATTCTACGTTGATAACTGTTTGCAGAGTCTTGACTCCCCAGAAAAGGCCCGTAACCTCATCGACAGGATGCGCAGTCATTTGTCTTCTGGTGGGTTTGAAATCCGCCAGTGGGCCAGTAATGTACCTGCTGTGGTAGAACACCTTCCAGTTGAAGCCAGAGCAGCCAGCACTGAACTGTGGCTTTCTGAGCATAGTTTAGACCCACAAGAGCCAGCTTTAGGTCTCCGTTGGAATTGTCTTACTGACCACCTTGGATATCAACAACGCCATGTTGATTACTCTGAACCCACACTACGAAATGTGTATAAAGTACTGGCCACACAGTATGACCCGCTTGGGTATCTTATACCCTTCACCACAAAAGCAAAAATACTGATTCAAGATCTCTGGAAACTCAAGATCGGTTGGGATGACATCATCCACCCAGAAAGCCTGTTAGTACAGTGGCAAGCCTGGGAAGCCGAATTGACCAATTTGCACATTGTTGAGATACCCAGAGCATACATACCACCATGCGCCGACACAGAGGACACACAGAGAACCATCCATATTTTCTGTGATGCCTCTGAACGGGCATACGGATCGGTCGCTTACCTTCACACTCAAGATCAGCAAAACCAGATCCATGTAGCCTTTGTGATGGCAAGGTCCAGAGTGGCTCCCCGCAAACAGATATCAGTGCCCCGTTTGGAGCTTTGTGCTGCTCTCACAGGAGCTCAGCTGGCAAAGTTGCTCAGTAAAGAGCTGTCTATTCCTGCAAGTGATGTTATCCTATGGACCGATTCAACAACTGTCCTGAGCTGGTTGAGATCAGATTCCTGTCGCTACAAAGTCTTCGTCGGGACACGCATCGCTGAGATCCAGGACATGACTTTGGGGTCAAATTGGCAATATGTCAACACCACCGATAACCCAGCAGATGACCTGACTAGGGGGAAGACTTTATTAGAGTTGAGCAAATCTCAGCGCTGGAGTCAAGGACCACGGTTCCTCCATCAACATCCTAACTCCTGGCCATCCCTGCCTGAATTAGCAGCTCCTGACGACCGTGATGAGCTGAAAAAACAGTCATTCTGTGGAAATGCATGTCTTGTCAAGTTTCAACCTGACATCTCCAATATTAAGAGTTGGAAAGAACTGTTGAAGGTTACTCACCAGTCTCTTCACGGGGCGGCTGCTATCATGACGGCAGCAGATGCCATAGCAACTGAACTTCACTTGTTAAAACAAGCTCAGAGAGACAGCTTCCCAGAAGAGGTGAATGCACTGATCAAAGGTAAATCCATATCTGCCCAGAGTCGTCTTGCTTCACTTTCCGCGGAGTATGATCAAAAACCTGGTTTAATCCGAGTCGGGGGACGACTCCGCCGGGCAGAGGGCCTAGATCCAGACACAATACATCCCATAATACTAGACCCTAAACATCAGATTACAATGCTCTTAATCAAAGAATATGATAACCAGCTTCTGCATCCAGGTCCAGAACGGGTCTTAGGTGAGATCAGACGCAAGTACTGGATCTTGCGTGGCAGAGAATCCATCAAGAAACACCAGTACAATTGTGAGACTTGCCAAAAATGGAGAGCAAGTCCTATAATTCCGAAGATGGCAGACTTGCCCCCCTCACGACTAAGACTGTACAAACCACCTTTCTGGTCCACTGGTATAGACTGCTTTGGCCCTTTCACTATTAAGATAGGCAGACGCACAGAAAAACGCTGGGGCATCATATTCAAATGTATGACAACAAGTTGCATACATCTTGATCTTTTGGAGAGCATGGACACGGATGCCTTCCTGATGGCATTAAGACGATTTGTATCACGTCGTGGTAAGCCATATGAGATACTGGCTGATAGAGGCACAAACTTCAGAGGAGGAGCCACTGAACTCCAGGATGCCTTTGCATCATTAGAAGCTCCACTTAAAGAACATCTGGCCTGCCAGGAAATTGCTTTCCAGTTTAATCCTCCACATGCCCCACACTTTGGAGGAACCTGGGAACGAGAGGTACGGTCAGTGAAGAGTGCTCTTCAGGTAGTCTTGGGCAATCGAACAGTGACTGAAGCAGTCCTGCGTACAGTGTTGGTAGAGGTTGAGGGAATCCTCAACTCTAAGCCACTCGGATACGTTTCATCAGATGTTGCCGACTCGGACCCTGTCACACCAAATCTATTGCTGATGGGTCGCCGAGATGCATCACTCCCACAAGCAATCTACTCATCTAGTGATTTGTTAGGGAGAAGACGGTGGCGACACAGCCAAATTCTAGCCGATCACTTTTGGATAAACTTTATCCGGCATTACTTACCGAGCCTACAGCCCCGCCAAAAATGGCAAAAGGACACTGCCAATCTGAGTACTGGACAGATCGTCATGATAGTGGATTCACATTTGCCCCGAGCTTCGTGGCCTATTGGCAGAGTGACCAAAACATTTGCAGGAGTAGACAATCGCATACGCACTGCAGAAGTGCAGGTGAAAGGGCGCACTTATCTACGGCCTGTTGCCCGGTTAGTTAAGTTGCCATCGTGGGAGGATGAGGAAGAAAATAGTAACTGACACTGAGACTTCCCTAACTAACTACAAATTTAGATACTAAATTTGGGGGCAGCTATGTAGGAAAGTCTTTCCCTTTAGTTGCACTTTCATATTTAACCACTAGAGGGCACATGTCTTTCATCTTACTGATACCCATTCACTTTCCCTTTAAGACACTGCGCTTTATACACCACACACGCTGGGTCACGGTGAGCAACCGAACTTTAAATCAGTGTGCGTTCATGCAGAAAAGTAAGTTTATTTTGCATTCTCTAGCAGAAACATGCATGTTAATAATGTTGATGTTATTGTGATGATGTTATATTACTCTTGTAAGTATATATCGGCACAATGTTATGTTATTTGTTAATCTACATTAGGAAGCTAACATGCTAGTTTCAGAGACATGTGCAATAGTGTGTAGTTGTTAATTTAACATATAAATCTTGATCTGTTAGTAGTTTAAGGATAATTTGAGATGCTACACTACCAGAATCGTGAATTTGTAAGTGAATTTCAGACCATTGATGATTGTTTATCTGTTTATGATCAGAACGTAAATGTTTAACATCTGTTAATAGAAAGTCTGAAATATTTGTTATATCTAATTTCCACAATTTTCCTCTATTTCAGACCACACATAGACAAACACCTAAATGCCAATACTTTGTACTTGTATACATCTATGCAACGCCATTGCTCACCAACGTGACTTGTATTCATGGACCCAACACATTAAAACTTTCTTGGATATAACTCTCTGAGCCCTTACTCTCTTACCGGAGTCGCCAGTTTTCAAGGTCTATCAGAAAAATCCAGAGGTTCTCCTCTACATTTGTATTTTATTTTCAAGTTTGTGGTCATGTCGTCTGCATCGGAGGAGTATTGGAGTGTGTTCCTGTGATTGCCGTCGTAACAACAGGTGAGCTTTCAACAACTTAACTAATGTATGTTACTAAAGTAGCCAAATTAGCCACTGGCTGCTGTTCTCCACTAGCAATATATTAATATAGTAAGTTATGCTAATAAATATTAAAAATGTGGTAACACTTTACAATAAGGTTCATTAGTTAACATTAACGTTAGTTAAAAACATTAGTAAACATGAACTAAGAATGAACAATACTTCTACAGCATTTATTAATCTTAGTTAATGTTAATTTCACTATTTACTAATGCATTATTAAAATCACAAGTTGTGTTTGTTAACATTAGTTAATGCACTGTGAACTAACATGAATAAACAACAACTGTATTTTCATTAACTAACATTAACAAAGATTAATATATAGTGTAATGAATGCATTGTTCATTGTTTGTTCATATTAGTTAATACATTAACTAATGTTTACAAATGACACCTTATTGTAAAGTGTTACCAAAAATGTTTGTATTACTGTATGGTAGTTTTTCTTTTTCTGATCATAAACTATAGTAACACTAAAAGGGTGTTGTGACTCTGTCTGTTACAGGAGATTTCTCCAAGCAAAAACAGGATCCTGAATACGAGGGGAGAATCATCATACAGGCAGCTGTCCATTTTACAGAAATGCAGTTATATTGTATTTAAAGTAGGGGAGCACGGGGCACAACCTAACACTGTTTGACTTTCTTACTTTGTGTAAATCCACGTGGGGTTTGAGTGTAATTTTTTTTATACACTTTAATTTCACACATTTGTTTAGTACAAATATGTTGTGTTGTTTCATAATTATAATGTATATGTTTTTCGTGACAGCATGCCCCGTAGGTGGGGTACATTGTAACATGTGAGGGGCACATTGTAACATAACCATATGACAGCTTAAAATGTTATCGGATCTAATGAAAAAAATATACAAGACAAACTAAAATATTTTGTCAATAAAATAAAATCATGAACTTTTTCAAATAAAATAATGGTGTTTTTTAAGAATTAAAACTAATCTAATTTTGGAGTTTGACAATGAACACATTGCAACCATGCTTGGGACGGCCCTGATCGCAACACATAGCTACATATACAGTGTAGTTCAAAACAGAGTGTGCAAATGAAGAAACACATTCATAAATGATACACTCCCCTCCACACACATCTATCATAGGACACAGGACACGAGACCCATAAACGAGCCAAAATGCTTTACATTTCTTGAAATAATAATTTCTGAACATTAAACATCGATTGTCAGTCTTTATTCACCTGCTTCTTGTGGCTTCTCATTAAAACTCATAAAAGTAAATGGTGTAAATTGCATCACTAATGTCATAGAATAGCATAGATTAGTAATAGCAGGGCACATTGTAACGCAGTGTTATAACGTTCCCCATCTGTGCAACTGGAATTTAAAACTGGTTAGTGTCTTCTGCTAGTTAGTGAAGCATTATAAAACTATCTAAACTGATAAATAACAGATTGGAGATTAAAATAATAGCAGATCTGTCTAATGTTAAATGAATACTTAAAACTGAGATGACCAAATTTACTTCAGCCAGAAATTTACTTCTACTTTGGTAGATTAAATATTCAGCGACATCTTCAAAAGAGTTTTGAATTTTGGTGCTCTTTATTCTCTATATAGTGTTGATATGGCAGCTAGTAAATACTGTAAATTTGGTTATGCTGGCATGCGTGGAAATATTTAAACCATGTGTGTTACAACTAACCCCGTGTTAGTTTGTGCCCTGCGCTTCCCTACACATTTTATTAAATTTACATTTACATTTATGCATTTAGCAGACGCTTTTATCCAAAGCGACTTACATTGCATTCAAGTTACAGTTTTTACAGTTTTGTCAGCTCTTGCTTTCCCTGGGAATCGAACCCATGATCTTGGCGTTGCTAGCGCCATGCTCTACTATTTGAGCTACAGGAAAGCCTGTAGCTCAATTAAGTTAAGCTTATTAATAACTTAAGTTATTAATTCCCTGGGAATCAAACAGGGGCGGCGCTAGGGGTGGGCTAAGGGTGCTGAAGCCCCGAATGTTTTTATTACCATGTCTTGTGCGCATCAAGATCGAGTTTTCATGCGCATTAAAATTATTTCTATTAAATCAGCACTTAAACAGCAAAATGCAGCTGCTTCAGGTATCTTTAACTTACTGTAAATATATAATAAATTCATAATACCGATATCCCCATCTGACAAAATTAGATTACTGTTACTGTATAGCAACAAATATATATTTTTAATCATAGTATTATAAGCACAGATTTTCTTTGACACACACATTTATAATTACTAGATTATATGAACAGATTGGTTAGCATTTAGTATGGTCTGTGGCAGACAGGTGAGTGTCAGGGCAACAAAATTCAATAAACAAGAAGTTAATATTAAGTGATTTAAATCGTGAAGAAAATATTGTCTTTTTGCTCTATTTCACAAAAATGGTTCTAAACAAAGCCATGTTGTGCGTCTCTGCACACAACAGTGTTTCATTACTGAAAGAATTTACCTTTTTTGAATGCCTTGAATCAGTGATTCACTGATCCATTCATAAAAACAGTTTCTTCATTCCTGAATGAATCAGCAGTTTTTAATGAATTGATTGAATAAATGACTCAATGGCTCAGTCATTAAGACAGTGGCTTGCTGCCACCTACTGGTCATTTTAGTCTAATTTTTAAAAGTATCATTCTATTTTTCTATCATTACATATTTTTGTGTATATATTTAAAACATTAATTTCATAATATTATTTATGCAATTTGTAAGTGCAAATTATAAATAATTATACTTGTCGCTTTAAAAAAAATTAAGCCACTTAGCCAATGGAACTTTTCAGCATAGCCTGTTTTATTTGACTTGTATCCCGTGTTTTCTGATACATAAATTAATGTCTCTGGGCTAAGCCCTGGATATCCACTCACCCTAGAACCGCCCCTGGAATCAAACCCATTAATTCAGCATTCTACCACATTGCTCTACAGATTGAGAATGCATTGTAAAAAATAGAGCTTTAATAATTATCAACTAATTATGTACCTTCCCTTGTAGGTGTGTTCAGATGTAGTATATAATGTTTTATTAACATCAAAGTGCATACAGCACCAAGTTTGACAGTTGAGGTAAATTCTGTAAACACTGCTTTGAAAAATAATGCTTTTTTTCTTTTCTTGTGCTTGCAGGTTCATTTAGACAGTCAATCTTTGTGGCACCAAATGCATTGAAAGTCACAGATCAGCTGGAATTCTGGAAAGAGGGTGCAAAGAAAAAGGATCTGCCTGAATCCCATCCTGCTGTTTCTCATCGGAGAGCTTGTCAACTTTGACTGTGAAAATTACTGAAATTTAACACAACTCAAACTAATTTTTACTATATTATTTCATTTCACTAACACTACCAGTCAAAAGAACTAATTCACCCTACATCACACTCCCACTCACACATCATGCCATGCACTGCACTTTACCGCCGTTCTACTGGACTACACGCACACACTGCAATAATACAACCTATCTGCTATCACTGGATACCATACAATGCACATCCACGACATTGCATATGTATAATCTGTTGCACCTTTGCACAACTATCTATTGCACAACTACTCTGTTGTAAATCTATAATCTGTTGCACCTTAACATATTACTATGTATAGATGTGTACATAATGTAAAATGTGTACATAGTGTATTGGTGACTAAGACTGTCTTTATAGTATACTGTGTGTATTGAGTATGTGTATTTTGCACATTGTCTTCTGTACAGTCTGTAAATATGTACTGTCTATATGTAAATTGTTTTGTTTTTTTGCACTGTCTGGAGCACGCTCTCAAGAATTTCACTCACCAAGGCACTCGTGCTGTGGTGATGTGACAATAAAAGTGATTTGATTTGATTTGAAGTTTTTGAACAGTAAGATTTTGAATGTTTTTAAAGAAGCCTCTTCTGCTCACCAAGCCTGCATTTATTTGATCCAAAGTACAGCAAAACAATTTTGAATTTTACTATTTAAAATATATGTTTTCTATTTGAATATATTTTAAAATGTAATTTATTCCTGTAATCAAAGCAGAATTTTTAACATCATTACTCCAGTCTTCAGTGTCACATGATCCTTTAGAAATCATTATAATATTCTGATTTGCTGCTCAAAAAAACTACTATTATTATTATTATTATTATGTTGAAAACAGCTGAGTCAAATTTTTTCAGGTTTCCTTGATGAATAGAAAGTTCAGAAGAACAGCATCTATCTGAAATAGAAATCTTTTGTAACATTATAAATGTCTTTATCTTCACTTTTGATCAATTTAAACCATCCTTGCTAAATAAAAGTAGTAATTTCCAATTAATAAATACTGAATCCAAGCTCTTGAATGGTATAGTGTATAATGTTACAAAATCTTTTTATTTCAGATAAATGTTGATCTTTGAATCTTTCTATTCATCAAAGTATCCTGAAAAAATTTACTCAACTGTTTTAAATATTTATGATGATGATGATAATAATAATAATAATAATACATGTTTATCAGCATATTATAATGATTTCTGAAGGATCATGTGACACTGAAGACTGGAGTAATGATGCTGAAAATTCAGTTTTGATCACAGGAATAAATTACATTTTAAAATATATTCAAATAGAAAGCTGTTATTTTAAATAGTAAAAATATTTCACAGTGTTACTGCTTTTGCTGTATTTTTGATCAAATAAATGCAGGCTTGGTGAGCAGAAGAGGCTTCTTTAAAAACATTAAAAATATTACCGTTCAAAAACTTTTGACTGTTAGTGTACTTGTTTTTGCTTTTCAGTATGTGTATGTGCCCAGGGGACTGTGATGATGCCCTTTTTTTCAGCTAATTCATCCTAGAAATCAAGACTTGTAATTTGTACTTTTAAAAAGAAAATGTTCAACAATTAAAAATAATATTATCAGAACTAATGCTCATGAGTTATTGTGATTTTTATGGGGTAGGGGTGGTAAAAAATCATGGATTACAGTGCTGCACCACAATTTGATTGTTTTTTACTGGTAAAAAATGTTTAAACTACATGAAAATAAACACTACAGCACTGATACTGTAAATGAAAATACGGTAATGATACTGTAAATTAAAATACGGTAATAATACTACATTTACAGTCATCTTTTTACAGTGTAGGCAAGATGGTTTTGTACCCTTCCAAATTCATTCTGCTACTGTCATACATTAAGTCATCATTAAAGTTGAAAGGGCCTGTTCCAGAGACATGACACCACCTCCACCATGCTTTACAGATGAGGCTGTATGGTTGGGATCATTTGCAGTTCCCTTTTTTTCTCCACATTTTTGCTTTCCCATCACTTAGATAAAGGTTCATCTTTGTCTCATCGGTCCATAAACACATTTCCAAAACTCTTCTGGCTCACCTTTGTGTTTATTTGCACAAATCTTGCCTTTCTATTTTTGGTGCTGGTCCGAGGTTTGCATCTTGCTGTGTAGCCTCTGTTATTCTATGTCAAAGTCTCCTGAGGACAGTAGATTGTCAGAGCATCACCCCAGCTTTCTGGAAGTTGTTGGTGATTTAACAGACATGTCTTTTAGGGTTCATTTTCACAGCTTTTATGATTTGTCTGTCATCAACTACTGTTGTTTTCTCAGCCGATCAGGTCGTTGTTGGTTGCTGGTGTCGCTGGTGGTTTCCAAACTATTGATTTCTCCATGCCCTTTGTTTTTGCTATAGCTCTAATTGACTTTCTCTTTTCTTTTAGCATCCAAATTGCTTGCTTTTCTCTCAAAGTCAGCTCCCTCATCTTCATCCTGGTTTGTGTGTGTCATCATCGAATGCAAGATTCAGAATACAGAAGTAATGGATATAACTGATACGACACATTCCCTGCTTTTATTATCTGAAGAATGAATGCAACAGGACACAGCTGATCACTTAGAAAGACCTGTGAGGAAACTGTTCCAATACTTATGCTCACATCAGATCTGGGGATGAAACTCTAAAAGTGCTGATCTTCTTAGCTGGTAAAACATCTATGTGTTGAATCACCCAATAATAAAATGTGACATTCTGTAGTTTTGTCTCATATTCATCTTTTAATCATATTTGTAAATGTCTTGACTCCACAGCCAACAGAGCAATTTTGTCTTTACTGTTCCAATACTTTTGGAGGGCACTGTATGAAGAGTGAAGAGTCCAGATGCAAAGTCTCTAAGTACGTCTGTTTTCTTTAAAACTGGCATTTCTTTCTGGCCACTATGTAAAAGTTTCTGTGTAAGTCCTGGTACTTCTGAATGGGTTGAGGCTGGGATTTAGCACATTTGAAGTGAAAGTACTTGATGAACATATATGTGTGGAGAGAATTCACTCAGTATTGTTATCTCATTTTCGACCAAGATGGCTTTTAGAGGCTTTTGCTTGAACTCTTCATATATTTATATATTATATATATACATAATAGTGCTAGTACAAAATAATATCAATGGTATAGACCTATAACTTTTTAAGGACATTTGAAAATTGTGTATATTGTATATTGTGTTTTTATTTTGTATATTATGTTTTTCCTATTTTGTAAATAGTCTATAAAATATATTTGTATCATTTTTTTAATATCTGTGTCGTGTCACTGTCATTCTGTTGCACTGTGGAGCTTCTGTCACTAAAAATTCCTCTATATGTAAGCATACCTGGCATTAAAGGTGCACTGTGTAATATTTAGGATGATCTATAGACAGAAATGCAATATAATATACATAACTACGTTTTCAGAGGAGTATAAAGACCTTACTTAATGAACTGTTATGTTTTTATTACCTTAGAATGAGCGATTTATAACTACATATACCGTGGGTCCCCTCACATGGAAGTCGCCATCATGTTTCTACAGAAGCCCTTAACGGACAAACTGCTCTACAGAGCGCATATCGTCACTATGTTGTTCTCGCGAAAAAACACTGACACAATGATGAACAAGTAACAGTAATATTCGCAATGACATCGTTTATTGAATAATTAAGTAAAAATAATTCCTTAATTTACCTTTGTAAAGAAACCTCATTGTAGAGGTCTGGCGGGACGGCTCCCGCAAGGTTTTATCCCGCACCCACCCGCTGTCCGCTTTGAATAATTTTCTTCCCGACCCGACCGATCCCGCTAAATTTAGATCTCCTTTCCAGAATCACACATTTAAATTCCCTCTACTGAAAGAAAGAGAGATAGGCTAACAAATAAAAGTGTAGTCTGCACAAAACTGTATTTGTTATTTTATTCGTCTTGTCAAGAGTCTTTTATTGACAGCAAAACAGTAGGAAAAAAAAAAGTGTCACAGAGAAAATATATGTAAAAAAATTGTATTCCTTATTTTTATTTGCCTTGTCAGGATACTCAGGATACAATTCGTTTAAACTTTACAACACAATAGGAACAAGTGTTGCAGAGGATTTTTTTTTAGGTTGTACAAAAATGGCATATTATAATTTTATTCGTCTTGTCAAAATACTAAATTCGTTTAACATCTTGCTGTAAACACAGTAGTTTAGAAGTTTAAAAGTTTGACAGATTAATACAATCGGTTTAAATGGTTTAAAGTCACTTATTTATTAGTTTTTTTCCTAGTAATTTATCAAAATATTTTAAAAGGTTTGCTGCATGGTTAAAATAAGCTACATGTAAAAAAAAAAAAAGTTTTTTTAGAGAGAGAGCGAAAAAAAGAACATAAGTCACCATAAATTGCATTTTATTAATTAATTCAGAAATAGGCTGACGCCAATTACAAACATTATAAACACTGTAAACATATCTAGGTTATTTTAGTTCCTCTCACTCCACAACAAATCCTTTCAATTAACAGTAGGCTATTTAGAAAAGAACAGGAATTAAAAATAATGACAAACCAAAACAAATTAATTTAGGGTAAAACGAAACTGAAACCAATGTTGGGTCTCTCTTTCAACACAAAATCAAATGTTTCCGTATTCACAATGTATTTGAATGCCAAAATATTATTTACCTTTTATGAAGACCTGCTTCACTGGCGTTCCAAGATCCACTAAAACAAAATGTTTTGCATAACTTCACAGTGGTATGGTGATACCGCTTAACGGCACAGATTTTACTACATATTTAAACTGAGCAGTGTGGGTTTTTTTCCATATGTTTGACTGATTGTTTTTTATAATGATAATGAACAGGCTGCATTGTCAAGGTAGAATGCTTAACTGTATGTTTTTTTTCTCCCTTCTAACAGTGGAAGCAAATACTCCTTTTAGTCATGAAGATAATCGGAATTGTAAAAGGTTTGCTTTTATTTGTGTACATTCACAATAAAAACTAATCTTCGCGCTTTTGTAAAATAAGCCTAAAAAAATAGCATGCCGCTTTCTGCTGTCTGCTTTCCTTTCGCGCAGAACAAAAATGAATCGAAACTCTGCATAGGCTACTTGCAGTTTTTCTTTCGTTTTCTTAAATTATTATTAAGTGAAAATATATTTCTCGTATAGGCCTATTTATTCGTTATAATAGTATATTATATATATATATATATATATATATACACACACACACACATTAGAGCCAAGCTTTATTATGTTTTTCTCGCTAGCAGAAGCGCTGCATGTGCATGTGATATGATCAGCCCGATCTCACGGCAATTCGTACATATTTTACGAGGTGGCTAATTTGTACGAATTCGTACGACCTCACTCATACAAATTCATACGTTTTTTGCTAAATCGTACGTATTTTACGAGTTGTCACATCGTATGAATTTGTACGAATGACCTACACCTAACCCCGCCCCTAAACCTAACCGTCACGAGTAGCCCCAGAGTGCACCCTGGACGATGGGGCGGGGCGACACATTTGGGCGGGGCGACACGTGTCGCTCCGCCCACCCCCAATTCTATTGGTTTATAACACGGCAAATCTTATTGGTGTAGACCCGAGCATGCATTCCTTTGTGTACGATTTTGTAATTGATTTGGCCATATTACAGAAATATTATGTGCTAACTCTAGAATCATAGGCCTATCTTAATTATTATCTGTTTAGTAACATGGTAATTTTAGTCAGATGAAGTCATCGTTTACAAATAAACTCTTGATGACAGCTCCTCCAGGTTGTTCAGGCTGAATAGCGCTTCATTCATATTTCCTTGAGGATCGGCAGGCCGCGGATCAGCACTAAATTGGGATTTTATACGCAAATTATGATAATTTAGATGCATTTTAGAGATGGACAAACACAAACATAAGCGGCTGATTTTACGTTTTAAAGCACAACCGTTTTTGTTGTTGTTTAAAGAGATGTTACGTTGCTCAATGCGTCACAAACTTGTAGGTTAATACAATGTTTTCATGGCAAGCAGTGTTTCCTTGTTTATATCTTAATAAAATATTTGAGCCTATATTGATTCTCTTACAATTTTAAAGGTTCCTATAGTAAATGAGTGCCCATGACATCAGATATTAAAAATCCAATTTCTGTATCCACATCCTCATTATGTGCGTGTTCTAATCTGTGTACGAGATGAATTTAGATTCAGTTATTAACACTCGATCATTGTAGCCATATAGACCTGCATAACTATCGAATATTAAATCACTCAGAGCTGTAAATCTGTGGAATAGGTACATGAGCACTTTTAATGAGTAAAAGAGCCCTTCTCTGTGATTATTTTTTTTTTATTTATTAAAGACTATAATAACTAGGCCTACTAAAAATCTAAAATCAATATAGTACAGTGGTTCCTGGTTCTTTTTAAAGGACTGAGCCACAAAACGAGTAATTGAATTTGTGCATAGTCTATATAGCCTATAAAAGTATAAATAAAAATGTTGCAGAGAAAATTAACATTTATTGCTTAAAGAACAACTGCGGTGACAAATAAGACAATAATACCAAATAGTCCATCAGCATGAACTGAGGTTTTATGTGTGGATAATGGGAATAAAAACCTTGCTGAAACAATTCTTCTTCTTCTTCTTTTTTTTTTTTTGCATATAGGCCTATTTTAAATGTTTTTTGTTTACTAAAACAGCTGTTATTAAATCTGACCTACAGCAAATATTATTATTATGTGCTTTAGTGCGTATTTAAAATAAAACCATTTGCGGGTTTGTCCTATGTCTTACTGAACTGCAGTGAATTATCATCGTAAGTTTTTGCTTATCCACCGATCCTAAAATAAAGAATATGGCTACATATAAATATACATTATACAAAACAGCTAAATCTCAAACAGTGGATCATTTTTATCAACATCGCCCAGCTAAAACTGCTCAATGTTTAAGTATATCTGCTTCTGTGAAAAGTGCAATAGGCTAATATCTGACTTCATTTAACGTGCAACCCACCTGTTGAGGACCACTATTTAAGTTCATCACACAGAAACATAATTCATATTTCTCATAGGTGAGGCTATTTATAGCATAGGTAGGACTATATCATGGCCACGAATTAAGAATTTGTTCCCCAGACATAATTCGTGAGCCGCTCATATTACAGCTCTGTTCTGCCCGAAGTAGGCTACTGAAGTACTCGGAGATGCCGTCACCAAGCGATTGATAGGAACTTAATCTAACTAAAGCCCGGCTCACACTGTGCGATTTTGGCCACGATTTGGTCGTCTGAGACAAATTTTGAAAATCCTAAAAGATTCCTATAATCCTAGGCTAAAATCTGTAGACTTTGATCGCTGGTTTGACATGTTCAAGGACAGCCGATTAATGGCTGTTGCGATCAAATTTCACCTCCGACAAAATTCTGTCAGTGTCAGAAGATTTGGCGAACAGTCCTGCAGTGTGACTACCCCTACGATGAATGTCAAACTGTCTCCGTTTCTCAAGACAAGCTATGAGCAGAATTAATGCTGGAGAATTATTCTATCTGCCATAAACTCCGGCGCTCCCGTCCTCCGCTCACGGAACTCATCTGATACGTTACTGATACTGGTTGCGCTGCTGTTTTCATGTGGGTGTGTAGAGCTGCATACACTATTCTTCTTAAATACGC
The DNA here is from genome assembly GCA_027422415.1 of Schizothorax lantsangensis. NCBI lineage: Eukaryota > Metazoa > Chordata > Actinopteri > Cypriniformes > Cyprinidae > Schizothorax > Schizothorax lantsangensis. The sequence goes on from CM049844.1 coordinate 6,047,775, forward strand.
CGGTATTGCCGCCGTTCATATACTTTTCATGATAGCCAACAGTTCGGTCCCGCGTGCAATGCAGTTCGTAGTCACTGGACGTGTCCGGACAAGTTTTCTTGCGCGCACCTGTTTTTAACTCGTCTTGACTGTCGTACAGTCTGACATTAATGACATCTGAGATCCCACAGTGTGACATGATCATCATGTTCGTGCAGTCTGACAAGTACAATCCTAAAGGACTTTTAAAAAATCGCACAGTGTGAGCCCGGCTTAAGTCGTCATAAGTTTAAAAAAAAACACATTTGCTAATTGATTCTAACTAAAATCGCTGTTGTTAGCACTTAATATTTCTGTAGTACAGCCAAACAGCGTAGATCATTCATAAAAACGTATATAAAAGAATGCTCTTGCAAACGTCTACACCAATAAGCTCTGCTGTATTATAAACCAATGAAATTGGGGGTGGGCGGAGCGACACGTGTCGTCCCGCCCAAATGTGTCGCCCCGCCCCATCGTCCAGGGTGCACTCTGGAGGACTCGACCGTCACTGGGGTTTAGACAAATCGTACTAAATCGTACGAGTGAGGTCGTACGAATTCGTACGAATTAGCCACCTCGTAAAATATGTACGAATTGCTGTGAGATTGCGTTGGAGTGACTGCTATGTCTGTAATGTAGGACCCATAACCAGTGTTGGGAAGGTTACTTTAGAAATGTAATAGGTTACAGATTACAAGTTACTCTATTTAAAATGTAATAAGTAGTGCAACTTTTCAATTACTTTATTAATGTAACTGATCACATGTGATTACTTTTTGATTACTTTTCTAAATTTCTAATGTTTTCAACTGTAAATAATTTTCAAACATGTTAACCTTACTAGTACTCAACAAACACTAATTATTGTCAGACTTTCGAAATCCTTCATCAATTGAATTACAGTTTTTTTCAATTGCTAAAAAGCTAGTTGTCTTTGGAATAATTATTAAATTTCATAATAAATATTCTGCTAAGATTTTATATCTCAATATAATTCCTGCAGAAATGGACAGAGTTTGCCATTGTTCTGATTTGAATGTGCTTTTATCAGTTTTGAAAGCAGTTTGTTAGCGTTTGAAAAATGTTCTGAAAATGTACAGTGTTTTTCAGGTTGTGGAGTATGAATGACAAAAGAGTTTGTGGATTTTGAAAAATGTGGTCATTGCATGCATTTTGTCTGAAAGCAATGAAAAATGATTCACAGTTTGGTCCGCATAGACTTCTGTATCGCTGAATATGTGAACAGTTTTGAAAATGTGGCTTGTATTGAACAATGCTGGTTAGCAATTGAAAAAAAAAACTGTAAGATTATACAGTTTTTTTACAATCATTTTTGCACTAATAACCAGGGTGCGAACTACGGGGGAGCTAGGGGGAGCTCGGCTCCCCTTAATAAGACATGGGCTCCCCTGAAAAAGTGATTTGTGAAATTCTGCAGTTAGCATCATATAGCCACCATGGCAAGAAGAACACAAGGCATTCTGTGTTAAGGTAAGGCATGTTATTCGCAATTATGTGTTGTGGCTGGGTTGTTATAGGTCTGCGTGACTCTCGATTGACAGCCTGATGCTAAATAGACTATTTGTGGGTGGATGTTTCACCTATCAATTCGTGTCGATAAAGTATAATAGGGTAAATCCTGTATAGTGATTTATCCTATATAGTGCTTGCATAAAGCAAGTAGTGCATACACTTGTAGCTGTTATGTATCTTTGTAAGTCATTGTAAGCGCACGACCCCCCCGTTATTAAAAAAAGAAAAAAAAAGTGGGCTCCCCCAAAGTCCACGGTATAGTTCGAACACTGCTAATAACAGAACCTTCATGTCATTTTTCAAAACTCTAGACACATAATTCACAACCGAAACCCATTTTTCAAAACACAACACTTTTTCCAAATGCTTGGATACAATACACATGAGCCAAAGATCTTTTGTTCATTGAACTATGACTCAACTTAACATCAAAGTATCACCATTTCAAAATGCAACTCACACATTACATCTGAATTGAGTGTTTATTCATTTCATTACAATGATCTAACTCAATTGATACAACTGCTCAAAATGCTACGTAACTGTTGCATTACTCTTGAAGCATAGTTTTTTTTTAGTGGAAAATGAAGAACAATATTAAATGTTTAGATTATGAAGGGGAAGCAACTGAGGACTGAGTATGTTCAGGTATGATTAGTTTCAAGATGCCTGTTGTTGGGAGAAAAAAATCATAAATCATATATCATCTATATCATTGTTATCAGTATTTGTTTTTCCTACAATAAATGCCTTTTTAGAGTGTGATAGAGCTGGAAGCTGATGAAAACCATTCATATTTTTGGACGAGGCAGGCTTTAACCTGAGATGGAGGAGAGGTTGAGAGCCCAGCGGTTGAGAGCAGCCCAGAATGATGTTCGCTGGGGGGCTCGACCACCCCCCACTGAATGTGATTTTGAGGGGCCCCACAGCAAAATCAGTGCAAAGGGCCCAGAATTCCTAGCGACGGCACTGAGAGCAATCATGGTTTCAAGCCCATCCACAGTTTATCACCTTGTATTTACCCCCATACTCCTCTTTCCTTACTGTAACCTGACTGAGGAGTTTTTCTCCACATGGAGGAGGAAGGTTTTCAATAGGCCTCACAAACAAGCCTCTCTTCTCCAGGCCATAGATGATGCCTGCAATGACATCACAGGAGATCAATGTCAGGCCTGTATTTGTCATGCAGGAAGATTTTTTTCCAAGATTTTAGCTAATGAAAACATCCATTATGATGTGGATGAGAACTTGTGGCCAAATCCACAAGACAGGGTTGAAAAAAACATAGAAGAGCAATGAGGAACTGTGACTTTTCTAATATAATTAGTTTTTATTCAAAGTTTTTTTTTTTTTTTTTTTTTACCTGTTACGAGTTGATTATTTCATTAATAATTTGTAAATGTTTAATTGGATTCACTGTGTTGCACAAAAGGAAAATAGCTATTCACAGCTGATAGAAAGTACTTGCATAATTATGAATCTCTAATGCACCTGTGTGAAACTCGTTTTCACAACTCTTCAATCAGCAATCAGTCCTCATCCCTCTTCAAAAGATTCCACCTCTGTCCTGCTATTTACAAGTATGGGTCAAAGAGACCAAAGGCATGGAAAGAGAATAAAAGACCATGGCAGGGGCCAGAGAAAGAGAAGTTTGCATACATGGTGGAGGAGTTCCATTGTTGTAAAAGGAGAAAATACAGCTCAAGTTTCAAATGAAATTCAGGAAACAGTTATTGACCATGACATCAATCATATTTTGTCCTTTAGAGAGTTCTGAGTCGGAGCACTGTGGCATCTATTGCCAGGCATTTTTTCAAAATGACAACAGGTAAGTCACAATGTTATTGTATACCACTGTGTATTTCAGCTTTACTGTATTGCCTTGTTGGCAGAACAAATTTTGTCTACAGTAATGCAGATGTGTCATCAGTCCCATTTACAGTATGTGTTTGTCATAATGTCAATTTTGATATGCTTTGTTTGGATTTGTTATTGTAATGCATTGTTATACCATAGTTACATGTAACTCGAATAATTTGCTCTATAAATTAGTTTTTTTTTTTTTTTTAAGAGAATACACTAATTTGTGGATGAAGCCAGCTTAAACTTCTGTAAAGTGGAAATGCAGGAGGAACATTTATTGTGCAGAGTGTCACTGTTGCAGTCAGAGGGGTGCCAATATCACCATGTGTGCTACCATCTCCAATGATGGAGTCCTTTGCCACATACAAACTATCAGTTCAATACGGAATGCCTCATCACATTTCTTGATGCACTAAATGAAAGACTGGTTTCACCTAAAGAGAGAGGGCTGTTGATGGATTTGCCATGCAACGTGGTATTTCCATTGGTGCATTGCAACACTATAAGAGAAAACATCCAATGTGAAGTTCTGAGTATTTCATTATTATTATTATTTTAGATATTACCACCCATAAGATTCCTTTTGTTTTTTGTTTTACTATATTCAAAACTTGAGTTTGAACGGTGTAATTTCATATTGATCGCTGTGTTTTGTATTTTGTTGTCCATTGTGTAATGATTTATTAAAATAATAAATTAACTTGACCAAGTTGTGGTGTTTGGAAGTATTTGCTTATATTGCGTGTTTTTAATATTTTGTGAGTGTTGGAGCAATTTGCAAACAAAAATTAGTCATTTTGGCCATTGAGCTTCAGTTTCTGCCTGTGTTAACTGTTTTGAAAATGTGATGTCTTGGTGGACAAATGTGTTTAAGCAATTGAGGAAAAACTGTAAATGAGTATTTTGAACCAATGCTTCTGCAAATGCAAGGCTTCTTTAAAGATACGAATGCAATATGCACAGTTTTGACCATTGGACAGCCTGTTACAAATGATTGTTTTGTGTCTAGAGTTTTGAAAAATGACATGAAGGTTCTGTTATTAGTGCAAAAATGATTGTAAAAAAAACCTGTAATACTTTAATTTTAACGGGACATTGGATGCAAAATTCACTTTTACATGGTGTTTGCATATAAATGTCTTAGCAGTGTGTGAACATAACCACCCTGCAATGATAAAAATCCATTCACTTCAAACCTAAACAGTCTCAGTTATCAAGCCATTTTGATTTTCTGCTCAAGCCCCACCCATGACCACTGACGCGCTGTCCCGTATTTGCATATCTCCACCCTCAGCTAGTTGTACACTGCCTGTCATTTTCCCACGCTCCAGCAGCTGTATCGACAACGTCTCGTAAGCAATGCAGGTGTTTTGTAGTTGGATGTAGAAGAACATCCTGACATCAGAGCCACTGAAGACGCAGTGGATTAGTTCTGTTTTTAATGGTAATGCACCACCAAATACACCCAAATTCATTTATGTCTGCGCTTACTCCAGACTGCTTTCTGAATGAGGAACAATTCAAGGCAGGTTTTGCTATCAGTACCCACTGTTTGTGATCCAGCTGCACCTCCAGAAGAATTAAATCTCACACTTTATATTTTTTTGGGTAGCGGCTATTATATCTATAGCGATAGATGCCATTTACACTAAGTGCAAGCTATAGATTCTATTTACACTGTTAAGATATTTGTTTATACTCTTTATACTACTTATTGCAAATAGTGGCAATTATCTGCACCTCAGTAGTGTAATGCATTATAAAACAGTACGCAATAACGTATTGTGTAAATTATAGTTTTAATTCAAATTATTAAATGGATGCCACCTTATTGGGACAATAAAGCCCTCCCTACACGTACCCTGCCGATACTTTATTTTCAACTTTTTGATTATTTCCTTCATTTTTATTGAAAATAAATGCCTTTCCGATACGATATGAGATTTGAAAAGGGAGAAAAAAGTTCAGCAAAAGGCGGGTTCGAACTTGGGTCGATCGCATCAAAAAGCGCCTTACCATCTACGCCACTGAAACTGATATTGAGTGTCTTTTTTCAGTGTTGACTGTCCCAATCACTCGTTGGTGGGCGGAGTTGGTGTAAATAGCCTCTGCAAACAAGGCGGGCTATTTGCACTTAGTGTAAATAGACACTCCGTATTTGGCATGATTACTTGCAAATCGTCTTTGTTCTTCCATGGAAGAGAGGGGCAGGGTGAGCAGCAGCTCATTATGTTGCAGACATTTCATGAAGAGCCTAAAGAATCATACCAACTTGTGGAAAAGGGGCATCAGATGTCCCCTTTAAAGCATAGCCTCCACAAAATCAGACTTACTTTGAGATCAATCTGAGGTTAATTACATATTTAAAATCATAAAAATAAAAAAAATAAATTTCAACTGCTTACACAAAATCTTTACTTGTCACACAATTTCTGAAAGCTGACACTCAAACAGCAGAACCACACACCAAATCTGCAAAACTATACACTAATGCTCAGCCATTGTTTTCAACTTCATAAAACACTTTTTGCAAAACACAACACAATTCTCTATGTAACTCACAAAAATCTAGCATGAATTAATATTGTGGCAAATGTGTTTGCTTTTGAGATGTGTTTGTGATATTTTGAACGCAGTGCTTCATTTTGCAAGAGATGCGAGGCATTTCGCATTTTGTGTGTGCAATTCTTGGATTTGTGTGTAAAGATTTGAAAAAAAAGAGGCAAAGTTTTGAAAATGTGTGTAAGCAGTTAAAAAAAAACTGTAATGGCTGATACTGATACTGTTTTTGAAATTAAATCTTTATATATGACAGGAAACACTGGCAGCTAGCAACGCCTTTGGAAAAAAGTTAATCTTAAAAAATAAAGAATATTCATAAACCCAAATTAAACAATTATCAAATAATCAATTCTGTGTCCTAAACTCCTGAAACATTGGTGTCTCATATTTTAGAGCAGTCAATGCAATCTGGGAAACAAATCAATTAAGTGTGTGTGTGTGTGTACTTTTTATGCTACATTGTGGGGACTCCACAAGGATAGTAAAACCAGAAATGTTTTGACATTGTGGGGACCATAGACATATAATATACCTAGACGCCTCATTGGCCGCTTTGAGCCGTTGCTGCGATACGTCAACGCGTCCGCCATGTTTGTGCGGGCAAGACTGCGTTAAAAACAATGGAGGTAAACGGGGGAGCTGCGGTTTTTTCGGGATAAAAACACGATAACGTTTACATTTATCAACCGATTTCAGTGGTTTGTGATCTACATGGAGTTAAAAATAACTCTGCCTCCAGTTATTTAGTTAGGCTTGGAAAATTATAAATTTTCTTAAGAAATTGTGAAAGCTCACACGCACACTCGTGTTGATTTGGTTGATTTTTTCGGCTAACAATTCTAATATTAATGTAGTATAACTGTGACATATACATGTAATGTAAATTTAATGTACATTAAATTAAATTAAGTTGTTTCATTGCTTTCTCCGTCTTCAACCCCACCATTATTGTGGTCCTCAGGTCAGAACACAGCTCATTTCCTTTGAAATACTGTGAATACAAATCAAAAAGTGACACTGGTAGTCTGCTTTTTATTTTCATAGCACTCTATACAGATATAAACTCCACAACAAACAATAACAAGTGTAACTGATAATCCTTTATGGATCCAGTAAAACTTACAGTTACAGGGTAAACTAATATGCACTGATACAGTGCACAGTAAAAATATAGTAAAAGTGATATGTAATATTAAAAAGTATATGTAGTACAAGTTGAAGCAAAGTGAATAATATAAAAAGCGAGTACAACAGCACAATAACATAAGTGATATAATAGGTTTATAATAGCACAAATTATATGTGTACCATAATAAATAAATGAATAACAATAGATGAATAATAGCAAGTAGAATATGTAATATCATGGGTGGAATAATACAGAATAGACAATAATGAAGAATAAATTAATAGTAAATTAAATAATCGTGAAAAGTGCAGTTTTATAATGGTATTTGTGTAATAATTATTAAACAAAGACACAACTAATGACAAGCCAAAAATTTTGGTCATGAATTCCAAATTGTGTTTAATTAATTAGCTCCTTGAGTATAATATATTAGTTGTGACGTCAAAACCTGACTAATGAAGACTAATTCTCCACTGCTTCTCTCAAGATTTTCCTATATTTTATAATGGGGTAAATGAGTAAAATTTAAATTGAGTAAAATAATGTAAACAACTCAACAAAGCTTGACATTTTGCTCTACAATGCAAATTACACACACCCATGCAGAAAACACACATTTTGAAACAGTTCTTTATTTTTGAATATATGTTACTACATAGGCATGTTTTTGGGGGGGGGGGGGGGGGGGGGGGGGTGCAGTTTACGTTGTACAACAAAATGTTAAAATATAGTTATGTTTAACACAGACCAGAATATGACATGCTCCCCCCCAAAAAACATTCTATTAATCAAAATTAATAATCATTATTACAACATAAAGAGCAATAATTAACAATGATCTTGTCATGATATTGCAGCTTCACTCACTAATGAGTTCCTGTGTTTCTCAGTTCTAGGCTATTTACATTATACAGTTTTTGTGTAAATGCACAGTACATGATCAGCATTAAACAGCCTGTGTAAATCATTTTAAATGCAGTCTATAGTATTGTGATTGACTGAAGAAACTGGTTATTTTTAAATATTTGACAAAAACGACAGAAACATTTAATAAGGTAATTATATTGTTATAAAAATTACCCTTACAAAGGTTAAAATGCTCCTGTAGGTGTGTTCCGGGGAGAGAGAGAGGTTTGAATATGATCAGGGTCATTCTGGTCATTCATTCAGGGCTATTCTGTGTGTAAACTACAAATACAACATTAGGCTGTGGAGGTATAGTCTCTTGGAAATGCAAAGAACAGGCTTTCTTCAGCTTTCCTTAAGGCTTGCGTTGTCCTGTTTGCAGTTGGCTAAAAAATAAAAAATATAATCAGTCCACAGTTTTATGATAAGCTATGAAATCCTTATAATCTAGTGATGATAAACTAGTGAAATTAAAGAGATGCTTTAGCTCCATCTCTAATCCTGACAGTCTGACACAGTCTTGTCAAAGTGCTCACTGTACATATTGTGCTCATAACACAATTTACTTTATGATATAAACTACAATATAAGTTAAAACTTAATAAGAATTCATTTAAACTTTGATTTCTTATAAAGTCTCAGCTTTCACAGTTTACTAGCGATATCGCTAACGTTAGCTATTAATAGTCTGACACTGGTGGCTAATTAAGCTGTCAACATAATGCTAAAAATGACCAAAAAACATCCAGAAACAACTGTTCAGTCTTACCTGTGAAAGATAATACCCCGAGATCTGTTTTTATTGATGTGTGACGGTCTGTAGATCCCCAAACTGCCGACGAGTCAGGTATGTTTTCGTCTGTCCCGATGTGAGAGTTATGGAGAGTTGCCCGGACCAATATGGCGGCGCCGTTGACGTGCGGTCGAGCGGCCAATGAGGCGTCTAGGTATTTATTATGTCTATGGTGGGGACCATTCCAAATAATTAAAAACAGAAATTGTTATCTGAAAGTGTAACAGTGCAAACAAGTTTTCTGTAAGGGGTAGGGTTAGGGGACAGAAAATATAGTTTGGTCAGTATAGAAGTAATAGAAGTCTATAGAAAGTCCCCAACAAACGTGTGCGTGTGCGTGTGTGTGTGTGTGTGAAAATTCAGATAACCACCTTTGTAATCATTCAATTTTCATAAGTAACTGTAATTTAATTACACATTTTTTTCTCAGTAACTGTAACTCATTACAATGACATTTATTTTGTAATTAAATTACATGTACATTAAATTAAATGTAAAGTTACTCCCCAGCACCATAACACAGTGCTACAGGGAGACATCTTTGCAGTCGGCAAACCTCATGTAACCTGGTGCAGTCCAAGATACTCATCGCACCTTTTGATATTTACCCTCTGCTTTGTTCAGGGACTCATTATTCCATTTCTGTTCATCTGTGAAATTCAGTTTATGTTAAGAAATTCAATCCAAATAAAAAGCAGTCGGATGTGAGAAGATGCTTCTTATTTTGCTGATATATTGTTATACACGGTAGGCCTATATTTCTCTATGAAATTCTAGATCATACAGAACAATAAATAAACCACTGCATCATGCCCTCTAACCCATAGTTACCATATGCAACAAAACCACATTACAGCATGTGTTTGTACCTCTCCTAACACATAACCATAACCCACAAACACCTCAAACCACATGTGCTGCAGATTCAGGAAGGACAAACAAATCTGAGCAGTACAATTTGAGCACTATTAACAACAACAGCAACAATAATAATAATAAAAAAATCTATAAATATATTTGACAAAGCTTACTGCTAATTAGTTTAACAGATTTGTTTTCATTAGATTTTGATAGAAACACTACAGAATGGCATCTTGTTGAGAAGCTTTTCATTGTGTTCACAAGATGGCGCTAAAGTCTGTGCATTAGAGATCAGGATGACGCGGCAGATTTGGCGCCTTGTATATTTGTTTGATTGGTTGCATGATTCGTAAGAAGTTGCCATGTGTGTGAGGAAACGAGAAGGTTTTTAGCGTTTTTAGATCATGTATAAAATACCATATCGAATGATTAGGCTATTCTCTGATTAAGTTGTATAAAAATGAATACAAAAAAAGTGGACCAAAAATAAGTAATCTGTCTGTCAGAATTGTATTGTTAGTCGACAAGAATACAGTGAAATCTATTTATTAGTCTCTTGGGGGAGCTCTTTATCAGTCAACCAAAATAAACAACGGCTACTGTAGGGACTTTCCAGGCTAAAAAAAGCTTGTCTATAATGAACGCCGCATTTGACCACATTTCTGTTGATGATGTAACCATACAGCTACACACCCCTCCATGACCCCTTTGGGAACTTTAGGGGATTATCAGTGTATTAACCCAACCAAACTGACACGATCTGTGTGGTCTGCACGTGAAACAATGTCATATACATTTACAATGAAATTATTTACAGTAAGAAAATCAGATTTGTATCTAACAACTTCATTGTCTCATAGATACTGCATAACAGAATTTTAGATAAAACTATATAATAGTGTATTTACTGTATGACACGGGGAGTCATGCTGAGGTAAATAGTGCAGACATATCTAATATTAAAAAAACAATATTAATTAAATTTAAGTTTTATTATTATTAAAAATTATTATAATGATATATATATGCTCAGAACAGCTGGCCAGAAGTCTGTTTTTATTTGTATTTTTTTGGTTAAGTAGGTTAGAGTACTAAGTTATCTGCTGTACTAATCAGGTCTGTTGTTAAAATTTCAACCCAATGGCTTTCTTAGTTTCTTTATCACAGATAATTTTTGGGAAATTAACCCTTGAGTGATGACTCATTATTAAAGCAGGTTTTTTTCAGATCCGCGTACAAACCTGTTTTCATTAGGCATGCTAAAAATGATGAGAATTTCCCCAAGTTTCCCGGTCATGTCATCCACAATATATCACCTCATAATTGTTATAAAATGCACTGATCCAGTGTCAATAAAACTGAATAATCATCGATCAGATTCAAAATAAGTTCAGGGTTTAAAGTTCAGATATTTTGCCAGGGAGCAGCTGTTTTGCATTTGATCTGTCTATCAGTTCTTTCCCTCCCCCACCATCACTGAGTCACAGGACTGTGAGCTTGGCTTTGGCTTGGCATCACCAACAAACTGGAGCAGAATAGAAAGTGAAAGAGTGCCGGCTCGGTACTTTCCAGGGTGTGTTATTGTGTTTGGCATGTGATATTCAGCCACTGGTGGCGTGATTATACAATCATACCAAAAGAGGAGCGCGGGAAAACTCTTGAATGCTTTGTCAGGACCCAAGGAGACAAGAAAAAATGGATGATTCAAACACACACTCTTGCGTGACACAATAAAATGATCAGTTGTCTTAAAGAAATAATTTACCCAAAAATGAAAATTCATCATTTATAAAATTCCTATCAAATTAATCATCATTGATCATTTACTCACCCTCAAGTTACTCCAAACCTCTATGAATTAATTTCTTTAGCTGAACACAAAATATATATTTTGAAGAATTCTGATAACCAAACAGTTGCCGGCAGCCATTGACTTTAGTATGGGGAAAAATACTTTGGAAGTCAATGGCTACCGGCAACTGTTTGGTCTTTTGCGTTCAGCAGAAGAAAGAAACTCATACAGGTCTGGAACAACTTGAGGGTGAGTAAACGATGACAGAATTTTCATTTTTAGGTCAACTATCACTAACTTAGAGTGAGCTATTGTCTCATTTGTTTCGGTGGTTGTCTGTTGTTTAGTTTTTTCTGTAGCATGTGTGGGCAAAACTAAAAAAAGTACCTAAAAACTGTCAAACGTTTCATAATATCCCAACACTCGAGAAAATGGCTGCCCTCACTCTTCCACGTGCTATAATATGTGCTGAAATTTCAGTAATTAACATTTTAATATATTTCATTGAAAGACAAATATTAGAACAATAAAATCACTAGCTTTAAGTTTTATTATTATTACTTATTTTTTAATATGTTGCTCAACTTCCATTGAGCATTAAATCCTAATGTTCAGTATCTAGTTCAAAAGAGTTAAAAGTGATGCTTTCGTATTACAACAGAGGCATAGATAATTTAAAATTGTAAATGAAGTACTGCAATGTGCATTAAAGATCCAAAAGATATATAATCTGCATGTATGTCAGCAACAATTGGTTGGTGGTCATTTTGAGGCAGTAACTTGTAATGGAGGCCAAAATATCACTGTACCATTTCTTGCCAGCAGTATATTTTCCAATAGGGGGTGATAAAACATAACATCACAGTCGTGTATGCACCACGAGACAGACATAACCAGGCAGCAAGCAAAACAGACCTGCATTACCAAAAGAAGTACCAGGACTTTCCAAAATTAAATATCAATATCTCAACCAAAATATTAGCTATAAACATCACAGCATTCTGAATATTTAGGGGAAATTATTCCAGGTTGATGTATCATGACACCACAATAAACTAGAAAAAGGTGATACAGAATATTAAATGGTGGAATGGTTTTAAAATGACTTAAAATAAAAAAAGAAACAAACACTGAAAAACTCCAAATCATTTTTGTCACCCTGAGGATGTTGAAGGAAGGACACAATCTCAGTCTCCTTACTGAAGAGAATGGGTTTTATATGTGACAAGATCCTTTCACTATCACCTGAGAAATAAATTTGTTTCATTTCATGTCACAAAATGGCCGGCAATCACAAAATGGCACAGATAATCTGGACTGGCAACCCGCATTTCATAAACCTCACGTGATTTCATGAAACCAATTGTGCATCTTCACTGGCATATAAAATTGTGCAAGCACTTAACACATTCATGGCCAGTGGCTTTGTTTTTTTGTTTGCGACTACCCCCCCCAATCTTTTAATAATTTTATAGTATTCCTGTAAATCAGAAATAAGGTTTTCTCTTTCTGCCTTCCTGGTGTGTATAGATTTTTGGTTTGTGAAATGTTGGTATCTTTCATTTTTATGCATAAAAGTAATATAGATTCATTGTAAACTATAATATGTGTTAGGTACTGAAATCTGTTCAAACAATATATTGGACCTGCTAACTCAATGCAATTATAATCTAAACCACATCATCATCAACATGCTTTCATGTTAGGCTATAGGAAAACAGATATAGATCTATAGACCACAGGTATGCATTAATGAAAAATAGTGACAGCCATTTTGAGTAAGGTAGACAGTGTCGCCATCGTTATAAAGTGGAGACAATTTTCATGTCTGTGCTGCTGGCAATAGGGGGTGATAAAACATAACATCACAATCGTGGATGCACCATGAGCCAGGCATAACCAGACAGCAAACTAAACAGACTCGCACTACCAAAACAAGAACAACAGGTACTTTCCTAAAACTAAAGGCGCTCTATACAGCAGCACTCTGAATATTTAAGGGAAATTATTCCAAGGTGATGTATCACGACAACAAACTAGTAAGAAGTGAAAGAGAATATTAAATGGTGATATTGTTTTAAATTGACTTTAGGAAGTAAAAAAGAATTAAGCATTGAAAGACTGGAAAACTGTTTTGTCATTCTCAGGATGTGAAATGAAAGCATATGTGCATGTATGCACACTGTCACTCTCCTTGCTGAAGAGATACTGAGATACTGGCTACTGTGATTTGTGATGAGACCCTTTCACTCCAGCTTGCCATTTTTTTTATTATTTCATGTCACAAAATGGCTGGCAATCACAAAATGGCACAGATAATCTGGACTGGCAACCTGGGCATTTCATGAAAGTCACGTGGTTTAATGAAACCAATTGTGCACCTTCACGGGCATGTAAAATTGTGCAAGCACTTAACTCATTCATGGCTTTGTTTTGTTTTCGAGAAAAACAACCCCCCCCCCCCTTCAATCATTTTATAGCATCCCTGCGTTAAGTGAGAGACTACTATCTCAACTCTCTGCCTTTCTGGTGTATAAAGCGAAATATCTTTTAATTGTGAAAAGGTGGTTTCTCTGCTTTTTCTTGATTTCTATGCAACACAGTATATATTCCATTTCAAGCATGACTTTTCACAGAGATCCTTGTTAGCTACCAAAATCTACTCAAAGAATACATTGGACCTGCTATCACAATGCAAAGTTAATCTAAACCAATAATTATCACCATAGCAACATGTTTTTTTGTTATAGTTAGGGTTAATAGGAAAATAAATATATGTGGTATATTATGCATCATTTCAAAATGGTGGCAGCCATATTGAGGCATCTAGACCGCGGGCAGAGTTATAAAATGGAGACCAGATCTTGTCATATCTGTCCCGCTGGCACTAGTGGGTGGGGAAACACGGCATGAGCCAGGTACAGCCAGGCACCAGACCAAACACACAAATGTGTAACCAGGTGAAACAACTATAGGAACTTTCCAGTTAAACAGGGTTTGCTTGTTTGGTAGTTGATCTTATGATATAACCACACAGCCCAAAATAACAATCAAATGTGTGCATGTCAAAGCTACCACACGGCTTTTCAAAATCTAACATTTAGTTATCACCTTCCTATCGATCTGTAGTAATGTGCAGCTGCATAAGGGTCCTAACAGCAATTAAACTGTCATTTTATGGAGCACTGTTGGCTTTGATTATTATACAATGAGGTGATGACTTTATTTTTCAAATAAAGCAGGAAGTGCATATTTTAGGTTGCCATTCTGTAGAATTGCTATGAGTTAAAATGTATGCACTAAAATTAATATTAAATTAATAATTTTTATATTTTGATTATATAAAGTTGTGTTTTGACCCAAACACATATGAATAACTTTAAACAACATATATATATATATATATATATATAGTGTGTGTGTGTTATGTGTTTTGCATTGACCTATATTCAAATCAGGGTAACTATTTCAATAACAAAAAGGTTCTGCCAGGCAGAGTGCCAGCAAACAGGACTGGCAGCTGGGGCATGGCAAGGAAGTCACAAGGTTTTACAAAAGCAATTGTGCACCATTTCTGGCCTTGATTCTGAAAATATTAATTTTCTGCTAACTCTTTTTAACAAATTCAAAGCTATAAGTCACTACAGCAGCAGATTGAGCAATATTTAGTTTAGTTTAGTTTAGTTTTCTTATACAGCACATTTCTACTGCCACAAGCGCAGCCCAAAGTGCTGTACAGTGCATTCAAGAAAACCAAACAAAGACATTAACAAACACAGCATCATAAAAAAACAAATGTTAAGTTTCTCATAAAACAGACTCAAAAGCCAAGATATAAAAGTGCTGCTTCAAAGCTGTTTTAAAAGCGATCAGAGATGCGGATAGAGGCAAGTTATTCCATAACCGAGGTACCAGCTGTCGAAAAGGTCCGATCACCTTTTTGCTTGAGTCAGGAACGCGGTACCTGGAGCAATAGTTTATTAGCAGATCTTAGGTTCTTTACTGGCGTGCGTAGAGTAACAAGATCTTTTTAAAAAATTTAAATTATTAATAGGGCCTTGAAATCAATCCGATATCTCAGTCATTCTTGAGAAGTGGGACAAAACTGGGGCAAAATTGAAAAAATAAAACCCTGTACTCAGACAAATGAAACTACATTTATGTATCTTATAAGTACTAAGCTACTGAGCTATGCTTTGATACAATCTCCCAACTTTTCTCTTTTTTAACAAAATGTGCTTTTTAACTTGGACTGTGTAATATAATTTCAACTTTATCTTTAACATTAACATTTCAAAACACATCCTCATGTTAGCAGACAGATTCCACTTTCACATGTGACCAACAATTCCTCAACAAATATAAAATATCATAATCAAAATATTCCTCTGACTGAGGTGACAGATCTGACGGAGTTGACAAAAACCTGAATTTGTAGTCTTTTTAACTATCAAATACATTGAATCAATCAATTACTGTATTAAAACAAACACAACAAACAGTGAGTATGTTATTGTTTATAAAGCTTTTATTCAAGAGTCACATTTAAGTATTTTGATATATCATTGGAACACAAAATCTGACGGTGGTGACATCTGACGGTGGTGACAAATTTGGCATTTCTTTCACAAAACAAATGGAGTTCATGTAGTAGCCATTTAGCTTTTTTTCTGTTGATGCTAGATGCTAATAGAACCTGCTTCAGGAGAATAAAATGATCTAAATATTACAAATAATTTCCTCAAAAATTGGAAGATGGTGTTGACAAATCATGGTTGTGACCAGGAAATATTAACATTAGGATTTAAAATATTCTAAAACTATAAAACTGACCAGAGCCTGTCTGACAGTGATGTACTCTGCAGAGGAGGACGGTGGAGAGGGGTTCATTTAGAGTGACAGCTGCCCCTGGTATTCCCTGATTTTATTACATTTTAATGAATGTCTGACAGTGTTGACAAAAAGTGTGAACACAACTTTGAAACCTTATGAAACATGCATGTGTCACTGAAAAACAACCTTGCTTTGATATGAGATATTATTAAGTGTTGCTTTTGATAAAAAAATCATTAAAAAACATTTTTATCCATATGAATGATTGAATCCTTCTGTGGACACACTGTTTTAGATGTAGTGAGAAGACAATAAGTGTCACAGATTTCACATACTAATGATAAAATTAAATTGAAGGGGATAATTGTGTTAAATACATTCTATTATTAATCCCCATAACATTTACAATTGAAAATATTTTTATTTTTAAACCTAATAACAGTTACAATTTCTGTCCCTCCTTCTCATACACTGTAAAAAAAAAAAAGTTGGGCAAACTTAAAATTTTAAGTTAACCAGCTAAAGCAGATTTTTGAGTTTTCTCAACTTATTTTTTAGGAAATTTCTCAACTTTTTGTTGTATAAACTTAAAACAAGAAGTTGAGAAAACTCAAAAATCTGCTGAAGCTGGTTGCCTTAAAATTTTAAGTTTGCCCAACTTTTTTTTTTTTTACAGTGTACCAGTCAATAGTCTAGCAGCAGGATTTTGAGCAAGCTGTAACCGATTTACCAATGACTGAGAAATTCCTGAATACACATTACAATAGTCCAATCTAGATGATATAAAGCATGGATGATCATCTCCAAATCTCTAGATGAGAGCACTGGTTTTATCTTCGCTATTACAGTTGAACACTGCCAGGGGTGGATAAGGCATACCAAAAGATACCTTGCCAGAGAAGAAGATATCAGGTGTGATGTGGATGAGAACATGTGGCCAAATGCAGAAGACCGGGCAGATTAGAAGATGACTTTTTTATTTATATTTTATTCTTCTGTGACTTTTTCTGTTTGTATATTTTGTACTTTCATATAATAAATGGCAACTGTATTGCATATTTTTGTTATCTTGCAGTAATGTCCTGTTGCAAATAAAGCCTTTTACTTCAGTAATTCTGTCTCTGTCTTCTTTTTTCGCAAACCGTACATTCTATAAAGCTACTCTGAGATGGGTCATTCATTTTTTGTATTGAATTTTTGTAGCAAAAGAAACAAAATGCATGCATTTACCAAACACAATGAAAAAAAAAATGTAGAGAGGCTTCAAAAAAACTGCAAAACACAATTTATGCTCAATACAATATAGTATTGTATAAGGGCAGATCTGACACATATGAAATAATGCAGTTTCTGTAATTCCATCTGATGTTAGTGTTTTTATGCTATTGTGCTATGATTGACTAAATGTTCCTGTTGGAAGAGAACATGTGTTAGTGTTTTGGAATAATTATTTGATTTTGAGACATGTTTGCAGTGTCTTGGTAGGTGTAGTGTATTGTGTTAGTATATTATTGTAATTTGAAAATTAGTGTTGGAGTTTAGTTTGCAATGTGTGATTTTGAGCATGAAATTAACTGTTTTGTCATTTGTGTGTTGTAGGTGTGTTGGTGCGTTAAGATTTTAGGAAAATTGTTAGAAGTATTGGAAAAAATGTCAGCGATCGTAAAAAACTGTAACCTTAAGTAGTAGAAACTAGCTTTTACCACAGCATTAACTTGTTTTACAAAATACAATTCTTAATAAAAAAATACACCCAGATTTTTTTGCGTATGGATGGAAAGGCCAACAACAATATCTGTTTTGCTCTCATTTCAGTGGAGAAAATTCTTAAATTGAGTTGTTTTGTATAGTATAAATGATTTAGGTACATGGCATGAACTGATACATTCATTCAGTACAGTTATGAAATAAAACAAACATCCATGACAAGGTAATGATGACACTAAAATTTGAAATTAGACTGTATAAAGCAATCATACAAAACCGGAGTAGCACGAACCAAATATTTATTCACATTTATTAACAACACCGAACAAATCCTGAACTTTACATTCATCAAAATTGTTTGTTTATAAAACATTTTTACTGGTGGTGGTCACTGAGTTTATTATATGTACAAGTCCACAGTTCAATACCACAGATCTTTTAGAAATGTGATCATTTCTGTGAGAACGTCCTCACTTATACTGTATGTCCCTATTTACAAAGGTTTGTAATGGTATATATTTGTATTATGAACAAGCACATTATTTCATCACAGGCTACTGGGCTTTTACAGTGGCAGATTTCTCTTGGTCTTGGTTGGCTGTGTTATCATCAGTAAAGAGCCTCTCTCTCAGTTTATAGTAGTTTCCTTTCTTGTCCATCAGTTCCTGATGTGTGCCCAGCTCCACCACCTCCCCGCTGTCAATCACCACGATCTGATCCGCCTTCTCGATGGTCTTCAACCTATGAGCAATCACAAGCAAGGTCTGGCTGGGGCAGCAGGCCAGGGCCTGTTGAACCTGTAGAATAACAAAACATGAAAGAATATTTTAATAGTAGCACTAAAGGAAACAGTTCATACCTTTGAGTTCATATTTAATTGCCATATTTTACCATTTGTTCACTTTCAGTGTCTAAAGAGCTGGTCACTTCATCCAGTATGAGCACCTGAGGTTGTCTGATCAGAGCTCTGGCGATAGCGATGCGCTGCTTCTGACCTCCCGAGAGCAGATTACCACGCTCTCCCACGTCTGACAAATAAAACAAGATTTTACAACTGTGGCATTTAATAACTGTGGCATTTACCATGCTTAAATCTAAAACCTTCCAAAATGAAGTGGAATAAAAGGCTGGTTTATGCTGGTCATGGCCCAAGCTCCTATAACCTTATTAAATAATAAATGGAGTGGCTACAAAAATCCAAAAGAAAAACATCCAGAATTGTTCATAATGTCAGGAATTCTAAACTGACTTTAAATGTAAAGTCTATCTTAGAATAACATGTATTTGCGTGTAACTTTATAACTAAAAGACTATGAATGCTAGCAATTCTGATGTTCACATATTAAGAGTAGAAAATAATAAAAAATATTTGCTTTAAATTAATCTTTATATCCAATTTGAATCATTCTAGCCACTGACCCAAGACTAACAGTGGGCAGTGACAGCAGTTCATTTACCTGTGTCGTAGCCACTTTCCAGTTTGCAGATGAAGGCATGGGCATTGGCTTTGCTGGCAGCCTCCTTTATTTTATCCATTGAGCAGCCAGGCAGACCATAGGCAATGTTGTCTTGTACGGTGCCGGAGAAAAGTACAGGCTCCTGACCCACCATTGCTATCTGAGAGAGATTATTTATAGTATATGCTCTTTGCATTGCATTAGATGGTTGTACATGGTTCTTTAGTTTATAAGAAGACTCATAGGTAGTATGAACAGATGTGGTATAAAATATAACCACATACAATAATAATGTGTTTGTTATTTCAGAGTAGTCACCTTGCTGTGCAAGTATTTGTGCTGGTAGTTCTGCAGTGGTTGTCCATCTAACAGAATGTGTCCCTGCTGAGGCTGGTAGAATCCCTCCAGCAGACTCACACAGGTGCTCTTTCCCCCTCCTGACATTCCCACCAGAGCCGTCATCTGACCCGGCTTTATCTCCAGAGAGAAGTTCTGAAAAACAAACCAAAAAAAGGTAAGGTAACTATTACAAAAATATGATAAACCTAGTACATACCATGTATACATCATGATTAACAACATTAAGCATTTTCTATTCTATGCACTCAATCAATTGTGTGTGCATGTGTGTATACAGTTGCAAGAAAAAGTATAAGTGAACTATTTTAAATTTTCTGTTTTTTTGCTTTAATGAAGTTCCAAACTTAGGTTCGGGAGGAGCCTAATCATTCAGTCCTGTCAATCATCATTACGAGCCTATATAAGCAGCACTCATACCCCCTTTCCACCAGCAGGAACCAGGTGCTAGTTCAGAGCCAGTGCTACTGCCAGTTCTTAGTTGGTTCGACTGGCGAGCCCTTTAAGAACCGGTTGCTTTTCCACAGGCTAGAGAGCCAATACAGAGCCAGGTCTTACGTCACTGAATACGTTTCATGTTTCGTTTCACTAGCGTGGCTGCGCCAAACACAACAGACTTGTTCGAGGTGCATCGCGCCACGCAGATCGATCGGCACACAACACACTAAAGCACCGCGAGAGCGATCCAAAAGCATAAAGAGCCGTCAGCTTTTCAGTCGCTCCCGCAGCACCCCAATGCCTCGCACCGAACGGTCCGCGTAGCGCCGATCCATCCCGAACAAGCCTAAACAAACTATCAACAATGGCGGACGTTGTGTTGTTATTGACGTTCATGGCTTTGCGAATCTACAATGGCATCCAAACACGGCGAATCCAACGTGTCCGTGTTTAGCTGCTATTTCAAATATGGCGGTCCAAAGTTTCTGTTCGTCTTGTTGTTCACTGTAACCCCGCCCCCAGCCCCTGACGCAAGCGGTTCTTCCTTCTAGCCCAGCAATGTTTTGGTGCTACTTACGAACCGCTTTTGCTGGTTCGGAGCTGGTGCTTTGGGTGTCGAAAGACAAAGAACCGGTTTGAAACTAGGCTCTGGCTCTGAACCAGCACTGGAACTGCCTTGGTGGAAAAGGGGTATCATTGCACCGTCCCAGTGTCAATTCTTCCGGCATCCCTCCACCTCCCTATCTCCTCCTCTATGTCTGTTTTTCTCCCTCTTGGTCAGGGGTCACCAGACTCAGTCCTGGAGGGCTGGTGTCCTGCAGAGTTTAGCTCCAACCCTAATTAAACACACCTGAACTAGCTAATCAAGGTCTTACTAGGTATACTTGAAACTTCCAGGCAGGTGTGTTGAGGCAAGTTGGAGCTAAACTCTGCAGGACACCGGCCCCCCAGGATCAAGTTTGGTGACCCTGCTCTAGGTACCACAATGGGGGGGTCGAACTCAGCAGTGAAGCCGAGCCTTGGGTTTGAGCCTCCATTAAGGACAGCAAGCCAAGTTCGTTTACCATTAACCATCAGGACTGGATGGGCAGGTGAACTTGTGAAATTGGTCATTAAATTTGATTTGATTTTCACCAAAGTCACAAATATCAACAAATACAATATTTCTAAGCTGATAAAACACAAACAATCATCATCATCTTTCTTTTCTTTATTGAGCACACTCATTAAGCATACAAGGTAATGGAGGAAAAAGTAAGTGAAACACTAGGTTTCTGGTGTCACTAAATGCTGAAAATAAAAACTGGAGTCAGGTGTTAGCAAACCAGGAGTCCAAACAATCAAATGAGAATAAAGGTGTGGTTTTAGAGCTAAATTTACTTATATAAACACCCAAACAGTGTCAGTGTGCTATTCACAAGTAGCATTAGCTGATGTGAGGCACGCTTCGCAAAAAAGAGATCTCAGAAGACCTACGATCAAGAGTTGTTGATATGCATGTATCTGGAAAGAGTTACAGAATAATCTCAAAGACTTTAAATATTCATCAGTCCACAGTTAGACAAATTGTCTATAAATGGAGACTATATGGTACTGTGGCTCTCCATAGAAGTGGGTGCCCAGCCAAGATCTCTCCAAAGGCACACCTTGCCCAAATGCCCAATGAGCTGAAAAAGACTTGTAGGATTCGTTAACATCTCCATTCATGAGTCAACCATACGTAAAACATTGAACAGGCATGGTATCCATGGAAGGACACCACGAAGGAAGCCATTGCTCTCCAAACAAAACATTGCAGCACGCTTAAAGTTTGCCAAAGACCAGCCTGACAACTCCACAACATTACTGGGAAAATGTCTTGTGTATAGATGAAACAAAAATAGAATTGTTTGGGAAGAACATGCAGCACTATGTATGGAATAAAAAGAAAACAGTGTGCCAACATGAAAACCTCATCCCAGCAGTGAAGTATGGTGGAGGGAGCATCAGACTTGGGGCTGCTTTGCTGCCTCTGGACCTGAACCGTGTGCCATTGTGGAGGGGAAAATGAATTCCTAAGTTTATCAGGACAACCCACAGGATAATCTCAATGTGGCTGTCTACAAGCTGAAGCTCAAAAGAAGCTGGGTGATGCAGCAGGATAATGACCATAAACATTGAATCCTCTACAGAATGACTTCGGAGATATAAAATCCACCTTTTGGAGTGGCCCAGTCAAAGCCCAGACCTCAACCCAATGGAGATGCTGTGAAATGACCTTGAGAGTCATTAAAGGGGGGGTACAATGCTGTTTCATGCATTCAGAGTTGTTTACACTGGTAAAGAGTTTGATTCTCATGCTAAGCATGGACAAAGTTTAAAAAAAAAAATTGGACGTATAACAGAGTATTTCTGTGCCAAAAATCTCACTTCCGGATTCGTACAAGTTTTGGAGTTTTTTTTTTCGATCGTTGTTCTTTATGACGTAAACGACGGTGGAACTCCTTATATGGGCATTTCTCCCGGAAAGAACGCGTCCGTGCACGCATCGACCAGAGTGAGAGCGAGAGCGCGCCCATCAACGCGCTTCAATCGGCAGGCTGGCAGCACGGGCCTCGCTCGGGAAGAATGTCTTTAAAGAAGTGTGTTTTTGGTTGTGAGGGAAAGATAACCTTGTTCAGCTTCCCAAAACAACCCACCGTTACGTGAACAGTGGATATAGTTTGTTTTTCTGGGGCAGCAATGGAGTTTCTCAAGTGTTTTGTTGACGAACGTTTTATAAACAAGGCCCAATTCGACGCTGGATTTGCACATCGTTTAATACTGAAAGATGGAGCGGTCCCAGCTATAAAAGATCCCGGTCATGATTCAGAACTGCAGATGGTAAGTGAAACGGCATCAAATGTCTGTGTTTTGTTGGCGATCGGAGCAAGTGCTCGTCACTCCTTAGCTCCGCCCACACGGCACGCCTCCAGGAGCTCGGCTTTTTCCGGAGAGAATCGTAAATCTGTATCTTTCTTTTATAAATATGATAAAACTAAAGACTTTTTGGAGATATGAAGGATGCAGTACTACTCTATAGGTACTCAAGATTAACATGAGATTGGGTGAAACGGTGTGCGTTAGCTCCCCTTTAACACCAGACGTCCTAAAAATATGGTGAGCTGAAGCTGTTCTCTTGGGAAGAATGGTCTAAAATTACTCCTAGATGTTGTAGGGGTCTAATACACAGCTACAGGAAGTGCTTGCTTGAGGTTATTTCTGCCAAAGGCGGTTCAACCAGTTATTAAAGCACTTACTTTTTCCACCATCACTTTGTATGTTTAATAATGGGTGTGCTCAGTAGAGACATGAAAGATCATGATTGTTTGTGTTTTATCAGCTTAGAAATATTGTGTTTGTTGATATTTGTGACTTGGGTGAATCAGATCACATTTCATGACCAATTTAAGCAGAAAACCAGGAAACTGAAAATAGTTCAATTACTTTTTCTTGAAACTGTACACATATATAACCCTTTGAAGAAAATATAAGAAATAAAAGATCTTTATGTGTTTAAGTACCATATTTACTCATACTTTAGATTCATGTAAAATGCGTTCTTAAACTTGATGAGGATCAAATGAAGTGATCTAAAAGTTGTACCTTTAAGACATCATGGTCTGGTCTTCTGGGATATGAGAAGGTGAGGTTTTGAAAGCTGACATGTCCTTTCAGATCACTGGGTTGAAGGTTACCATCAATACTGACTTCAGACTTTCGGTCCAGGTACTCAAACACCTTACCAGCTGCACCCACCGAGTTCAGCATGTCTCCAAAGATATAGATCAAGGTCTGAGACAGAGATGGATAAATATTTATTAATCTTTTTTTTTTAAGTTGAAAATTATTTATTTCTATTTTAAACAGAGACGTACCCTAATGTTGTCTCCAAGGTCTTGCTGATAGAGAATGAAAGAAACAAGATTTCCTGTGCTCATCTGTCCATGCTGGATGAAGAGTCTTCCATAGTAAAGCATGGCCACCTTCATTCCCAATTCTGTCATCTGCAAACCACACCAATGTCAGGAAGACACTATAGCAATGCAGTTCCATATCAACACACATATGCACTTGAAGACTAAACTCATACTTACCCGCCTAACTAACAGGTAAATCGCCCTGACTGTGTCCCGTCGGGTCTTCAGATTATGGGTTTCCATCAAGCGGACATCATAGCGATTTGCTTCCCCAAGTTCTGTCCTGAAACTCTTTACCGTCCTGATTCCTGACACCGCCTCCCCAGCAGTTTCATTGGCTTGCGCCATAGAGTCCTGAACTTCTTTTGAGAGCCTCTAAAAAGGAGCATGGAAACTTGATATAAGATATGATTCTCAAATGCACACAAATGATTAACCATCATTCATCATGATATTAATTTTCAGCTCCGTACCTGATAATGTGTGTCATATATGTTCTGCAGTAAGCCTGTCAGTGGCGTCTCCATCAGCATCAGAAGTGTAAGCTTCCACGAGAGGCTCAGCATCAGATACAACATGCCCAGGGTCTTAATCATGGTCCGCAGAAGGACGTTGACATTCAGGGCTACAGCCCGACCCATCAGAGTAGTGTCTGTGGACAGTCTAGATGTGATATCACCTGAAAGACAGATTCAGAAATTTGAGTCCATATAAAAAGAGCAACTGATGATGACTGGAGTAGATTACTTGAGTAAATGCACCAGATATTGGATTAGATCTACCTGTCTTGATGGTCTCAAAGAAGCCAATGTCCTGCCTGACAAGGGACCCAAACAGTTGCACCTTGACTCTGCAAGTGAAGCTATTGATTGCACACATGAACAGGCCTCCACGACAACCTGCACTGAAAGAACTGAGGACAACAGAAAACAGTGTTCATTAAGATACTAAAAGTGCTCCAGTTATCTCTGAAATATGTGCTTTGGGTTTATTTCCTGTAAGTTTATCATTACCAGGTTATCATACTAGACGTTTGATTGCATTCTACTGGAAGAATATAGAAGGTCCATCCATTGACCATTGGTTGAAAGATTTGGCACATTATATTGTATTGGAAAGAATAACCTAGTATAAAGGGCGAACTAAAGGACTATCATAACATTTGGGATCTGTTTACAGTTTTTGGGAAATAACAAATTATCAGTTAAGCATAAAAATGTATTTCTTATGAATATTTTCATGTCATCTTCCATGTCTATTTTACAATAAAAATATGTTTTAAAAAATACTAAAAGTGATTTTTTTGTAGTAAAAACTTATATTGTAATACCAACCTTCCCAATGAGAATAATCCCATGAGAATGATAGCTGATCTGAAGTTGTCCCACTGGTAATGGGAACCCAAGATGTCAATCACCTCTCCAGTGTACAGTGGGATGAACATCTCACCTGAAACATGAGAAAAGTTCTTTACAGAGCAGCTTTACATTATAATTTTATTTTATATATAAAGTAAATACAACAAAATACTCACATAGAACAGCTAAGGACAGAAAGACAAAAGCTCCACACAATAATATATAGTCTGGCCTATATAAACGGATGACCCGGATGAAGAGGACTCGAGCCCTCTGTTTGCGCTCTTTACCGTTACTCTCTCCATTCGTGTCAGGCAGCGTTACCTCCCAAAACAGACAAGCTAAAGCCGCAGCGACAGTACCGACAAGCCACGAATTAAATTTATCAAGGCGATAGTTGTCAAAAAGCGCTACGCGTCCGGTCTCGTATACCGAGCCGGTAAAACAGTGGACTGTAATCCATCTCCGTATCAATGGATCAGTCGCATCTTTATATAAAACAGACCCTGCGTACAGCAGCGTGCATCGCAGAGCAGATTCAGCCCACTGGCGAAACAGATTATAGTCGAGGTTTCTTGAACGAGACTTCAGCAAAGCTCCTCCGAGGTCCAGAGTGTAAACTATTATTATGTCTACACATAATACACACGCGAACACCAAAACTTTACGCATGATGCAAGTAGCCCATAAATCGGTTGCCGTGGTAACGCTAAATAACTCGCGCGCGTAATCTATTTACAAACAAATAAACAAAACGACCCTTTTCGAGTATTATTTTCTTCTCAGTAACGTTTTGCTTCTTTCGTACGGAGTACGATGTTGTCTTCTCTTCACACAGCGCTGGGGCATTTCAGGACACAGACATTATTTTCCTTTTACTTTCAGTTTCTGAGGGATTTTCCTTCAACATAAAAGGCTGCGCTTTGCGTAAGCGTTCACATTTAAACCTTTACTCAATCGATTAATTTTAAAATCACAAATCAAGTCAATTATTTCACACTTTCACAATTGTTTTTTTAATAGGCCTCAGAGAAACAGTTGGCTACCCAAAGGAAATAATAAAAAATAGCCTAGTAGGCTAATATTTATGCTGCATCTTAAAGACAAATTAACGAATATTATATTATTAGTATTAATTACATGTCTAACAGTTATATTTTATTATAAGTTTAGGGTCTCCCTTTTCCGAGAAGCCACAACAGAAAACCTGCCTTGTTCATTTCTGCCTAGCAACTGATGAGTCATAACAATATCAACACAAAGCCCTTTTTAGACAGGTCCATAAGTATAATCCATTACTGCTAATATAGACCTAGGCTATATCATTTAGGCTATGTCAAATATTTGTTGATTAGGAGGATATCTCTTAACACATTTTTGACAAAATGTCAGAATTAAACAACTTGAAAACATGGTTCTAATATGGTTTATTATCAAACCTTGAGGCATAATGAATGCAGCTGTTCACATAATAGTGTGTTTATGTATTGTTTACATTGTATGTAAAATCAAACAATTGATACAAACAACTTCCCAAACATGGCATGTTACAAAGTATACTTGTTCTTATTTTCAGAGCAAAGTCCTTTAATTCACTGATCAAAAAATTTGGGCAGTTCATTTCCTAAAATGCACTTCTCTTCTGCTCCATCTTTATCAATGGTAACAACATATGCAACGCCTCCACTTGATCCATCCCGACCCATCGCCAGAGTGAGAGCTACAGAGAGAGAGAGAGAGAGAGAGAGAGGAGAGTTTGCTTTGGCATCTTGTAGATATATTGATAAGAATAACTCTGAGATTCCTTCAGTTAATCAGTTAACAGTCATTAGTTATTAAGTTAATCAGTGTACAGTCATTCATTTTAGTATCAAATTTAGTATAATAGTATCATTGTACACTCCATTGTTATATATTTTGAAATTTAATTCAGGTAGCTACCAGATGTTGGGGATTGTTTATTTATTAAACTGTTTAACTGTGAAATTGTTAAAAATATGGGATCCTCTAATTCATGTTATAGCCATGGGTATATTATGCAATGTATTAGTAGATGTGAAAATTTGTGTTATATACAAATATACAAGCATTTAAATGGAATATGTGTGTTTTTAGAGACTCAACATTGGCTAATGAATGGTGCTGTCAATATAATTATGATTTATAAAGTGGGTGGAGGGATTGAATTGTTCAACGCACCGAAGAAGGCCTTGAGCCAAAACGTTTGTGTTTTGTCCTGTTGGTGATTAATGTAAAATAAAATGCTAAACGAAGACTGTATTTTTGGGAGTGTGGATCATGGTTTCATATAATAAATATTATATTATCACCACAGCATTTCTCAAATATGTGCTTGTATATTGCACTGACAAACTTACCGTTCACTACAAACTCTTGACATTCTCTCTTTGTCATGTTTTTTCGGTATTCTGCATCAACAAACCCATTAATGTAAAAACTCCCAGAGCCACCAATAGCAAAAGGCTGCCTGGTCAGCAAACCACTCAGTGTCGCGTACACCTGTTTGAAATAAACAGAGATGACAACAATATTAATATTACACTTTTTAACCAGTAGTATTTAATTTGTGATTGTCTATACATCAGCCTGTAGGCCTAAAACAAAAAGGCTAACCTGTCCTCCTTTTTTTCTGTCCCACCCTGCAACAATAAGATGTGCTGATAGCTCCTCTTTATATTTGTATGAAATGTTCTTCACCAGAGTAGCAGCAGAGCATACGAGTGGGTCATCTTCCACCTCAATACTGTCAAATACATGATTCAAGTACATTATTCAACACATTTTTGAGAAAAAGGAAAATGTATGCAGCATGGGTGGTCTTTAACACCAATCAGTACATGGGCTAATAATTTGGACATCAGTGTTAAATACCTGTGCACATCCAGCTGGTAGTTAACTATCTCAGCAATGGTT
Organism: Schizothorax lantsangensis; assembly: GCA_027422415.1. Classification (NCBI taxonomy): domain Eukaryota; kingdom Metazoa; phylum Chordata; class Actinopteri; order Cypriniformes; family Cyprinidae; genus Schizothorax; species Schizothorax lantsangensis. The sequence goes on from CM049844.1 coordinate 6,076,257, forward strand.
TGAGCATCTGCTGCTGATCCAGACAGAGCACAGTAGATCTTATCATGGAGGAGAGAGAGCTTGTTCATCACACGATTCACCACCGCCTCCCTGAGAAACATTTCCAAAAAAACACACAGCATTTTAGTGTTCTTGGTTCTAGAAATGTTATTTCAAATATTCACTGAATAAATGACTATTATAAAAACGATACAATGTCTTTGTGTTTTTGTCAAGTAAGAGTCCGATGAGTTTATCAATGTTATTTCATATAAAAGGTCCTAAAAGTGGTCTGTTGATGTTTTAAACTTTGATAGAAAGGTTTTGCACTGACTGGTCATTTAAAGTTCAATCTAATAAGCAACATCTTCTCACAAACCAGTCTCTTACCCCGCGGACACACGCGAATCTGAGCCAAGAACAACTCCACCGTCAAAAGATACCGCGATGATGGTCGTCTACAATGACAAAAAGCATGCAAAATCGCATTTGAAATAAAAATGTCAAAATAATATTCCAGGCAATTGTTAATAACGCCTAAAGCTCGCTTTCTGGAGCAAGTTACCTTCTAAACTAGTTATCGAAAATGTAAGCTTCGAAACTCGTTTCACTCAAACTGTGTTTATGTAGCTTGAAATAAACCACTCGTTCAAGTCTTTTAAGCCCATGAGGCGATAACTCACCCCGGTTTTGACTTCTTCAGATAGCCATTCTGGCTCTGGAAACAATTCCTCCGACATTTTGAATGGATGTAAAGCGACTACCTGTCCTGTGTAAACCTGCCTGCGCTTGACACCAGAAGAGACTCGATACTCGATAGCTCTGTGTACCTCAAGCGAAGCTTTTAATAGCGAGTGAAAATGAATTAAACTGAGCAAAGAAACTTAGTTTTGTTGTACTGCCCGGCCTTCAGCATTTTAATGTGCCTACATTATTCCTCCATTTTCTCTGTCTATAACAGAAAGTGAAAGAAAGTCACTTAGCTCAGCTCACACTGAAGTAGACCAATGCATGCCTATACTGTTATATTAGCTACCATAGTAAAAACTAACTTGGAAAAAAACAGTGTATTCAATATTTATGTCTTTACAATTTAATTTATACAAACATCCACCATTGTAGCCTACCTGTTTTACATTTTCTTGTGTTTCTTATCAGCTGTGTTTGTCTTTGCCCATGTATTTCTGTAAAAAGTTTATTTATTTTCTTTTTTTGCACTCACACAACCTACATTTTGTACACAAAGCAATATAACGGTAACAATCACTGGATAATTGCTAAACTATACCTTACTAGAGTTGAAAACAACAAATAAAACCGACAAACATTGAGCATGCTGGTAACATAAGTGTCATCAAATTAGGTAAATTTGACTTTACTTTAGTATTAACAACTGAGGAGTCATTGTAAATATCACAAACAATCCTAATAATTGTATAGGTCTACATTAGGTTTTTAATCTCTGCACAAATTGAGTACAAATGTAGAAAATGCTAAATATTTTCAATTTAATACTTGAAGGTAAAGTACTAAATATGCTGTTGTATTTGTTTAAACACAAAATAACTGTTTAAGTGTTCTTTCCAAATATTTGAAAAATAATCTTTCACAGGTCCCCAAATAAATAGATGGGCCACAGTCAGACAAAGAGGGAAAGATGTAAGCATAAGAGATACACTGTTTCATACGCTGTTTTTTCTAAAAGCACCTCTTGCCATTTTGCATTGCTTGTGTGGACATATTCTCAATGTGAAATTCAGATTATACAATATATCCAAATGAAGTAATCTGAAGCTGACATAATATGCATTTTATACACAAGAAGAGACATCACACTGAAAATAACACTTTTATATATTTATTACAAAGGGGGTGAAGAAAATAATCTTCAGAAAACTCTGCACACATCTAATCACAAAGTAGTGATATTTGAAAAACCATCCAGTTTGGTTGTAGTTTTGTTCTATTCATCATGGAACTTGGGTAGTTTGTCTCCTGGAACAACTATATGCTTGACTCCTGCTTCAGTGATCACGACCAGGTGAACCACACCACCACTAACATTGTCTCGACCCATAGCCAGAGCCAAAGCTGTGGAGATACACACATTAACCATCAGTTCTTACAACAGTTTTTTTTTCACTGTACATATAAATGTCAATATACTTTTTCCTTTACTTTTTTATTGCAATTCTACGTACCATTTGTGGAAAACTGTGTAGCCTCTTCTAAACTCATGTCAGGCTTGAATTTGGCATCCACATAACCATAGATATACGTGCTGCCAGATCCACCGATGGTGTAAGGCTGACTGAGCATCATTCCTCCCAAAGACACTACGTATATCTGTACAAAGACAAAACATTTGCAAAAGAGAATGTCACTCAGAGGTTTGTGTAACATTTGATTAAACAGACAATGACATGATTTTGCTGTACTTTCTTTTTGCAAACATGCAAACATGTGCTGTTAGTATTATATTATTCTCTTTATTATTTTTATTTGCATGCCTACAGCAATGTTGAAAGTCACATGTGACTGTGATGCAGAACTGCACTCAAATCTTTTGACCTTGTCTATAGTCTTAGTTTGTGTGTAACAGAGCATCACCTGTGGTCCCTTCTTCCTGTCCCAGCCCGCTGTGATGAAGCCCGCCTGCAGCTCTTCCTTATTGTTATAGCAAAGTTCCCTCATGATGGACGCTGCAGCTTTTACCAAAGGAGGAGACTCCATCTGAATACTAAAGAAATAGACACAGACAATTCTTCTAACTTACTAGCTTAGCTTTTCTTTAGGATGCTCCAAAAAATGCTAACGGAATAAACAGACCTGTGGAAAGACAGCTGAAATTTGGCCATTTTGGTAACAGCTTGTGCATCTGCCAGTGATCCAGCTATGCAGCAGAATATTTTATCATGCACCTGGATCAGCTTGTTGATGGTTTTGGATGACACATATGACCTGCAGGTAAATGTTATATTGTAGTTACAAGAGGTACAGTCTCAGAAGAAAAGGAACAAAAATGGTATCTTTAGGGGTACAACAGCTTGTCACTGGTGCAGTACCTTCAATGGGACACCTTTGTACCTTCTTTACCCCTAAAGGGTTCATAATAGTACCATAAGAGTACATATTACTACCTTAAGGCCGGGTACACATTACTACTCTAAGGTACTAACATGCACCCTTTATGGGTAAAGAAAAAGTACAAAGGTGTCCCTTTGAGGGTCAAACCCCAGTGACAAGCTGTTGTACCCCAATGCAACCCTCTACAATGCGAGTAAATCACTCGCATATGCGACTAATCTTCAATCTGGGCGACTAAATTATGTCTAATATTAGCCAATGGCTAATAAATTCTCAGATTTTACTCGCCAGTGTGTGAGTTGGAGGCCAAGTATTAGTTTAGCACAGATATATTTTCACTCTCCGAACACACTGACTGAGCGCTTCAGAGTTTCGCTCTCTGTCAAGCAATCTGTGCTATTTTTCAGTTCATCTCAATGGATGCGCACGCAGCGCACCTGTGTTTGACGTACCGTGAACTCTAGGCGCACGACTTGCCGTCGCTTTGGTGAGAGCAGAGAGTGCAAGAGAGAGTAGGGCTGGGCGATATGGCCAAAAAATTATCACGATAATTTTTTTCATATCAGTCGATATCGATAATTATCACGATAAATGCCAAATCTTTATTTCTTTCAAGTTTAAAGCAAGACTTTTGCTCCAAAGTGAAAGTTGTAGAAACCAGACCATTAATTTTCCTTAACAAAATAAATATCTAACTAGAAAAAAAATATTTCTTAGTTGCTGCATGATCTAATGAGTGATATTGTTTCAAATCAAGAAACAGGTTTGGGTTGCCTGATAATATTAATAATAATAATAATAATAATATCACCTTTTTGTGAATGCAAATGCAAATTTGATAGTAGCTTGAGTTAGGATGCAGAGGTAAATTTTTGTTCATTATCAAAATCTGTAACATCTGTAAAAATTGTAGCAACCTCAGTTTAATATGGTTAAATTTATTCTGACCAAGATTTTTTTTTTTTTTTAAGTAAGCATTGGTCATCCATAGTAGCATACATTTAAATCATGATAAACAGTTAAAACCACACATATAGCACCTCAATACCATGGTAAAAATATAACTATATGGTTTTTAGGTAGCCTATTTGTATGAAAAACAGTAGTCTAAAATCATTCAGTATAAATGCACACATGCTATAGCTTAATCACAAATACATATTATAATTATATACCATTACTCCTGTAATAAAATTCAATGTGAATATCCCACATTTCTGCCACAATACCATGGTGCAGTGAGTGTTACTACAGTAAATCCATGGTAAATGATGGCGATGTGTAGACTTGAAAGCCTTCTGACTGTCTTGTTGCACACAGTGTTTCTCCTGTTTGGCTCTAAACTAGTTTAAATCACGGAGTCATTTGTGTTCATCGCTGAATGCAAGCGCTTCGATTTCACAGCGCTGCTGTTTAGTGTTCTCGTGACCGTCTCATCCGCGAGTAAACGCATCTGCTCTAGTGAGCTTGCGAGCGGATAAACGGTCCGTGGGGCGCGATTCAAATGAGGCGCGCTGTTTTGTTCCGCTTTTGGCGCATAAACATTATATCGAACATTTATCGAACTCTTCATATCGTTTTATCGAGGAAAATTATATCGCGATAATTATCGTTATGAATTATCGCCCAGCCCTAAGAGAGAGTCTTACATACATGCAGAATTGACGCGCTACATGTAAACAATATTCTTTGTTGTATTTTCCTGTCAAAATAACAGAGTTCCTTTGGATTTTTTCATCTTTTATGAACTGCCGGGTTTTCCGGTAGTGGGCAGAACTAATGCGCAAACGGCAATCTCATTGGCTGGTGCTCACCTATTATCATCCCTGTTTTGATTTCAGCGAATCGGTTCGAGTGAACGCACAGTACCTGATTAATATTCATGAATCCAGCAGATCGTTAATCTTTAGTGCATTTTATACTGTTCTTATTAGCATAATTCGTATTATTATTATCGTCTTATCAGTATTATTGTTAGTTTTGTCCTATTTTTTTTTACAGAAACACTGAATGATCAAAAAAGCACCACCACCAGTCCTAAATTCAGTTAAAATGTCTATGCATTCATACATGGTTACTAACTTTTAATTCAAATTACTAAAGTTCTATCATTAAATAATACTTGATTATCATAATGTCATATTATAATGCTTGACTGACTGATGGGTTACACTTTACAATAAGGTTCATTAGTTAACATTAGTTAACAACATTAGTTAACATGAACTAAGAGTGAACAATACTTCTACAGCATTTATTAATTGTAGTTAATGTTAATTTCAGCATTTACTAATGCATTATTAAAATCACAAGTTGTGTTTGTTAACATTAGTTAATGCACTATGAACTAACATGAACTAACAATGAACAACTCTATTTTTATTAACTAATGTTAACAAAGATGAATAAATAGTGTAATAAATGTATTGATCATTGTTTGTTCATGTTAGTTAATACATTAACTAATGTCAACAAATGACACCTTATTGTAAAGTGTTACCTATACACAGTAGTCTCTCTCTCTCTCTCTCTCTCTCTCTCTCTCTATATATATATATATATACACACACAGTATATATATACATATATATATATATAGGCCTAGTATTATCAGTCTGGCGAGTAAACTAAAAAAATTACTAGCCAATGGCTATTCAATTGCCAAAGTGTCCGTAGAGGGTTGCAAAGGTACAATTTTTGCACTTTTTTTTCTGACAGTGTATAATTGTGTGTGTTGTGAGATTGAACAATTTGTTGGAAAATACTCACTCTCCCATGGAAGCTCTGGAGTCGGACCCAATGATAACTCCTCCATTGAACTTAACAGCAAGAATGGTGGTCTAACAAATAAATAATTAAAATAATGAATGTTTAATTTTTTTTAAAGAAATATAATTAATATAAAATACCAAATCAATTTTAATAAATAGATACAATTATATAATATTCTATTGTAATGAATTATATATTATAATGAATTACAAAATAAATATTAAAACACCACACAAATTTAAATGAATTACTGTGTACACAAATCCCCTATTAGCCAACAAAAAATCATATAATAATATAGTTACACACGTTACAATTATTCAATTTCAAGAATAGATCATGTAAAGAAGAGCATAGCCATTTAATAAATGTGCTGAAGTGAGATCTAGTCACATCTATGGTCAAAAGAAAAATGAAAGGGAGAGCTTTCTATAACTGCAGCCGCTACCATTATTTTATATGCGAAAATGCGTAAGATAAGTAAGAATGTATTCCACAGTCCATAACTAAAATTTTAGATATCTCCAAATAGAAGTTAATATTTCAAGTCTATTCTCACCTTCACGAATGATGCCACGATATCTCTCGCGAAACCGAAAGTAACTTTAAGCTACGCTACACTTAAACTGCAGAGTCACAACTACGCAGATGTATGTTGTAATATATTTACACGAGTATTTTATATCATTGTCTCAGGTAATAAGATAAACATCACCTGCCTGATTACCGACGCGTATTTAAAATCAATTTCGCGTCAGCTTCCCAAACAACACGATTCAAAGGTTTGAGAGTCATATATAAACACGATAAATACTTACACCGGTGCTGACACCTTTTACTTGTGCGTATGAATGGTGCTTCTCCATAATTAAAAACTGGACATACAGATTCTGGATGAACTTCTCGTGTATTCGCCCGGCTGTGACTGTAGTCTACACGCTCTTCTGAATCAAACCTAGTGTTCACGAGGCGCATTACATACAGAGAACAGTTCCCGGTCAGATTCTAGACATGGCACTTTCTTGCGTCCTCGAACCTGCTGCGTCTGGTTTTAACTTCGAAAATTCCACAAGGTAAGAATGAATTAGGCTTGATGCAGTTATATTATGATAATTCTGTGCGTAAAATGCAGAAAATAAACCTTGCATCGTCGTAACAATTGGTTTGCGGTGTTCGAACAAAAGTGAAAGTATGGCCAGACTTAATTTTGGTCTTTCTTTATTCAGATTCTTTTCTAGAATCGTTTTTACAGTAATCTTCATATATCAATTCTGTAAAACTTTTTATAACTATGTTATACAAACATGACCTGCTTGAGTCCTTGCAATCTGGTATCTCCTCCTTCTTCATTCAGAAATATTGTACTGGAGAATGGTTCAGAAGAGGGGAAAATCAAGGCTCCAAAACCCATGAAGACAGGTACCACCATTGCTGGAGTGGTTTATAAGGTAACTAGAAATCAAACATACAAACATTTGTGCTTGATACAGATATTGTCTGACAAACAACTGAACAGATAATGTGTGTGTATAGGATGGTGTAGTTCTGGGAGCAGACACAAGAGCCACCTCTGATGAAGTAGTGGCAGATAAAATGTGTGCCAAGATTCACTACATTGCACCTAACATATAGTAAGTAACAGTAAGGATTAACAATCCATTGCACCAGTTATAAAAAGGGTTAAATGCATATGAGAGTGTCAAATGTTCATCATTTATAATGCAAATCATAATCAAAATGCACATATATCAATCAAAATCATTTATTTTATTTTTGTTAGTTGTTGTGGAGCAGGAACAGCGGCTGACACAGAGAAGACGACAGATATGCTGTCATCAAACCTCACTATTTTCTCCATGAACAGCGGCAGGAACCCGAGAGTCGTCATGGCTGTTAACATACTACAGGACATGCTCTTCAGGTGTGTGCAGACTGGGTGATGTACAGTCAAACCAACATTTATTCAAACACCTTCAAAATTTCTCACATCATAACAGTTTATTCGCTATAGTTTAGAAAATGGTAATAAGATATGACAAGAACTCAGAGTTAAACTGTGTCAGAACAAATTCATCGTGATAATGTCAGATAACTTTGATACAAAGGTATGTAACAAAACATGGTCAGGTCAAAGTGTCAAATCAAGTTTTTGGTCCCAAATTTTTATCAATTTTATTGGTAGTCCACTGAATGAAGAATTTTTGGGTATAATATGTCACAGTGTATTTTATGTTGCTATCCTCACTTACATAAATTAACTATAGTGTCCTGCACCCACTATTAAAAAAATATATAAAAAATTATATCTGGTGTCTGAATAATTTTTGGTTTGACTGTATCATAATCTTCACCTGTTATCAAACATAGTATATTGTGTGATCATATAATTTTCTTTGTACCATAGAAGTATAAGGCTGTGTTTTATGTGATGTCTCTATTTAAACAATAATGTTTCATTGCTATTGTGTCTCAGGTATCGAGGTATGATTGGAGCTCATCTGATTTTAGGCGGTGTTGACTGCACTGGCAGTCACCTGTATACAGTTGGCCCTTATGGGAGCATGGACAAGGTGCCATATCTAGCCATGGGTATGTAATATCCAACTGATGAATGATAAATGATTGATAATGGTCAGAAATGTGCTAATCAAGATTTTGTTGAAACAAATATTCCAATCTGCACATTTATTTAATTTTCAAAAAGTTAGTCTTCACTATAGCTAATCACAGAATGTGACTTGTTATGCTTTTCCAATGGAAATTCTTATAATTTTTGCACATAGTGTATGTGATCAATTCTGAAGTCAGCTCATGACAGCAATGTTTCTGTATTTTAAGGATCTGGTAAACTGCCTGCTATGGGGATACTGGAGGACAGATTTAAAGCAAACATGGATGTAAGTTGCTTTTTGTTGAACCTGCTTATTGTAAGTTTCCTAATATCAAAATGACTGTGTTCCTGTAGTTCAAAGTGAAGTAAATGCAACAGGAATAAAAATGTATCGACATTCAAGATGTAGAAATGAAAGCTCAAACTCAGCATTACTCAGTATTACTTTAAATAGTACTTTGGATCGTTTGTTGTATTTACATTGAGTTCTCAGGTATTGAATTACAAGTAGAAAACCATGTACAATTTATCCACAAATTTGAGTATTTTTCAGGGGTATAAAGGTTTTTGTTTCCTAAATAAACATGAGAACTCTTAAAAAATTTCATAAAAATGTAGATTTTACTTAATTTTATTCCTTTGAAATTTACTCCAAGGTTTTGTGTGCAAAACCTTGCAAAAGAAGTTTAGGGTAAACCATACTTTTCATTTGTCATTTGTTATTTTTGTTTCATGCCTGAAATCATTCTACCTTTAGCTGGAGGAGGCCAAGGCACTGGTAAGTGATGCCGTCCATGCAGGCATCATGTGTGACCTGGGATCAGGAAACAACATAGACCTGTGTGTGATTACAAAAGAGGGGGTGGACTATATCAGACCTCACCGAGAGTCCCTTTATAACTATAAGAGGTAAGACAACCCACCAGCTTTTTAGTCACTTTTGAGGTCACACGTTTTATTTTTCAATTAAATTATATTATAAATTATATTATACATTTAATTATATTATTATATTATATTGAGATCAAGATTATATTGATCTCTCTCTGTCTTTCTCTCACAGACAGGCAAAGTATAAATATAAGCCAGGTACAACACCAGTTCTAACTAAAACCGTGAATCAGCTGGAGCTGCAGTTGGTGCACGAGACGGTTCAAATGATGGAAACAGCAGGATCCAGCTGAGCCAAGATGAAGAGGGATCCTTTCACCTCAGTTCAACAAACAAAAACTGTCAGATTATGCTGTAAATGCCTTTTTATGTCTGATGTCTGTGCTCTTCATTTCATAGTTGGTGTGCAGATAATCAGCAATAAACTAATAAAATTTCCAACATATGCACTGAACAGCATTTTTTAATGTTTAAACTCAGCAGGGCTTGATTTAAAAAATGTAACTCAAAGATATTCCAGGGACATTTTGTGCAATATTGATATTATTGGTTATTTGATGTGCTTAAATACATGGTTAACCCATTCTAAACTGTTTCATCACATTTTATGGTTACTATTATACATAAAAACCCTTATAGAACACTGAATAGGTATACTAAGATGCAAAAAAAAAAAGGTTATTATCCCACCAGTCACTATTGTTGCCATCAACATGTTTACTCATTCTATGACCACACTCAACAAAACTGAATAATTGTGAATTCATATATTGATACTAGACACCTTAAAGATAACGTGGGCCAAAAATCTTTGTCATATCTTTATGTTAACATACATTACTAGCTTTGATGCTGTCATCGTCTTATGGCACAAACAGGAAATAAACTGCTCTGGTCATGTGACAATTTGCACTAAACATGTGAAACTGCACATATTTAATTGAGACCCTTTATTTTTTCCATATTTGCAGAAAATGCACTAAAACACCAGTCAGTAACATTTTTAGAGCTTTATAAATGAAAAACTTTTTTACGGTCACTATTGTGACCAGTGGGATTAAAGCCAAATTAAAGAGATTTCAAAACAATAATGAAAAAGTTATACAAAAGTTACACACAACTAAACTGTAAAAAAAAAAAAATCTGTGTAATTTACAATAAAAACTGGCAATTGCCAGAACTTAAAACTGTAAAAAGTAAAGTAGCAATATTTTAAGTTTTATGGATTTAACTTACCTCTCTTTCTCTCTCTCTCTCTCTCTCTCTCTCTCTCTCTCTAATATATATATACTTAAGTGTTCCTGAGGTAAACCTTTATAATACACTGAAAATAATAATTAGTTACGTAAATGCAAAAATATCAATTGTCACACAGGGAATTCTGGGAATGTCAATTTACAGTTTTCAATGTAAGTTAGAAGATAACTTGTTTTTCAGATCTATAAATTACAATATTTACAGCTAACATGTCCTGTAGATTACAGTTTATTGATCAAAGATCACTTTGTAGGCTTATAAGCTATATGTTCCAAATGATAAATACTTGGGTGTTCCATTTCGAACATGTTTCCATTCATATTTCCATTTTATATGTTTAAAAAATAATAATGAAAAACACCCATATGCAGCAACTTAAAGGAAATGAAAAGAAAACAGTAAAAAAAAGGTAAATCAATGGCCTTTAATTGGACAAGACAACTAAAAATCTTAGTAGCCTACTGGTTGTGCATCCAAGCAAATACATTCAACAGGGTCAGTTCATTTCGAAAATGATATACAAAGTGTCTATAATGTTTGCTCTGCAGTTTGAGGCACTGAACTGAACAACCCGCCTTTTAATGCTGCTTGTTGCAGTAGTGTGTGTCCACACGGTGACTGTCCCGCACCTCACCAGTGTTACACCTCTTAACCTGTATCTAATGAATCTACATAGAGACTGAAGACGAGGAGAGACGCTCGCTCCTATTGGTCAACCAGCAGCATACACTACTTTTTCCTCAAAGAATCACAAAATTATTATATTTATCTCAAATACTTTTAAACAACATAAGATATATAAATAGAAGAAATTAATTTACAGCTGTTATAGCCTATAGTTTTTAAAAATATATATTTTCCGCTTGTAATCGAAAAGAGAAAAAATACTTAATCTTTCGGTTTCGAAATCATGTCTTCCGTGTAGAGATCGTATTTCCTCATGTGAAATACACTTAGCTCATTTCGATTTTACTGTTTGATTACTTTAATCGTATTTTCTTAATATAGGCCTAGAGGATGGCTCTTTAGGATGTAAGTGGATATAAATATAATTCCGCGTCACAGTTTGGCTTTAATCAAACGCATCTTCTCGACAGACTCAATCATTATAGTTTTGGGGACAAATGCCAGGAGTTCGCGGTACCTGTCGGAGTCGACGTAAGTAACCTAACTTTATTATCAAAGTCAATTCATTACTTGATCCTAGAGATAACATTACGCTGTTAGTGATAGCTAAAATCACATTTTGTGAGAAAATGAAAGAAGCAGAAGATTGCATCCAAACAGGTGAAAGCCTCGTAACAGATTAATCAAAAATATTATTTGATCTACATCTTCAGCTTTTCAGACTATTTTCAGTAGTTTTTGGTTCGCTTCTATAAGAATATGCATTTTGCTTATTGGAGCATAGGGGGCAGACTCTCAGCAACAGTGAAAATAGCTACCATTCAAATAAAAAATATATAAATAAATAAAGCCTGCTTTGTAACATATTATTCTGTGTTCCCATCAGCCCTCTAAGTTTCTGAAGTCATGCAGTTGTGAGGATGGTGTTTCCATAGATCTGAATCATGGCACCACAACCCTGGCATTCAAGTTTCGTCATGGAGTCATTGTGGCTGTTGACTCCAGAGCATCAGCTGGAAAATACATCGGTAAGCATCCAGTTATTAAGAGTGTAAACACCTCCTTAAGTCAAAAGCAAGCTTATTTTACAGCTACACCATAGGCTACATCGTCAAATTGTGTTTCTTTGTTAAATAATGATGTTCCTCTCAATGTGTTGCAGCATCAAAGGAGGCCAATAAAGTGATTGAGATCAACCCTTACCTGCTGGGCACCATGTCCGGCAGCGCTGCAGACTGTCAGTACTGGGAGAGACTGCTGGCTAAAGAGTGCAGGTCTGTCTCAACATGCTTCTGAGAGCGGTGAAGCATCTGATCACAGGATGAAGTTACCAGCTTGTGTTTGTGTTCAGTCTTGTTAGGAAATGTATTCAGTCTAAAGCCTTGGTTAAAGATTACTAGAAGAACAAACCTTAAAAAATTACTTTTCACGTCATGTGAAAATAATCATCAAAGATCAAAAGCGATATTCACCCAATAATGAAATTATGTAAAAAAAATAAAATAATGAAAATTCTGTCATCAGTTACTCACCCTCATGTCATTCCAAACCTGTATGACTTACTTTCTTCTGCTCAACATATAAGAATGATGAATGTTACTTGAAGAATTTTCAAGTCAATGGGATCAAAAAAAAAAAAAGAAAAAAGACAAAGACATGAAGCAGCATTTTGTATGATGAACAGATTGAAATGTAAGTCTAAATCAAAACACTGATTAATGCTAATCTAAACTGACTACATCAAATATGGTGACACAAACCTCAAATATCAACTAATGTCAAATATCATTAGTTCTCGCATGTCATGTGATCGAACATCATGCTGTTTAAGGATTCTGCCATCATATTTGATAGAGTCTGTAAATGAGTTTAAATTTGATTTACATATTTTAAAATGAATAAAGGCTTAAATTTCTATCTGTTTATTATAAAAAGTGATCATGTCATAAAAGTTTAGAACGACATGAGTAAATCATAGTAAAGTATCATTTTGGGGTGAACCATCACCTGTTTTTCTTCTCTCAATTTAAAATTCTCATGTTTGTGGTTAATGACCACAGTTCCTGAGAAATTGAAAATGCATTTTTATTCATTACTGTTGTGATTTTATCTTAAGAAATTCAAGTGTGCAGAAGCCCATTATGTTGATTCATACAGTCTCAGAAAGAAAGGTACAAAGTTGTCACTAGGGCTGTACCCGGTACGTACTATTATGTGCCTTTAAAGTACTAACATGGTACCTTTAAGGTACTAATATATGTACGATTTAGGGTAAATAAGGTATGAAAGATGTATCTTTTAGCTTTTGCTTATAAGGTACCACCCAGTGACAGTTTTGTACCTCTTTTTCTAAGAAGGGAAAATATGTCATTATTCTTCATTAATATACTAATATCTAACTAATTGTGTGATTTAAAAACAGACTTTACAAACTGCGTAACAAGCAGAGGATCTCAGTGTCTGCTGCCTCTAAACTGCTGTGCAACATGATGCTGGGATACAGAGGCATGGGTCTGTCTATGGGGAGTATGATCTGCGGCTGGGACAAACAGGTGAAGTGTGTGTTTATATATGACACTGTTTTGTGTTTTTTGCTTATTAGCATATTTTCAGGATGGTCTAAGCATATAATATTATACAACAGTATTAAATAAAACAAAAAAAATCAGTAAGATCTGGTGTCACAGAGTCTCCATGCGTAACAGCTGCACACATAATCTTCAGTTATGTTTATATTATTGTTTTCCTCACATCAGGGTCCAGGTCTGTACTATGTGGATGATGATGGCACTCGTCTCTCTGGCCGGATGTTCTCCACTGGCTGTGGGAACAGTTATGCGTATGGTGTAGTGGACAGTGGTTATCGTGAGGATATGACTGTGGAGGAGGCGTATGAGCTGGGCCGTCGTGGTATAGCTCATGCCACACACAGAGACGCTTACTCTGGTGGTGTGGTCAACTGTAAGTACAGCAGTTTATTACAAACTGGCTAGCAGTAAACCTGAGACTGACACCTTCTTAAACAGTAAATATATACATTTGGTCTTTTAATAATATTTTTTTTATGTGCCATTTTGTTTCAACCAAAAGCTGTGAGAAATGTCTATTTTGTCTTCAGTAATACCTTTGTACGGTGACTGGGAGGGGACATATACATTTACATTTACATTTATGCATTTAGTAGACGCTTTTATCCAAAGCGACTTACATTGCATTCAAGTTACAGTTTTACATTTGACCAGTTCTTGCTTTCCCTGGGACATGTTTGGTTCACTTCATTTTGTTGTGGCCATGACATATTAACTCGTAGGAATGTGATATTATGTCGTGGCCACGAGATTCTATGTTGAGGGAACGACATATTTTTCTCGTGGCCACGATTTTAATGTGTAAACAAACCTACGTGACCATAGCAACCCGGGATTATCAGAGATGGATTTATTAATATTTTATTTTGAATTAAGAAATGATTATATTAATTACTATAGAAATTACTACATTATTAAATTATTATATTAACCATAGGCCTTGTCAAACAGACTGTATTGCGTTCGATGTAGACAGCATTCGAAAGAAGTTTATCATGAATAAATGTTAGGCCTACATAAAGTACATAGCTTATAATGAAATAGGCCTACAAGAAAAAAAAGTTTTTATCCATCCCAAGTCTTGTAAGTCCATTAACTAATCGTCTTTTTCCAGTAATGTTTGTATTAACCTATTGTTATTGGTTATATTTTTATATTAGTTTATATTAGTTTTTTCCCCCTTCATTTTGATCTCTTTACTTAACGTTCTGAATACTTTTGTAAATAATAGCCTACTGTAAATCGACATGCCAATAAAGTTTTGATTATACTGACTGAAATGCAGTTTAAATTTAACATATATTTCATTTTATTTTGGCTAATTAATAGACTATAATTATAAATACTAGGGAACTATTATCATCACACACTGGCATAAATACAATCATAAAGTCAAAACTTCATTGGCATAATTGTCAGGCATTCAGAACGTTAATTAGGTAAAGCGATACACGAATTGAAAGGGGAAATAATAAAATATTAGGCTACATTTATATGAAATAAATATAAAATATAGCCCTAACAAGTTAATAATAATAATAATAATTATAATTATAGTAATATACAAATATTAAATTAAATGTTTAATGTTAATGAAAATGTTTTATCCATTTCTGATAATCCCGGGTTTCTATGGTGACGCAGGTTTGTTTACGCATTAAACTCAAGGCCACGAGAAAAATGTCATTCTGTTGGAAACTCAGAAGCAAAGACGAGGAGACTCTTGATATCTTCAGCAGAGAATGTGCTGTGTGGCGCTGCAGTCATCAAAGGCCTAACTAAGGCAGTGATACATTGTAATTTATATACATTTAGGGGGCAATGCTTAGGAATGGAGACAAAGCACCTGGGTGACGACCTCAAACAAAGCATGCAAATGAAGTATTCAAGTATAGCAACCTGCCCCATTTAACCAGTCCTAATCCAATCAGCATAACTACACAAAGACTGGGGCAGGTGCACCGAGAGCCATTACAAACATAAGGTGAGAGTTTCAGTCATCTAACTCATTTGACTGTAGCTCATAATATCACATTCCTATGAGTTAATATGACGTTCCCACGAATTAATATCTCGTGGCTATGACAAAACTATAAGTGAACCGAACATGTCCCCTCTCAGTCACTGTACTTTTGAATTTCTGTTCTACATTATTGTTTTCTTAATTCATTAATTCATTAACACCGTTGTTGTTGAACACTGTGTTTGTATGCTGTACTTAAGATGGTATGTTTTCATGTGTTTGCACCTTCTAGTGTACCACATGCAGGAGGACGGCTGGATCAAGGTGTGTAAGGAGGACGTGTCAGAGTTAATACACAAATATAAGAAGGGAATGTTCTGATCTCATCTGATCTCTCATTTATTCAAAACCCATTGTTTCATTATTGTAACTGATACAGTAAACAAATTCTCAAATCAAATCAATGTTTTTGGTGCATTCTTTGTGATATGTCTTTTCTGTAAGAAGACTTTAGGTGAATAAAAATGTACTTAATGCTCTTAATATAATTAATGGCAAATGTAGCCCCTGCAGAGGTGAGCTCAGTACACAACACCATTACTTGAGTGAAAGTACAGATACTGCTGGTCAAATATTACCCTATTACAAGTGAAAGTTGTAAAGACAGATTTTTACTTAAGTAAAAATACAGAAGTACTTGCTTTTAAAAGTACTTCAGTACCAAAAGTAATTTATTTTTTATGTCAATGCACTGTTTTATTGTTGTTGTGTGTAATGCTTGCAATACCGTATGCCTCTGAAACAACCTACAATACATTACAGCTACTGAATTCACTGACTAGCTTGTAGTATATCTTTGGAATAAAGAGCTTTTAGAATGTTAAAAATCTATAGAAATGAAACAAGTGAGTTAAAAAAGATAATAAAATTTATTTAAAAGGTTACTCCACCCCAAAATGAAAATTTTGTCATTAATCACTTACCCCATGTCGTTCCAAACCCGTAAAAGCTTTGTTCGTCCTCGGAACACAATTTAAGATATTTTGGATGAAAACCGGGAGGCTTGTGACTGTCCCATTGACTGCCAAACAATTAACACTGTCAAGGTCCAGAAAAGTATAAAAAACATCGTCGGAATAGTCCATCTGCCATCAGTGGTTCAATCTGAATTTATGAAGTGACGAGAATACTTTTTGTATGTAAAGATAATAAAAATAACGACTTTATTCAACAATTTGTCAACTCTGCGTCAGCGTACCGCCATTTTTAAGAATATCCGCTGGATACAAACTGCGTACGCTGTTCTGTGTCAGCCACACCACACGAATATGTTTTTTACGCTTTGATTTGAAAGAAAACAGCGTATTCGTGTGGTGCGGATGACACAGAAAAGCATACACTATTTCTTTATATACGTTATTCCCTGTCTTAAAATGGCTTTTTGGATTTTTGAGTTGAAATCATTAACCCCAACAGGATTAAATGAAGAGATGGATCTTGCATGTTTTTTGTAAAGAGAAATTGTTGGCATGACAATTATCCCTCATTGATTACGATCAGCTGACAACAATTTGTAATTGTGCCTATATAAGTGTGGTGTTGCTTTTTTTTCCTCACGAGCACTGAAGAAAGCATGGGCTGAAATGTCTGCTCTCTGGTCTGTTTTTAATACACTTTGCACTTTTGTCACTTTTGCATGTGAAAAATAAAAAAACTACATTTTTGGTAGACCTTTTTTGGTCTGTTTTAATTTTTGCAGTGTGAGGACAAAGTCAGCTACCTATTGGACTAAAAACTTTCTTAAAATAGGAAATTACTGCAGCTGTAATTATTTTTGTATCTTGCAGACATGTTCCGAGATGGATCCAGTCACAGTTGTCATCTTAAATTCAGTCATTAAAAATACATGTTATTATTCTTATGACTCTCAATTCATATTCTTATGACTCTGACATTCTGTAGGTGAAGAATGTGGCTTGCCAGCATGCTTGGCCAATTATATTGAACCAACGGTTATGTAGAATTCAGTGAAGCAGGTTGTACTGTATATCATGTGACTTTTGCTTTGGTGATTAGAGAAGAAGCAGCTGATAAAAACCTGATCTGATTACAATGTTTCAATTTCAAACTGAGCAGGAACGCTTATGTCAGTTCCCCAATCACTAATACAGCTAAATTAATTTGATGAATGAAGAAAACATTATTTGACGTAATGATTGCATGTTTTCATTTATGTCCCTTCATTACTGTATTATAGCATATTCCTTTCATGTGATAGCTGGTACCAGTCACCCTTGTCATTTATATAGATTTCTTTGGGATTTTATAAACATAGATTATCTTTTTAGTCAGTTAGGTTAATGATTCATTTTTAAAAGGGATCAAATATTTCTCAGTTGAATATGTAGAAATAAATATTTTGCTCATTAGTAAGCAATAGTCACATAGTAAGTATACTTATTTCCCCAGCTATTCCATGGCAAGATTCCACAAATTATACTGCATCCCTGCAGTGGCAAAGTGATTCTGATTCATATTTCATATCAACTTTAGGAAGGAATCATGCTGTGATCATCACAGTCCTGTAATCCTCAGCAAATCTTATGAATGGACTTCTGCAATGATACCTTCTGCTGTTTAAGTAATGACAGACATTCACTGTTTCTTCCTTTTTATGAGATTTTCTTTATTTTTAAAGAACCAAAGTGACATTACATCATTTTGAAACCAATATTCAGAGAAATCATGTCTTTTTATTTAGCTAAATGAAAAAAATGTAGATTTTATTTTAATGTCCAGATGTAAAAGTTTAACAGTAGAACATATTTTGAACCAGTTATTTTGTAATACATTTTATCATCTAAATAATTTTATTTTTAAGAATTAAAAAATAATTATATAAACATTAAAAGCTCAATAATCCCCTGCAAAGAATAAAATACAAAGCCTGCATATTGATATTGATATATTTCATTGGAAAAGCCCAATTATTAAATCTAGACCATTTAAAGTAAAGTAACTTAAAATATTGCATTAAATAAACTATTTTATGTTTGCAGTCTCCTACAGAAATTGTCTACAAAACACAAACATAAACAGAGATCAATCTTTATAGACTTGGATAGGCTGTTGTACCCAGGTGGTTACATTGATTTTATATACACAAGCAAACCTTTCACACATCTTACAACCAATCAACTTTGCTAATCAATCATTGGCATTCTGGTGTATTCTTGTGTCTTTGTCACTACAGGGAAAAATATATTTTCATAAAACAAAGTCAATAAAGTGAATGAAAATCAAGATGAACAGAAATCATGAAGGAGCAAAAACTTGATGTAATTAATGTAGAATCATAAGACATAAATCCCATCACAGAAATCTACAAGTGTGTGTGTGTGTGTGTGTGTGTGTGTGTGTGTGTGTGTGTGTGTTTTTGTGCAATTTTGGATGACTGGACAGATGTGCAGTTGGACTCGCATCATTTTTCAACTTCATCTCTGCCACGTGTCTGGTTTCCTAAAATACCAAAAGAAACATTACTTTTCATCTATTTCACAGAACTGAGTGAGATATAGTTATGAATACGGATACACTTACATCTTTATCATTAGGAGTTGTTTGAACCATCATCAGAGGCTACAACAGAAAACAATATTGCAGATAATAAATTATACAACAGACTGCACATACAAAACTGTTTAGATTTAGATATTTCTACAGTGTCATTTATTGGTTTTATTATAATAAAGAGAAATATTGTAGAAAAAAACTTCTATTTTGATTTACTATATACATTTAAATTTCTCAAACACTGTTGCAGATTTGAATATGAACATCGTACACAACCAGATATAAACCAGTGTCCAGTGGCAGAGTCCATCTGATATTAATGTACTTAAATCAAACAGAGATTATGAGGAACTTACCATTGACTGGTTTGAAGTCTGAAAAACAACCAGAGAAACAGACTTTAAGTTATTGCACCCATCAGAGCAGCACACAATTATAGTCATGATAATAATATCACAGTCTCTGTCTCACCTGTCTTCTTCTTTTTCTGCAACACCTTAAACACAACGACACCAATCACCGCCAACAGAAGGACAGCAACAACAACACCAACAATGATCCCGATGGGAAGAGAACCTGAAGAATATGATCAGATAAAAACATCAGATCATTAATGAGCCTAACAATGTTAGAAACCTGTACAGGAACATTTCAGAAGATACAACAGAATCTGTGACTGTGATGGCACCAACTAATAATAACATTTGAAGTAAAACAAATGATCTCCATCAACATTGTTCATGGTCTACTCATCAAGACAGTCTTACCATTATTAATCACTCTTACCATCTGTCAGTATCTCTCTGATGGTTTTGCCCTGATGCTCCACCACACAGCTGTACTCGTTCTTCTTCAGCTCATCAGGAGAAACTCTGAGGGTGCTGGTCTTCTGAAAGGTCCCGTCCTCATTGGGAAGAAGTTCACCAAGATCCACATCTTCATCATGATCTTGTCCGTTTTTCTGCCAGGAGATTGTTACTTCTTTCGGGTGAAACCCTGTAGCATGACACACGACTGAAGACGAGGAAGACTTCTGCCGCAGAGACACCTGAGGAGAGACTGAGAGAGAGACAAGATGATTAAAAACGATATTGAATAAGAAAATTAGACAAAGCCTACAACATTCAAATAAAGTAATTGCTATACATTTCTTCTCATAATCTGTTGTATCATAGCTTTATCAGATAATTATAAAAAGCTAATTTTTCAAAGTTTGATTGAAACCTTTTTTTCAGTGTGTGCATACGCAATAAATTCTTAAATTCTTTTGCATTATTGTTTCACAAAATTCAGTTTGCTTATATGTTGTGTTGTTGTTGTTGATAAAAAGCCTTTCACAAATACCAAACTATGTGTAATAATATTATTCTGCTGAGGAATACATATTTTCACTTCATTCTGTATTATCTGTTTTCTGGCAGCACACTTCTTAAACTAGATCTGGTACAGATACTCCAGTGATGCCCAACATGTAAAATATGCAGGTTTATCATAAATATCTCCTGTATGACATTTACATTCTGTTCTCATTTTTAAGCAGATGAATGTTGTTTTGTGATGCATATAAGGGCTCTATTTCTTGCTAAAAATGTGAATGCAGTTATGATAAGTGCTCACTGTGCAGTGGTCTGCAGTGACCCAGAAACTGATATAATTACCTTTTCTCTCCAGAGTGCTCTTGCCATAACCCACATACTTCTGCAGCCACTCAATACATATGTTCTCCAGATATGCTTTCCGTTGTTCTGCAATAGCTCTATTAGCATCCCATTTGTTCTTGGTAATGACAGCTTGAGGATTAGCAGCAGTCCAGGTGAGGGAGCTCTTATCCAGACTGAGGAAGTCCTCTCCATCAAAACCATACTGCGAGTATCCTCGTTTGGTGCCATCATCATCTATCTCACAGCCGTGCAGTGCCTGGACTGTGTGAACACCTGAGAGAAACAACACAGATCATTATATCACTCACCATTCCTCACGTTCTGTAATACAATCTTAAAGACTTGATAATTAAGCAGAATGTTTTCCAGTCTTCTTTTTCTACACAAAACCAAACATCCACATAAAGATGAGAGCAATTATGATTGGCTAATGGAACTGGTTTTTACTAATATATACAAGCATCCAGGAAAAGTGAATAGACAAATGTGTCTGCATATAAACATCAATCTTGTGCACGTGCGTATGCTAAGTTCACAAAATCAAAATATTTGATAGCTCGAGGTTATTCAGTAAAAGATGAAAGTAAAAATCAATGTGAGCTATTCCAATGAGAATCAGATTTGCGTTTAGACGCAGGTCAGACGTCCAGATATCAGATATGTATCCGATATTTAGGATGATCAATAGACAGAAATGCAATATAATATACATAACTACGTTTTCAGAGGAGTATAAAGACCTTACTTAATGAACTGTTATGTTTTTATTACCTTAGAATACCTTAGCGGGGGACTGAGCCGTTGGTTGCAATTCACAAACTCAACCGCTAGATGCCGCTATAAACTACACACTGCACCTTAAGACCACATTTGAAAGCGACTGAATGGATGCAAAAGAATCAGATCTTGTGCGGATTTTTCTGTTTGTGAGTAAAAAACATAAAACATTTTGTGCAAACATTTCAGACACAGATTGCTATGTGGTTGCTAGGTGTTTGCTAGGAATATGCTGGGGTGTTCTGAGTGGTTGCTAGGGTGTAATGAGTGGTTGCTAGGGTGTTGCTATGTAATTGTTAGGTCTTAAATGAAAAGCATGTGTTTTATTTCCTTTTATATCACAACTGTATTCCTGCAGTATTAAAACTGCATTTAAATGTGACTAAAGTTCAGCAGGTCAGCTTTTTTTTATTTTCAGCAAAATCAGTGTAATATATTTTTGTTCAATAATATATTTTTATTTTTAGAAAATTTCATGGTAGTAATTAATATTTATGCAATAATTATAAACAATATTTTCTCATTGAAAATAATACAATTTAATTTCTAATATTTTCATCTCGTCTAAAGCATCTCTGTTCACACATTTCACTTTTTCTCCTCTGTTTCTGAAGCAGAACCAGTTCATTTCTTACAAAAGAAGAACTATTAAAAAGATATTAAAAGACAAAAATCTGTTTCTTGAGAAAGCGGTTTAAAAAGCCTGAAATCTTAAGTAGTTTTAAATTTGAATTGCTTTTAAAAGCTTGAAGTTTGAACACCTGAAATTTAACTTTTTTTATTGTCAATAAAATCAATGTAATATATTTTTATTCAATAATATTTTTTATTTTGTAATTTGAGAGAATTCCATGGTACTAATTAATATTTATGCATTAATTGTGATACATTTTTTTGATCAATGATCAATTACAGTTTTTCTCGATTGCTAAAACACTATAACCAGGCTTTTGAACTAAAATTTCAAAACCATAACGCCATTTTTAAAACAGCACACCCATTTCCCTAAACTATAAACATATTCCCCTGCTTTGACACATGAGTCAGGTTTGGTGAACTGTTCCTGCAAAACTCTCCACAAATCCTTCATTTCTCAGTGTTTCCACCATGTGCTCATTCAGAAAGCATAGCATTCAGTATTGTTCACTCAAGTCTGCACAGTTTGAGCTCAATTAGCACACAATCACAAGAGGAAACACTAGTCCAAATCTATCACACACCAATCAGATCCTTCGATGGAGATAAAGAGCTAAAGTCAGCTCAGTGTTTCTCAGAGGCTTCGGTGTGTTTCTCAGATCAGAAATCAACTTCTCAAAACTACTCGTTCAATCAAGTCGCTTCTGCTCATCATAAAACGTTTCTCATTCTTTTGAACAAGTTGAGATTGCTTTGGTACATTCATGAACTGATTATGTACATTTGTCTGTGGTTTCCTACATCATCAGTTACTATTGTCATGTTGCTCAAGATGTATTATATAGTTCTCTGTGCTATAGTCTTTCCCTCAAAACATCTAGTTATTAGTTCATCGTAGAAGTCATTAGATGCAAAATGGTTGATCTAGTTGTCATAAACTGTCAAGCAAAAACACACACCAATTATAATGATTTTTGTTGTAGTTTGCTGTTTTGTACTGTACTCTACAGTACACTAAATTAAGGAATAAAACACATGCTAATGCATTTGTTGTGTTCATCATGTGAAAAGGTTTTTTTTGGGGGGGGGGCAAAAGCAACACTTATTAGCTGTTTTTGTTATTGTTTTGACTTTAACTCATCAGCGTGTAAGACTGTGTTGTAGTGTGTGTGTTTCTGAGGGTTTGTGTGTCGTGTCTGAGAGCAAAGTTTGGTTTTTCAGCAAGATTGAGTTGTTTCGAGTGAAGAGCTTCATTTTGAGCTGAATATAGGAAGTTTGGGGAATTGAGTCAGAAGTTATGGATTCGTGTTTAGAGTTTCTCAAAAAAGAGGCATAATTTCAAGAAAAGTGTTTAAAGCAATCGAGAAAAACTGTAAAAGCTCCAAGTTTGAAAGTCTTTCAGACACAGGTTGCTATGCGGTTGCTAGGGCGTTCTGTGTGGTTGCTAGGGCATTGCTAGGCATTTACTATAATGACCCGGATGGTTGCTAGGAAGTTGCTTTGCGGTTGCTAAGGTACTCTGGATGGTTGCTAGGAAGTTGATAGGATGTTCTGGGTGATTGCTTGGTGGTTGCTAGGGTGTCCTGGGTGGTTTCTAGGGTGTTGCTATGTAGTTGTTAGGTCTTAGCATGTTTGCTAGCTTGTTTCTAGCACCTTTCAGCCCTTTGTTTGCATGTTTATAGCATTTTTAGATGTTGCTCACATCATTTAACACAGTGCTGTTCTGTTTTAGCATGATTAGCACACTGTTAGCATCTTTTAGCATATCGCTAACATGTGCTAGGCTAGTTTAGGCTTTAATCTTGATCAGAGCAGTGAATCGCTCAGACTCTCGTGATGAAGTGAGTCACACTGAATGTTTTTGTTCGCTGCAGAAGTGAATCATAAACTCTGATCAAACTCTCATCTGACGAGTCGTTTACAGCAGAACTGGATCTGAAGCTGGATTCCTGTGGTTTTGTCACTCTGATCCTGCTGTGAGACTCAGAGTTTGTTGAGCTGTTGTCTGAAGTGTTTGTGTGACAGATCTGTGTTGGGCTTAATCTGATCAGATTCGGTTCACAATCAATGCTATTGTTGTTTAAAACCTCACAATTATTAAATATGTGGCCAGTTAATTAGCGTCCCGTTACAGAATATAAGCCTGTTGTTTACGCCTCACAGAACGCGTCACAGTCGAAAGCCCGCCCCTTTCCTTCATTACATTTACATTTACATTTATTCATTTAGCAGACGCTTTTATCCAAAGCGACTTACAATTGAGGAATACAAGCGATTTATCATAACGAGGCAAATAAACGCAGTGCTTGCAATACAAAGAGTCAGATTAGTACAAGCTAGACATGGAGCCCTTACGAAAATTAACCATAGTTTTATTGTAGTAAAAGTGTAGTAACCATGTTTTTTGGCGGATTGATTACCATTTGTATAACCACAGTTTTACAAATACCGTGGTTAAACTATGGTTAGTGTAGCAACACCATGGTTAATTTGTGGTTACCATGGTTTAACTATAGTAACAGTGTTTTTTTGGCTTTATTTGTGGTAAAACCATGGTTAATTTTTGTAAGGGAGAGATTAAGAAAAGAGAAAGCAAAGTGTTTTTTCCGTTGCTGTGGATAACAGAGGTATGTTTTCTCCGTTAGCTTTAGCTGTCAGAGGTATGTTTTCTCTGTTAGCCGTTAGCTTTAGCTGTCAGAGGTATGTTTTCTCCGTTAGTCGTTAGCTTTAGCTGTCAGTGGTATGTTTTCTCCGTTAGCCGTTAGCTTTAGCTGTCAGAGGTATGTTTTCTCTGTTAGTCGTTAGCTTTAGCTGTCAGTGGTATGTTTTCTCTGTTAGTCGTTAGCTTTAGCTGTCAGAGGTATGTTTTCTCTGTTAGTCGTTAGCTTTAGCTGTCAGTGGTATGTTTTCTCTGTTAGTCGTTAGCTTTAGCTGTCAGAGGTATGTTTTCTCTGTTAGTCGTTAGCTTTAGCTGTCAGAGGTATGTTTTCTCTGTTAGCCGTTAGCTTTAGCTGTCAGAAGTATGTTTTCTCTGTTAGTCGTTAGCTTTAGCTGTCAGTGGTATGTTTTCTCCGTTAGCCGTTAGCTTTAGCTGTCAGAGGTATGTTTTCTCTGTTAGCCGTTAGCTTTAGCTGTCAGAGGTATGTTTTCTCCGTTAGCCGTTAGCTTTAGCTGTCAGAGGTCTGTTTTCTCCGTTAGCCGTTAGCTTTAGCTGTCTGCAGCAGGTATTATTCAGTGATTTCACCGGTTTAGTGTAACATTACTGAGAGACTGCGTGTGGTTTGCTGCTTTCTCTCAGGAAAGCCCGGTGTTTTGTGTTTGGGGCGTCGAGGGAGCTGGGTTTAGTTTAGCATGAGATATAGTCTTGTGTTTCAGGGAAGTTACTGTACGAGTTCTGTATTCGCTGTCGTGAGTATTATATCTTCAGATTAGCTGAATTACTCATTAGTTTTAAAATGACAAACTGTTAGTTAAACAGTCACAGTGAAATAATTAATAGACGCGTCACAGTCCAGCTGCTTCTGCTCTGATGACATTAATTCATCTTCATTCATGTTGTGTTCAGGTGTCTGTGTATCAGTCACTGAATCAACTACAGACAGATTGACAGATAATGTAAAGTGTGTTTGTTCTCAGCTGTGCTGCGTGTTTAGTTTAATCACAGAAACTCAGAGCGGTTTAAAACAGCAGAGAAGAGCGACTCGTGTGTTTCGTCTACAATCTGAGGATCAAACATCTTAAGAAGAACAGAAGAACCTGAAATCACCTGCTAACAGTCCTCAGAGAAAACACAAGAGAAACTCATTAAATCATGTCTGAATGAGAGAGCTTTGTGTGAAGGTTTGTTTTAGGTTTTGAGGTAGGCTATAAAAATATTAGTAGCTCAGTATAAAAGCAATAGAAATCAATGGAATTAATCTGTGGCTCAAACTGATCAAGCCTCAAGTTTGAAGTAGATTTAAATTTGAATTGCTTTTAAAAGCTTGAAGTTTGAACATCTAAAATGTAATTATTATTTTTTTCAGTAAAATCAATGTAATATATTTTTGTTCAATAATATTTTTTCTTTTGTATTTTGGGAGAACT
Source organism: Schizothorax lantsangensis (assembly GCA_027422415.1). Classification (NCBI taxonomy): domain Eukaryota; kingdom Metazoa; phylum Chordata; class Actinopteri; order Cypriniformes; family Cyprinidae; genus Schizothorax; species Schizothorax lantsangensis. Next base: position 6,102,765 of record CM049844.1, read on the forward strand.
TCATGGTACTAATTAATATTTATGCATTAATTAATATCAAGTTTTTTCACATCAAAAATAACACATTTTTTCCCCTAATATTTTCATCTCATCTAAAACATCTCTGCTCACATTTAACTTTTTCTCCTCTGTTTCTAAAGCAGAACCAGTTCATTTCTTACAAAAAATAATAATAATCAAATGATTTGACGTTTGGTTCAGTCGGTTCGTCTTCCTCTGATGCTGACAGACACTGAACTGAAATACTCAGAAAGTGTTTCCTAACCACTGAATCTACAGCAACACAGCAAAATAAATTATTTTTAACTGCAATGTGAGTTTATCATCTAAATTTATTATGATGAGAGAGAAAGACTGGTTTTTGTGAAATAATACAAAGACAATAAACAGACATGATTTCTATTGTGATGTCCTCTGGATGAACACGATCAATCAGTGTATTCTGACTCACGAATCAACGACTCTTATGAACCGGTCTGACTGAATCACTCACTGAATGAATCGTTCTGAGACGCTGTCGACTGATTCACTGCAGCGGATCAAATCAAACTGAAGCATGATCTGTTTCTGTGTTGTGTGTATTTTAGGCTTCTGTGACTCAAATCAGTGAAGTTACTGACTGATTGTTAAAGACGAACATTAGGAAGAATGTTCTGTCATAATAAATGCTACTTTCATTTAAAAAGAAATGTTGCCAAAAGTAGTATTGATTATGCTTCATATTTAGGATCAATTATTCTTCAAGTACTTAAAGAATCATTAATGGAATCAGTTAATAAACTGTAACCTTAAATTCCTTATGATTCCTGTCACTACTCATCTATTATTTTACTGATCAAGATGTTTCCATCCGAAGTTATGAATTAAACTTATGCGCAAAATTGAAATATCACATAAAACATTAGTGAATAAAGCACTGTTTCCATCCAGTGAGCTGAAGAGAACAAAATCATCACTTCCTGATTAACATGTGCTAAATATCACAAAGATAAAATTAATTTGCTGCAGCAGGAGAAGGCACTGTATATAATAACTTTTGTAAACAATAAATCACGAGCTTCAGAGCGCAGACGAAACACGGTCATGTTTTCTTATTTTCAGTCTGCTGTTTGTGAACACAGTTCTGGGAGTTAATTATAACGAAGCACTTTAATGAGACTTTGCTCAAGCATTTTAAAATGAAAAATCATTTCAGACGCTGTGAACGAGATCGAGTCCAGTTATGCGTCCCATCGCAAACTCACACGTGTTTTCTGATGTGCATTAAGAGATTTATTCAGTAAAAGTGTTTCCATCGTAGTTTCTGCGCATGTTTTCTTACCGGATAACAAATTTATCCGACTTAGTTGAGTGCATACGTTTTTTATGTGCATTTTTATGTGATATCCCAAAATGTGCATAAAAATAGCTGAATGGAAACATATAAAGCAGAGTTTTCTGGACAGCAGAGAGCAGAATCTCTAAAGTGACCATGATATTAAAATCAAACCAGAACTATATTTGATTGATCTCAGAGCAAAACTAGATCAAGTTGATCAAGATCAGCTCTGATGCTGCTTCAACAGAGACTCGTCTGAGAGTTTAATACAGTTTTAATAGTTGATCGCTCTGCAGCAGAGACACAGATGTGTGTCTGTTTACATTTGAATCTTCTGACAGTTGATTCAGTTGAGATTCAGTTGAGTTTCAGTTGAGATTCAGTTGAGATTCAGTTGAGTTTGAACGGACTCAACATTCCGAACACTGAAATGAATGAAAGTCAATGAGATTGTGAGTCTTGATCATCTGCTGCAGGAAAACTGTCTGATCAGTTAGAAAAGATAAAATAATAAACAAATTAATCAGCTTAAGTCAGGAAAATCACAGTAATGGCTTCTTGATTCATTAATTTATTATTCATTATTTATTTTATTTTAAATTCAATTCTATTTGAATTGATCTGTCTTTCTGTCTCTCTTCACTGGGTTCAGTGTGTCTCTGTGACTCTGAGCTTCTCGTTATAGTTCATTATTCATTAGAAACAATGAAAGTCCACTGAAAGACCAGCGTAGACCTCACTGTCTACATACAGAGCTTCTTCTGAAGCAGCGACTGAAACAGAGCCTCATAAGAGACTAATGTGGAGTTCACTCATCTTTCTTTCACAGCAGTGAGGGAAACATTGACTGACAAAATCAGATTTCTGTTTACATTCGATGAAAATGATCATAATTTGATGATGTGTTTTATTCACGTCAATCGTTCATTGTGTGGGTCACTATAAAGTTTACTCTGTTCTTATCTCAGTTGACCGCTCCTCACTTTCTTGTGTTCAGAGAGAAGAAGATGAATTTATGTGTTGTGAATCCCACAGGCTTTGTATCCTTTACTGTTTTTTTTTATTTTAAATGAAATTATATTTTAATTCATGTCTCTGAGTCGCAGCAGTGTTGTGTTTGTGTTGTTGAGCTCTTTCTCCTGCATTCATCAAATAATCAACACCCTTCTGAAAGACCAGCTTAGACTGGTTTATGTGGGTTTGTGCTGGTCTGATGCTGGTTTAGTTGCTAATTAAGGAACTTAAGAACCAGTTAATTTCTTACAAAAGAAGAACTAGATTAAAAAGATATTAAAATCAAACTTTGTTGCTCGAGAAAGCAGTTTTAAAAGCCTGAAGTTTGAAGTAGTTTAAAATTTGAATTGCTTTTAAAAGCTTGAAGTTTGAACATCTGAAATGTAACTTTGTTTTATTTTCAGTAAAACTATTATAATATATTTTTGTTCAATAATATTTTGTCTTTTTTATTTAGCATTTTGAGAGAATTTCATGATTCTAATTAATATTTATGCAATAATTATTATAATTTTTTTCCCATCTAAAATAATTTTTTTTTTTCTAATATTTTCATCTCATCTAAAGCATCTCTTTCAATTTCAATTTCAAAAAACTTAATTTGTCCCCGAGGAGCAATTCAAAGGCATATTGAGCAGTGCTTCAAGAAAAACAACACTTTTTCAGACAAATACACAATGTACAAATAAATAAGTAAATAAAAAAATGAAGAATTTAAAAAGTATAAACAAGAATTGTAGATTTCCAGGAACTATGTCTTTCCAATATTACAATATTATTGCAATGATAATGGTTAACAATAACAAAAACAGCAAAGATAATTTGGTTCTGTACAGTAAGAAGAAGTCCTAAAAGTGCATAATAAAAAAGGAGAAGAGTCTCCGTTAGAAGTCTGTAAAGAATGAAATAAAAAATGAATATTAAGTTTAGGAATTTAAAAGCAGAATGGCTTTAGGAACAAAGCTGGCCTCCTCCTCTGAGATCTGCAGACGGGACAGTGAAGCCGTCCTCCAGACGAGAGCCACTCAAAGCTGAGTGAAGAACACGTGAGGGGTCTTTAATAATCCTGCTTGCTGACCTGAGCGTCTGTTGATCATGTTTGTGTGTAAGAGATCTAACAGACAAACCCATCATCTCAGAGCACACTGTGACACTCTGCAGCCGGTTCCTGATCTGAGACTAATAATAGACTGAAACCAACCAGTTCTGGAGAACGAGACGAGGCTCTCAATGAAAGAGTAATAAAAGGACAACAGAATGTCTCCAAAGGAACTAAGTTTAGATATTGAGCTGCTGACACCTCCTCACAATCTCCTCTGTTTTGGGTCAGCTGAGGTGTAACGAAGGTCAGAAAAGCTATTATTGACTAGAACTCTCTGTGACCCGTTGATCAAAAAGTCCAGTGTGCACATAACTAGCTGCTCGTCCAGATGAAAGCGAGAGGAGAGTTTAGTAACCAAACTGTGCGGCTGCAAGGTATTGAATGCTGAAGAGAAGTCAGCAAACAGAAGTCAGACTGAAGTGTCGAGGAGCTTCAGGTGTTTGTGAACACATCTATAATAACTGTTTTAGCCTCATCAACACCTCTTCTGCACGATATCTGAACTGAAGTGGATCAGGGAGTCCGTTGCTCTGATAATGAGATGTTTTAGGATCCTCTCCATAGAGCCACGGGCCGTAGGTCATTCAGTGCTTTGGTCTTATTTTTCTCAGGGATGGGAATAACTGTGTGCTGTTTGGGACTGTGCTGCTGTCCGTGGAGGTCTGGAGCAAGATTAGAAACACGTCCCCGAGCTGCTGAGCACAGAGCCACTAATACTGTCCCTCTCTCTGGTTCTCCTGAGGGCTCTCACTGCGTCCCGTGTGCTGAAGGTAAACGCAGAGTTATGGGGATTGAGTTCAGATCCAGCTGAGAGGAGTTATCTGACTGGAGTCTGCTGTAAAGGAGTTAAGGTCGTGGCTCTAGGGCTGCTGGCTGCAGTGTTCACGGAGGACATGGTTTTGAGATCCTGCCGAGCTGAGCCGAGGTTTCCATCGATGAAGTTCTGCTCCGCTTTATTCTTGGCCCGCTTGACCTCTTTGTTGACCTGCTTTATCTCCAATTCAGAGCCAGTGAAGAAAATCCTCTTCAGGATCTCCTGAAGCTCTTTGGTGACCCAAGGTTTGTTGTTCGGGAAGATGGTGAGTGTTTTTGAAGGAGCGATGTTTTCGACGCAGAAGGAGATATACGATGAAACCGTCTCTACCTGCTCGTGATGTTATTGAGGAGGAAAGAAGGCTGTCCCAGTCTGTTCTTGTAGGGATTGGATACTCTCCAGTGTGCACTGTTTGATGTGTTTAGTAAGCTTTGTTGGTCTCCTAACAGCTGGAGTATCTGCTGGAGCGAGCAGGATAGTGTGGTGTAGACGGCTCCTGAGGGACACAACACAAATCTCGCGGGAGCGGGCGGTTTTAGCTTTGCTTCTGTCAGAAAGTCTCGCGAGACTCGCGGGGAACGCTGGGATTTGGTGTGTAACAGAAACGGAGTCAACACACGAAGTTGAGAAGAACATTAAAGCGGCTGTTTACTCGACAAAAGCAAAGCAAGGCAAGACGTCTGGAAACAATTCTCAAATCTCACTGAAAAAAATGAGAAAGACTTAAACTTCGTAAGTTGCGATAAATGTTCAAAAGTGTTTGTTTATGACGGACGTAAATCTGGCAGCTCAGGCGACACCTATTTATCTAAGCTCTATGTGTTTATTTATTTATTTAATAAGTTAAAGTTTTTCATATTGTGCTTTGGCTTATTTACTGAAACTGTTTGTTAGCAGTTAAACGGTTAGTTTAGTTAATGGTTTGTCGCGTGTGAATCATGCAGTACGTTTAAACACTGAGGAGCCGCTCGCTGTGGCTTTGTTTTAACGGTTAATGTTTATAACGCTAATAAAAAAATACCCGTTGTTTTTGTCACGTGTGGTGCTTTGGTTTAGCATTACGTCATCCTATTTAAACACAATCATGTTTAAAGCCTGTTATTCTGGATGTTAACTTGAATGAATATTTAGTTGAGTATTTGTGTATTTTTCATGAGCTCTGAGAGAAAGTCGACGGGTTTAAGAAACTAAATTGTGTCTCTGCATCAAATTCTCAGCAAAAAATACATTTTATATATGTTCATTTAGTTTTGTTCGTAAAATAATATAAAGGCATATTATAAAATTAAAATGTAAATAACTGTTTTTAAATAAATTAAATTTGTGAAAACGTACACATTTTTGAACAATTACAATTAAGTTAACTTAATTGACGTGACGTGGAAACCAGGCTGTTAGATTTCTGTTCAAAAATATATTTTTATTTTTTTATTTTGAGAGAATTTAATGGTACAAATTAATATTTAAACAATAAAAATTATCACTTTTTTTCCCATCGAAAATAATAAATTTTTTCCTAATATTTTCATCTCATCTAAAGCATCTCTGCTCAAACAGAGAGAATTATATTATATTTTGAGAGAATTTCATGGTACTAATTTATATTTATGCAATAATTATGATATTTTTTTTCACACCAAATTTTTTTTTTCTAATATGTTCATCTCATCTAAAGCATCTCTGCTCACACATTTCACTTTTCTCCTCTGTTTCTAAAGTAGAATCAGTTCTTTTCTAAATGTAACCTGAAATGTAACTTTGTCTTGTTTTCAGCAAAATCAATGTAATATATTTTTGTTCAGTAATATTTTGTCTTTTTTATTTTGCATTTAGAGAGAATTTCATGGTTCTAATAAATATTTATTCAATCATTATTAACAATTTTTTCACATCAAAAATAAGAACAAATATTTCTAATATTTTTATCTCATCTAAAGCATCTCTGCTCACACATTTCACTTTTCTCCTGCAAAACCAGTTAATTTCTTACAAAAGAAGAACTAAATTAAAAAGATATGAAAAGACAAACTTTATGCTCCTTGAGAAAGCCTGACCTGAAATTCTGACAGTATTTTGAAGCAGTTTGAAGGCATTTTAAAGTTTGAATGAAGTTTGAAGTCATTAAAAGAAGGTTCTTGTTTATTTGTCACATACACAAGAAGCTTGGAGTTTGAAGGTTTTGAGTTCATGCTGTCTCTCCTTCTCTCAGGGTGGTTGCTAAGGTTTTGCTTTGTGGTTGCTAGGGCATTCTGAGTGACTGCTGGAGTGTTATGGGTGGTTGCTAGACAGTTGCTGGGGCACTCTGGATGGCTGTTGCTAGATGGCTGCTAAGGTGTCTAAGGTGGTTGCTATGCCATTACTAAGGTACTCTGGGCAGTTGCTAGGGTGTTGCTATGTAGTTATGTAGTTTTAGCATGTATACTAGCTTGTTTCTAGCATATTTATAGCATTTTTGCATGCTTATTCTCCTGAACTCAGACTTATGAGACAGTGAAAGACCTTCTGAAAGACCAGCTTAGAGCTGCATGGATGACTCAACTCACAACTGATTCAGTTTGGTGTGAGCAAGTCAGAGGTAAAGAAGATGTTGGTTAAACTTAAATAAACTAAAGACTCAGCAGGTGGGTATTAACAGGTGATTGTAACATGTGGTGTGATATTGTGGAGCATAAAAATAATTTTACTAACCTCCAGTTTGATTGAAACGACCCATTGCTACTTGTATGTTGTTTTTGAAAGCTTGCTCTGTACCCACACTGATGTCAGTCTGTTGTTTCCAGTACTCTGGACCCTCTGAATTCTTTATCCATTCTGTGCGGGGAACGACCTGCTTGTCTATGCTGTCGTAGTGAAACATCATCACATTATCAACTAAAGCTGCAATTGTAAACTCAGGGTAGTTGGTGACCCCAGTTGTTGCTGTGTAAAAGGCTTTGAATGAGTGGGAGCCTGAAATGTTAGAGGGGAGAAAACACATTAGACACATGATTCAGGATAGCAACACAAACCAAACAGACAGAACCAACAATGTCCCCACAACTCTTTTCTTTTCTTTTTTAAATATAGCTCACAAGTGAAATATTGATGAACAGGAGTTTTCATGCATTTTAAATCATGTTCTCTCAAATGATTTCAACTTGTGAAGCAGAATCTGACCTGTGAAGTTGACACTCCCTGAATTAATTACCCTTACTTAATTTAACTGAAGAAAGTTTTTACATGCAATATAATTTATTTAATTCAAAATAAATCTGTTTAGTTGGATCAATGCAATTTAGCTGGTTTAAGTCAAATTAATTTAATCTATAGTATGTTCAAATTTAAGTTTGTCAATATCAAAAAAAATTTATGGGGGACAAAATCTTTCTTGTTAATTCACCAAATTAATTTATATTTTTTAAGCTTTCACAAGTATTGTTCTCATTGTTATACACACGTCATATAATAAACAAACACAAAAAAAACAGTGTCAGTACTGCCACTATAGCAATTATTTACTGTCCACAGCCTAATCACAGGCGACACTCTTGCATAATGGTAACAACAAAATTCAAAAACATTAAAATCCTCAAATGTCCATCATAACTCAACATTAAACATTAACATGTCTTTCCCTTTTCCCTGAAAAACACTTAAAAATAATACTTAATTAATCCCTAAATTTACTCTCCTGATGCAGTCCCTTGCAAAGCATGATGGGAACTAAAGATCCACTGCCCAGTTAGTTATGTTAGCAAAAATGATTCATGTAGGTTTGTCATTGGGTTGTTCTCTTTATCGCTTCCAGACCTAGCTTTCACTACTTTGAACGATGACTGTAATCTTGTATAGCGGGCACTTCTCGTGTTTATTGTCATTTTATGGTAAATCGCTTGTTGTATTCCTCAACTGTAAGTCGATTTGGATAAAAGAGTCTGCCAAATGAAGAAATGTAAATGTTTCGTGGCATTGTATCGCCATCTAGTGGCCAAAACACTGCAGTCAAAATTCCCTAAACCTGCGCCAAACTGTTTTTTTTGTTTGGTTTTTTTTGTTGTTCTTTGGGTGTTGTGAAAAGAAATCATTCTGATTTTTATTCTGCTGTAATGGGCCTTTTCCCCATTACGCGGTAAGACAACCAGAAAGCTATAAGGTTTAGGCTATTCCTAATTAATAGTAACTTGAGACTAAAGTGTAGCGGGTTTAACTCGTCATCGGTTGCTGGGCAGAAAAACGCTTCGCGGGTCAGAAATGAAACTGATCAGAGACCCGCAAACTAGCGCTCTAGAATACGTTTTACATTTCCAAACTCAAACCGATAAGTTAAATATATTTGTTAGCAATTTATGCATTTATTTATTTTATTATACGCGCATGTTTTGGAATAGGCACTGCAATTCCTTTTCTCCTGTTTCTCAGCATAGTATATTAGCTATTTAATATGGTTTATTATTAAGCTATTATTGTTATTATTAGTAGTAGTAGGCTATGGTAAAGTCAGTTTTGTGAGCTAAGAATAATGTAATCAATATATAACGTCGTAGACAAACATGAACAGGATAGCCTACGTTTAAAGTATGATCTTTAGGATATTAAAACATTAAAATATATAAAACACGTCACAATACACGTTTCTGAAAAAGTGTTAGTAACACAAATCTTTGACTCAAGTGGGCTGTTCATGTAGGTCTGTTTCAGTAACAGAATAACTCTTAAAAAGCAATCATAACAAATAATATGTCACTACTGTAATATTGAACTCATCTACTCACCAGCATAGACCAGATGAGCTCCAAGCAGCAAAAGCAGTACGGGACGCATCCTTGCTTTCACCTGAGAAACTACTCCTTTCAGATAAACGTTCGACAAGATTTACTTAAAATAAGTGAACCACACGCTTCGGTTGTCTCTGTTGAACTGGTGAAATGTTTCTGCGCGAACGCCTAATAAATAGACTCCGAAATTCTAGCCAATAGCTTTTCTTGACAAGTTTGACGTCACGAGTTACTATGAGTTATATTCTTGACTGGGTTGATTATGAAAGTAAAGAGAAAATAGTAATTAAATGACTATGGTCTATAATCATGTGAGGCATATGCCTGTGTTAGAATTAAATATTTTCTTATTGGTTATTTGTTTTCAACATATGTTAATAGAATGTACTGAAATGCTTGTCTACAAACATACTGCAAATCAAAAGTCAACTTTATGTGATTTACTGTGTTGGTTAGGCCTATATTAATAATATATAAATAATATAAATCTTACACTTTTAGTTGTTGCCAAATGTTTGTAATTTCTGAGGATGCTGAGAAAGTTTACTGTAAAATAAATCAAATGCATGATCTTGCTGTAGGGAGAGCGGTGATTGTAATACAGGACGAGTTGTAACACTGGTTTGTAACACCATCAGTTTAACCCCTAAGAAATTAAATACAGGGATGAAATCACTATCTTACATGATCACTATACTCTTGAAGTGACGACAAAAGCAGTAAGTCTCTGTACTGAAACATAAAGGATTTATAGGACCAAATACAAATTTGTGTTATAAAAATTTACATTTCACTTCTGGATTATAACTTAATTTGCAATAAATGACAAGAATGGAGTCATATAAATTAGAAGATTCGCATGCTTAGACTGATACATTTACTCAAAATCTCAAACAAAACCTTAAGGCTGATCAGATGAGGAGGGTTGTGACATGACCTTTCTTATTTACTACTGACACACAAAGTCTGAACAAACTGAGATGCTGTACATGACTTAATAGTGAAATGACCAACATGCACACACTGATGTTTTTGTTTGTTTGTTTGTTTATCAATTTCTTATCCCATGTTTTATCTAACTGTTTTGCTGTTTTAGAATGAAGTTTTTCCCATTTAGAATAAAGTTTATTTTCTTTTCTTTTCTAAATGTCCATGTCCATTTGTTTAATAACAGCATAACAAAACCTGTTAAAAACTGTTATTTTTTTATTATATTATGATATTATGTTCACAGACCAATATATTATTATTGATATTGTTGTTATTAAATCACTCACACACACACACACACACACACACACACACACTAACTTACTAACTTTACTAACTTATTTCTTGCATATTTCTTGTAAAACAGGCCATAGCAGATCTGTGCATTAATCTGAAAAATGCATGTTGTGGATGAAGATGACACCATCAGGTTTTTATTTTAATTTTTTTTTATTCTCACTTATTCAATTTTAAGCAATTTTTAAATCAGTAAATAAATTAAATCCCATATTATTATTGTTACATTATATATAATTAATAACATATAGACTCAAACTCAAGCTCAAACTGATTGGCTTTCACTTTTATAGTGAGAGTAGTGGAAAAAATAAAAATAAAAAGAGGAATGCTACCACATAAGCAATTCATCTAAAGAAGACAGTATAACATACATATGCTCTAAACAAAGGTATAAAGTAGGCTAGAAAAATAGCTACATATACTGTATGTGAAAGTGCAAGAGACAGTAAACAGCAGAGAGCAACTCTTTTGTAAGCAGTTAATATAGTCATTAATCATTAAAGAGCTGCTATCAATGTTTTGTGGTGCAGTGGATGAACACTAAAACTAAAGCTCTTGTAGGCCTAATGACCAAATTAAGTGCTAACATGTATTCTTCCCTCATCTTGAAAGAATGTTCTTTATTTACAAAATATTGAGGTTAATTAAACACTGATGAAGATATGATAGCTATGGATGAAGATTAGCTGCAGACATAAGTAGCTAGTATACCATGAATAGCCTACTTAAATTAAGATAAAACAAAACGTCCAATTTAAACAAGATTGTTCTCCAACCTGTAAGTTTTGCTAAAGGAGAGATCAAGGAAACATTCTTCAATGTGATTTGAAGCTTTTTAAAAAAAAAAAAAAATCCTTCATCCTTCAACGAGCAAGTTAGGTAGGCCTAGGCTTATACATTTTCCACACTTAGTAAAAATAATAAAGACCTGCACAAAATACATAATGTATAAAACTACACAGGCTGTACAGGTTTGGTTATCTGTTGTTACCACACTAGAAGAGACAGTAAGAGATGGTATTATTTCCCTGTGTCCTTAACTGCACTCAGTTCAGAGAAACCACGTGATCTCGTGACAAAATCCTCAAATCCTCTCCAATGTCACATTCACTGTTTGGCCTACTAATGTGCTCGGAGCGCCATCTAGTGGATATCAATATACACTAGAAATACTAAAATACATGTATTAAAGCTATTTTAGTGGATTTAATGTATATTCTAAGACGTTAAAAGGATTATTCTATGTGTAAACTGTGCCAAAAGACAAACATTTACTTTCAAATATCACAAAATGCTATTGCACTAAATAACCAGCAGTTAAAGCGCATGCGTCGTAAACAGACAGTGGAAGTGAAACACTGAAAGTGTACTAATGAGGGAAACCCGACGGTTTTACAACACAGTTATAAACGCTGAATTTGGACACAAATCAATGATATCTGAGATTTCGTCAATATACAAGATATCTATCATCGCATGTACATTGTTTTTTTGGTGGTAAGTTTGCTGCATGTTGGTAGCCTGATCGAGAGCACTTTGTCTTTATTGCATTACATTATGTGTGAGACCAACAGGCAGAGGTGGGTAGAGTACTCAAAAACTGTACTCAAGTAAAAGTAAAAGTACTTCTAGAAATATTTACTCAAGTAAAAGTAAAAGTATTCGTCTGAATAGTTACTTGAGTAAGAGTAAAAAAGTATCGGATAAAAAATGGATCATATACTGAATATAGTCTATTTTTATTTAGATATATAGATTACATTTATCACAGTATATTTTGTATGTATGGATCATTGTATATTTTTAAAAGAGCCACAAGGTAGAACATTAACTTTGAGAATCGAAGCAACATGTGATCTGTGATGTAGATAAGATTGTCTGATCTGGTCAAGGCTGGAGACATGATGCTGAGACAGAATAAATGTGATTTTATATTTTTGTCTGTTCATTTTATTTAGATATATTTTTATAGTATTTTGCTTTTAAACCGTTTATATTTTTCATTTAGCTTAGTTATATTTTTCATTCAGCTTTAAAACAAAAGTGTATGGAAATGCTTGAAAATTTTTCCTTGCACATTAATTCATAACATTAATTCATGCACTCTTAGAAAAAAGGTACAAAGCACTGGGGTGGTACCCCTTCAAAAAATACTAATATGTACTTTTAAAGTACTAATATGCACCTTTAAGGTGGTAATATGCACCATTTAGGGGTAAATAAGTTACAAAGATGTAACTTTTGTACCTTAAGATGATGTCTTTGTACCTTTTGTGTGGATTGTGTGTAGATTACACACAATGATGCTGCAAACTGAAAATATATAAAGATTGCTTTGACAAACCTATTGCACTGGCATGAGAGTTTTTAATTGGATGCAACTGAATCAGTACAGTGCATAAACTGACCATGCTAATGTGTTAAAACCAGTGTTTCTGTAGAACTGTTAACACATTCAAATAGATTAAATTCACACAACTGCTCATTTAAATCCCCAAATGAAGCAAGAGAGAGGATAAGGAGGAAAGGACGAAAGAAATATATCCAAATGAGACTGATTGTATTATTTGTGTTGCTCTTGGTCTGCAAGTGTACATTTACTGTCATATTGCAGAGAGACAAAGAGAAAGTGAACAAGCTGAAAGACTGAATGCCTTCCAAATTCACATATCACCATCCATCCTATTTGGTATATTTGAGATTAGAAATAGTGTCACAAATCAAAGTACAGTGAAAATGTAATGCCAAAGGTGTCTGCATAGTATAATGTTTACAGTTCCTTTGGAAGTATGCATGTGTGCAGTCTTTTTTCAGCTAATGTTGCACACAACCTTTTCTGCATTTTAACATTTAACCACAGTGTGTAACCCTGCAAGGCTTGGACAATGTGGGTTGGACAGATTTTTTGGTGGGTGTTGTAAATGGCCTTATTATATAAAAGATTAAAATGAATTTAAGGCAATACAGAGTAAGAGAGAATTTTTTGCAGTCAATTTGAAGTATTCGCAAATAATATTTGCACTTTAAAATATGAATAAGAGTGAATGTGGTGAAAACTAGGGATGGGCGGATCGATCCTAAAGTATCGATACTTTCGATACTGATGTTGTATCGAAAGGATCGATCCTCACATAAAAATATTGATTCTAAAGTGCATTTTTTTGTAACCACTAATTTTATTTATTAAGAAACTCGGTGCATAAAATAAGCTTCTAAATGGAAAAATAGACTATATTAGCGAACAATTGTGATAGAGCTATTTCTCCTGCTCATGGGAACACACGCAAATGCTGAAAGACAAAACCAATCAATCACAGACAGCGTTCGCTGCTGAGCATGGCTCAGTCAGTGTTTGTTTAAATAGAGCTGCGTTTCCCAAAAGCATCAGAAGCATAAGTAGATCCTAAGAAACCATTGCCACATTATTACATTACATTACATATCATTATTGCTATATATAAAATTAATTCTGAAAAATGCATCACGATTTCTACACAAATATGAAGCAGCAATAATAATCAGAAATGTTTCCTGAGCAGCAAATTATATTAGATTTATTTCTGAAGGATTATGTGACACTGAAGACTGGAATAATGATGCTGAAAATTCAGCTTTGATCACAGATGCATTTAAAATTATATTTTAAAAATAGGCCTACATTAAAATAGAAAATAAATTTCACAATATTGCTGTTTTTACTGTATTTGTGTTCAAATAAGTGCAGCCTTGGTGAGCATGAGACTTATTTTAAAAATATTACAAAATCTTACTAACCCCAAACTTTTGTGTACATGTAGCCTAATATTTATTTTAAATAGGTAATTGTGTAAGTAAATTTAAACTGTTGTTAAAAGTTCAAATGGATTCTGTTATGTTCTGTAATTGCTGATAATAAATCTGTCAGAAAAAAAATATGCTAAAGTTTCACCTTTATGAGTACAGCATTCTGGCAGCCTTTTAAAAAAATGAACCATGGTTTTATTACAGTAACCACAGTTTACCACAGTATTTGTAGTAAAATTGTAACCGCAAATTTACCATTATGGCGCTTATAATAATAATACATTTTAGTACTTATTGTATGTAACACCATGTTTATTTTTCATGAGGTACCCTCAAAGGTGCACCTTTGTAACTTATCTATACCCTTAAATCATGCATACTTGTATGGTACTAATATGCTCCCTTTTAGGGGTATAGGTGCACCTTTGAGGTTACTGCCCCAGTAAAGGGCTAAAATACAATTTTAGTATTTAATTTCTGACAGTGTAAACAAAAAAAGGCCTGTGAAATGTTTAAAAAAAACATGGCTTTAAATATTAATTATAATTACTGATTATATTCTTATAAATTATATATTTAATAATTTAAAAGATTTAATTTTTAATAATTTAAAAATTATAATTTTTAACTAGATAATTTTTAACTAGATAATTTAATTCACTTCATATGACTGAGACAGTTGTGCTGAATAATACTTACATACTGTATTAGGCCTTTGAGATGTCTAACTTGAGATGCTAGAGCCACTGCCAGAGGCTACAACAGAAAATTAAACATAAAAGCTGTACATACTATTAAATGATGCTGTCAATTATATAATAATATTGTCAGTTTCAGTACTCTCATCTACATTATTGTAGTTCACTCCCATGAATAGACAACTGGACACTCTGACAAATAATTTCACACTTACATAGTAGACTACTGGTCGTTCTTTCACTAGAGCAGTCAGAGATCTCAACAGAGGCTGGGAAACAATGATAAATATGCTACATTAAAAAAGTGCCACACCACTGCTCATACAAAAATGATCAGGACAGTGTTGCTGTAAGTATAGAGAAGAGATACATTTGTTACAACATAAGAGAATTGAATTCACTATGCCTACATTTATTATTTATAAAAGGTCAAAAATTACAGATTTAGATACATGAATATACTAATATAAAACCATATAAGTGCCCAGTTGCAGAACCCATCTGTTATTGAGACATTTCTTTAAAATAGGAATTATAAGAGACTCACCCTTGACATGTTTAAAGCCTGAAAAACAACCAGACAGGAAGAATATCAAAACACGTGTGTGAAACATATTGTAAAGACAGTATAGTGACATGAAATTATAAGTGTGTACCTTCACCTTTTTTCTTTTGATACACCAAACACCCAACAACACCAATGACAATCAACAGAACAACAGCAGCAGCAGCAACACCAGCAGTGATGCCGATGGGAAGAGGTGTTTCTGTTGGGCGGAAATTAGACACATTGTAATTAATCACTTTCAGGATTAAGAGCAATTAAAATTAGTTAATTATTTGTATTGTATTACTTTATATAATTATTTTCATGTCCCTTCTGTCTGACTCATTAGAGAGGCAGTTGTTATGGTTACTGTGTCTAGGTGCTGCTAGACACACTCAGGTATTGTGAAGTCACTGACTGAACTTAGTGCACATGAAACTTACTGGCTATATATGATTTAGCCTAAAGTATCATACAGATCTAGCCATAGCCTCCGTCCTTCGGATGAGACGTTAAACCGAGGTCCTGACTCTCTGTGGTCATTAAAAATCCCAGGATGTCTTTCGAAAAGAGTAGAGGTGTGACCTCGGCATCCTGGCCAAATTGCCCCATTGGCCTCTGACCATAACGGCCTCCTAATCATCCCCATACACTGATTGGCTTCATCACTCTGTCTCCTCGCCACCAATAAGCTGGTGTGTGGTGAGCGGTCTGGCGCACTATGGCGCACTATCATCCAGGTGGATGCTGCACACTGGTGGTGGACAAGGAGACACCCCCCCCCCTCCCCCCCTCACAATGTAGAGCGCTTTGAGTGCTTAGAAAAAGCAGAAAAGCGCTATATAAATGTAATGAATTATTATTATTATTATTATTATATTTGTCTAATGAGAAACAAGAGCACAAGTACAGTGAATTGAGTGCAAGAGTGCATGTGCACAAAAACTTTCTTTCACTTTGAAATAATGAAAGAAAGATATATTTTTATCCAAGAATAATAGGGTCTGAACACACACCGTTTATAAGGAGAAAAGCAAATAATGATATTCATCAACTATTCTGGAGTATGACTGAAAGGGCTGTATTAGGTGAGATTTGATATCTAGCCTTCCTCAAGGGGTGTCAGTCAAAACACAGGGTCTGATCAGTTTCGTTCAATGAGTTTAATTTCTCTTAGCGCAGGAGTCATTTGCAACCAAGATACACACAACACAGCTGTACACGGGCATTGCAGATGATCAATTAGGTATTTGTGGAAGTGTGTGTGTGTCTACAATAGAAAAAGAATAAGAGGTAGATTAAGTTACATGTTTCAAAATATTATTCCAAAGACATTCACATAAAATACTTAGTTTCTTATTAAATTCCAAGGTTTAATATTATCAAAGAACCAAATTATATAAACAATGAAACTTTATAACAACGCTGCCACCTAGTGGTTAGAAATGGCAACCGCTTTTATACTCAAACCGCTTATGAGGTAATTTACATAAACTGCACGTGAGCATGAACATCGTATACATAAACTTCAAATAAACAGCGATTCGGTTACTAGAATGGCAGTAACATACAGTGGAATATAATATCCGACATTTGTTTACGTTATTACACCATAGTTCGTAAGAACTCGAGTCATTATGATCATGATGGCAAGGCATATTCAAACATGCTTGACAGTGCGCGATACACGGTTAACACTGGTAAATGCTTAAAATCACTTGATAACATATGAACACAAACATATTCATAATGAACTGTTTAACTAGCAATTATTACTAACTTAATCATCAGATAACTTACTTTTGTTCATTGATGCACACTTAAACACATGCACTTTCCTGCTGAGTCACTCTCACGCTTTCTGCCCATGCAGACAGATCAAAGGTAGTGCATGCGCACAGACCCGGCCTTTCTAACACTGCCGCCCCCAAATTTGGGTCCAAATTTGCTCTGCTGAAAGGCTGATATTATACAATCTCAGTCATTGGCAGGAATGTCATTTGCCTCATCAGGGATCATCAGGGATCTCTGGCAGTACAACTAAGCGAGCTATGGGCCTTGTGTAGGCTCTGTTCTTTATCTGTATCTCGGCCGTTCGTACACGATCGTCAGCCCCAGGGAAGACCTTTACTACTCTACCAATCTGCCAGAATGAGCGAGGCATCTGGGGGTCAACCAGCATGACGACTGTTCCGGGTTTGATGTCTGCTGAAGGGTTATGCCATTTTCCTCTGGTTTGCAATCCTGGTAAGTAGTGTTTTATGAAGGCCGTCCAGAATCTGTCAGTCAACACTTGTGAATGCCTCCATCTCCTCCTTCCTAGGAGTTCGGACACTGGATAGATAACTTGGGGCAGGGAGCCATCTGGCCGCCCCATCAGAAGGCAATTTGGGGTGATCGGATCTAAATCAGCGATGTCCGCTGATACGTACCCAAGTGGTTTGGAGTTTAATATGGCCTCAATTTCTATGAGGACAGTTCGAAGAACTTCTTCAGTCACTGTCTCTGATCCCCCAGAGTCGTGTAAAGTGCAGCCTTAACTGAACGAATCTCTCGTTCCCACACCCCTCCAAAGTGTGGAGCGAAGGGAGGATTGAAATGAAAGCTAATCTGTTGCTTAGCTAGCTGCTGCTGTAGATCCTGACTGAGCTGATGAAAGGCCTCTTTAAGTTCTGTCTCACCACCTCGGAAGTTGGTGCCTTGGTCTGAATATAACTCTGCGGGTTTCCCACGTCGACCTATGAACCGTCGCAGTGCCATGAGAAAGGCATCACTATCCATCGATGTCAGGACCTCGAGGTGCACGGCCCGAGTGGTCATGCATTTGAATAAAAGGCCCCATCTCTTCTCCGTCCGACGTCCCACCTTGACCGAGAAGGGTCAGAAACAATCCATTCCAGTTGAATGGAACGCTGGTTTGAATAACCGAAGTCTAGGTGGAGGAAGATCGACCATTTTCTGTGAAGCGGGCTTTGACCTCCATTTACAACATTCAAGACATGTTCGCTGATGTTTCTTTACAGCTTCTCTGCCTTTCAAGATCCACACTCTACGGCGCAACTCCGCAAACACTCGTTCCGATCCTGGATGGCAAAGGCGAGTATCATAATCTTTGATGAGTAAACGGGTGTTGGGGTGATTGGGATCCAATACAGTAGGGTGTACTGCGCTTGGATCGAGGCCTTCTATGCGTCTTAATCGTCCTCCGACTTGAATTAGATTGCTGGCTTGGTCGAACTCTGGAGAGAGACAAAGGAGTCGGCTGTTAGAACGAACAGGCTTACTACTTTTTAACAGCTGATAGTCCTCGGGGAAACTGTCCATTTGGGCCTTCCTCAGTGCAATCAGCTCCGCCTCTTGGTAAGTACTGGCTGGAGGAGAACCACTCTGTGCTGCTGCCCCATGCAGCTCCTGTGCCACCGACTCAACCAAGTCCTTCCAGCTGCTAAATTTACTTCCATCTGCAGTCTGTGGTGCTGAGTTAATCATGCCACAGAAGGTAGCTCGTTTTAACTCCTCTTTATCATCAGATTCCAGGCTGTGCATGGCTGGGGGTGACGGCCAACTACTCTGAGGTTGGAGGAGGAATTTTGGTCCTTGGGTCCATCGATTCCGTTCAGTAAGATCCTTCAGATTCTTGCCACGGGTGAGATCATCCGCAGGATTCCTTGCGGAGTCGATGTAATGCCATGCCTTAAGGTCTGTTAATTCTTGAATCTCCGCTACCCTGTTACCCACAAATACCTTGAAGCGGCAGGATTCTGAATGTAACCAGTGAAGTACAGTTGTTGAATCTGTCCAGAAAGTGACCTCTTGGACCTTCAAGGTAAGCTCATTTCCTACGAGTTTGGCCAACTGTGCTCCTACAAGAGCGGCACACAACTCAAGTCTAGGTATGGAGCACTGCTTACGTGGGGCAACACGGGACCAGGCCAGGAGAAAGGAAAGGTGTACTCTCCCACTAGGATCTTCGGAGCGAAGGTAAGCGACTGCCCCATATGCTTTCTCTGAAGCATCAGTGAAGATGTGGATTTCTTGAGTGACCTCAGGGTGGTCCATGCTGGATGGGGTGTAGCATCTAGGGAGGACTACACGAGGTAAATACTGAAGCTCAGTTTCCCATACTTTCCATGCTCGTTGAAGGTCCTCAGGAAGTTGTGGGTCATCCCAACTTCTGCTCTTTGCCCAGAGCTGCTGAACAATCACCTTTGCACGAGTGGTAAAGGGAAGAATGACACCAAGGGGATCATACTGACTTGCTAACACACGATATATGTTCCGCATCGTCAGAGCTCCATAGTTAACAGGTCTGTGCTTGAATCCTTTGTTGTCTGACTCACAGTGCCAGCTCAGTCCCAAGGTGGATTCACGTGGATCTACTTTATCATGTGAAAGCCATAGTTCTAACTTAGAAGATCTGGCATCTGGTGGCAAGTGACTGACGACGTCTTGCACGTTACTGGCCCATTGACGGATGTCAAACCCTCCAGTTGCTAGCAGCTTACGAAGTTTGTCCAGTAACTGCCTTGCCTCTTGAGCAGATGGTAAGCTCTGCAGGCAGTTATCCACATAGAAGCATCTCTCCACGGAATGTCTCACGTCTTCATCCGGTGTGCTATACGATGAGACGTGTCTTTGAAGGGCGAAGGATGCACAGCATGGACTGCACGTGGTGCTGAACGGCAGTACTTGCCATTCATAGACATCAGGTGGTTCGTCTCGTCTCATGCCGCGCCAGAGGAAGCGCAGGAGGGGCCTGTCCTCAGGTAACAGCAGGACCTGGTGAAACATCCCACGGATGTCACCACTGATACCTACACTATGCTCTCTAAAGCGAAGTAAGACACCAAGGAGAGAGGGGCTCAAGGCTGGACCAGGCAACAGAGAATCATTCAGGTTGAGGCCTTTGTATTGGAAGGAGCAATTAAACACAACACGGTCCTTTCCATTATGGCTGACCAAATGGTGCGGGATATACCAAGACTCCCCTGTTGCAGTGCCGCCATCCGTAAGGAGTTTAGAAGCTGCACCATTCAGTTCCAACTTCTCTATCTCTGTGTTGTATACAGCTGCTTTCTCCGGAGTTTGAATCAGTCGTCGCTCCATATTCCTGAGGCTTGGCATCACTGCCTCCTTCGGAGCATGGAAGAAGGGGGAATCCCTTTTGCGCAGCAAGGGTGTCGCATAGCGTAATATCCCATTTACCTCCACACGAGTCGTCCTGGTCTCTAGAAGGTTAATGGCTTGCCAATCCTCCCTGGATCTTGTGACCTGCTTCTCACATCGGAAAGGCAGAACATCAAGTTGCCATAACTTCTCAACATCTCGTTTGAGTTCCAGCTCTGTGGGGGTAAGAGACAGGAAAAGGCACTGTTGTGGCTGCAACTGAGTCTCTAGGAGCCTGACTGGTCCCTGCAAGGTCCAACCAAGCTTTGTTTTGATGGCGGCCGGACCACCGGGTGGGCCAAGACGGACAGGTTCTATTGGTGTTATCAGGTGGGTGTTATCAGCCCCGATGAGCAGTAGAGGACATACCTTTCCAAAGGCCTGCAGGGGAAGATCTTTCAGGTGCTTGTATTTCTTCAGAACACTCAAAGGATACGAGTGGTTAGCCAGACCAAGACGTTTGGCGGTAAAGGCTGCTGAAATCGTAAACATCTTCTGAGGCTGATCTGCTGGAGATATGTGAAAGGAAACCGATGCACCACTAACAGTCTGCACCTCTTGGCGAATTGTCCGCAAAGCTATGCTTTCAGCTTGGCCTTGTATTCCGAGCTCATGGACAGCATCGGGAAGAAGTATAGTCCGCTCAGACCCGTCATCCATGACAGCATAGGTGTCGAGCGTTCTACCTCCGTAGCGTAGCAAGACTCTGATGACTTTCAGGAGAACACGTCTGCAGTCAGTGGGTCTATCCAAGTACAGGGTCTCTGCAGTTGAGCTGACAAGGCAGGAATCTTCTTTAGCACCCTTGGTGTTGACCTCATGCAAGATTTGCAAATGCTTACCCCGGCAGATACTGCAAGGCTTCTTAAGTGTGCACTGAGCTGCCTGGTGTGTCCGCCCACAACGCCAGCAGCGATGATTAGTTCGGATCCAGTCTATCATTTGTTGTTTACTGAAGGACTGAAAGGTGGCACACTGACTGAGATAATGGTCATCTTTGTTGCAGTATGGGCAAAAGGCTTTAGGTGGAACTTCGGTCTCCGCTCTAGCTGACTTGGCTTGAAATGGCTCAGCAGGTGCCTTAACGACAATGTCGTCAGTTCCATGCAGGATGGTGGCTGAACGGGCAGCTGGGATTGTTTCTCGTCTGCGCTCTGATTTCTGCTCCACTCTCTGGCCTCTGTTACTGACCTGTGCTTCACTGCTCTGGCACCAGGCCTCATACTGCAACCACTCAGAGAACTCACGAAGGTTATACACTGACCCAGGACGGTGGTACATCTGTCTTCGGAATCCTGATCTCATTTCAGCAGGTAACTTACTCAGTAGTCTCTCTACATGAGACCCGCATCGAAGCTCAGCTTCACCTTTATCTCCCAGAGTCTCCAACATACCAACAAGAGCCCTTATCTGCAAAGCGAACTTGTCGAATGCCTCAGTATCTCCCCGCCTGATGTCTGTGGAATCCATCACTTTGGCGATCTTCTTAAGTGCCAGTTTGTGTGGCTGACCAAACCTTTCGTTCAGAGCTACCATGGTATCGGAGTATGGGGATGATGAATTGAGGTAGGAGTCTGCCACCAGGCGAGCTTCATCCAGTCTCAGATGATCCAACAGGATTTGGTATCTGAACAGTTCTGTGGCATCAGGTGGTAAGAGGTTCTCAAGGGCTATCTTCAACCGTGTAAACTCACTGGGGTCTTTGGTGCTAAAGTCTGGTATGGTAGGCATTGGACCACGGTACATAGCTTCTTGTCCTGCAGGATTCGTATATGAGGAATAAGGAGCTCTATAAGATGGCTTCGGCCCAATGGACTGCATATGCACCTGTTCAGGATGTGTAAAAGTCTCTCTATGGTGCTCATACAATGTTCTCGTATTCTGACGAGGGACAGGAGTATCTGGGCGGTAACCCGATGGTGGCTGAGCTTTTCTCTGATAAGGAGTGGAACTGGTTTCCTCAGGATGCCGCAAAGGAGAAGAACTTGGGTAATTGCACTCACCCCACTGGGCTGGATTCATCTGTGGTCTAATAGGTGTGGCAGCCAGAATCTGATTTTTCATGATTTGGAGTTCACCCATCATCTTTCCTAAAATGTCTAGCATATTAGAGTCACCTTGAGGATCTACGGTGCTTTCCTCTGCTGGGTTGGGCAGATTTTGATAGACAGTCCCCTGATTCAAACTGAGTGAGGAGCCTCTAGTCGTAATAGGACAGGGTTGGGGTGGCCTCAGGGTTGGTGCTGTGGAGTAGGCTGTCCGTTGTAGCTGACCATAGGTGGGCTGGAGCATTGATGAAGACAACGTAGTCCCTTGATGGTAGGATGCAGTTTCATGACGCATGGGTGACCTATCCTCTGTAGTGTAAGATGTCTGTGGTAAAGGAGTAGACTGCTGTACTTCCCATGGCCGGTGATATGGAGAAGGCTGAGGTTGGTGAATAGGCTGCACTGGGGCGTGACTGGGACAAGGTGGCTGCAGTTCAGTGTCATCCACATTCTGAAAGGTATGTTCCTTCTCGTAGGCAACAGGCCATTCATCCAAGGTGTCCCATGGACCTTGACTTATAGGACTCGATACTCTTGAAAAAGGAGAAGGGATGTTCTCTGCAGCATCTCCAAGCCCTTGTGTAAGCCGTGTTGTGTGAGGAAATACTGGCTGACTGACTTGTCTTTGACGTACAGTCGTGAGGTCGTAGTCTTTAAGGTAGGCAGGATGATGAACCTGACGTTTGGGTCTTACAACCTGTGCAGATGTTTCTTCTGGTTGCATGTTGCTACTGATCAATTCTTTGTCCATGAGAAATGCCAGATCCGGCTCGAAGGACCAATATTCTGGAGTATGACTGAAAGGGCTGTATTAGGTGAGGTTTGATATCTAGCCTTCCTCAAGGGGTGTCAGTCAAAACACAGGGTCTGATCAGTTTCGTTCAATGAGTTTAATTTCTCTTGTGCAGGAGTCATTTGCAACCAAGATACACACAACACAGCTGTACACGGGCATTGCAGATGATCAATTAGGTATTTGTGGAAGTGTGTGTGTGTCTACAATAGAAAAGAATAAGAGGTAGATTAAGTTACATGTTTCAAAATATTATTCCAAAGACATTCACATAAAATACTTAGTTTCTTATTAAATTCCAAGGTTTAATATTATCAAAGAACCAAATTATATAAACAATGAAACTTTATAACAACGCTGCCACCTAGTGGTTAGAAATGGCAACCGCTTTTATACTCAAACCGCTTATGAGGTAATTTACATAAACTGCACGTGAGCATGAACATCGTATACATAAACTTCAAATAAACAGCGATTCGGTTACTAGAATGGCAGTAACATACAGTGGAATATAATATCCGACATTTGTTTACGTTATTACACCATAGTTCGTAAGAACTCGAGTCATTATGATCATGATGGCAAGGCATATTCAAACATGCTTGACAGTGCGCGATACACGGTTAACACTGGTAAATGCTTAAAATCACTTGATAACATATGAACACAAACATATTCATAATGAACTGTTTAACTAGCAATTATTACTAACTTAATCATCAGATAACTTACTTTTGTTCATTGATGCACACTTAAACACACGCACTTTCCTGCTGAGTCACTCTCACGCTTTCTGCCCATGCAGACAGATCAAAGGTAGCGCATGCGCACAAACCCGGCCTTTCTAACATCAACATTTCTTAGTTTTAAAGTCTGCACATCTAATCATCTTACCAGAGTTATTAATGATCTCATCTGCTCTCAGTGTCTTTCTGATAGTTTTACTCAGGTGTTTCACCACACAGACGTACTCATTCTTCTTCCACTCATCAGGTGTAACTGTGATGCTGCTTGTCTTCTGAAAGGTCCCGTCCTCATTGGGAAGAAGTTCACCAACCTCCACATCCTCATGATGATCTTGTCCATTTCTCATCCAGGAGATTGTTACTCCTCTCGGGTAAAAACCTGTAGCATGACACGAGACTGGAGACGAAGAAGACTTCTGCAACAGAGACACCTGAGGAGAGACTGAGAGAGAGAGAGAGAGAGGATACAAGAGATGTCATGCCTTCAGCTGCAGCAAATGATCCTGAAATCAGGTGCTTGGTCTTCAATTAACATTTATCACACATAAATAGCTTACAATAGTTTTTACCTTATAATTTCAATCTATGAGTAAATAAGAAAAAGGTAAACTGATTGGGTTTGTGATGGAGGGACTCAAGCACAAGACTACATCTATATCTTTGCATTCATTTCTTCCTGTTTATTCTTCCTCTATTTTTCATTCCCACAAACAAAAAACAGATTATTTGTAAAGCTTAAAATAATCAAAACTTGAGATAAAATGTACAAATAAAAATTTCGAATCACTTCTAGCATACCAGATCATTTTGGAAAACATGCACATAATCACTGCTGGATGAGATCTGATGTACCTGTTTTCTTCAGGCTGCTCTTTCCATACTCTACATACTTCTTCAGCCACTGAATGCACTAAGCGCTGAAGTAATGTTTGTCAGTCTCAAGGAAGCCTCTGTCATTGTTCAACTTCTGTGAGGTGGGGAATCCTTGCAGCATTGGGGAAATAAATCTCAGCTCCTTAAAATCCAGAAACAGAAAGTCCTCTCCATCGTAACCAAACTGACGAAACGCATTTGTTGCTCCAGTCTGATCATCCCACTCACAGCCGTATGTTTCCTGGACTGTGTGCACACCTGAGGAAGAGAGAGAATGAGGTTATCTTTATGAAAATCAGTTTAGTCATCAGTCAGTCAGAGATTTCCACATGTTTGACTCAGAATTAAATGAATCTGACTGAGCATATTAAGAGTGTGACTTTATAATGTAGAGTGTGAATATCACATTCATGTTGCACTGGCTGTGTCTGTGAGTAGGAAGGTTACCTGCTGACTGGTTTAACCGTTCCTTTGCAATCTGGATGTTGTTTTTGAAGGTCTGATGTTGTGTGATCATATTCTCAGTCTCTCTGTTCCAGTAATCTGCTCCTTCATTCTGTCTGATCCACTCTGTCTTTGGCACAGCTTTCATTATGTTACTGTCAAAGTACATAAAGTGCTCGTCATCAACCAGACCAACTGCAGTGAACTCTGGGAAGTCAATGACTCCAGACAGACCAGTGTAGAAGTATTTCAGAGAGTGTTTTCCTGTGGAGAGAGATACAAACAGAGAGAACAATCATCATCTCACAAGACATCTTCAAAATTCACACTATTCACAATGGACGCATTATTACGTAGAGCCGCAGTCCGATATAAAGCCTATAAAGCATGTTATGTCATAATAGGTCAAATATGCCTTTTTAAATGTGTAATTGGATAAAAATAATTTGTCAGTTATTGGAATTACTTTTGCAAGATATAGGCCTAACTGTGTTTTCAATAGAACAATATTTAGTCAGAAACAGCTTTTGTGTGCTGAAACAAGGAATTTAGTTTTAGTTCTGAGTACTTCAAATATATAACACGAAACAGAAATAATATATAGCCTACCTGAACCCAGTAAATGGAACATTTTTGTATACATAATTACAAGATAAATACATAAATACAAGATCTCATTTCAAACTAATTTATTTCATAGCCTGTATAATTTGAAACCTGCAATACTTAAATGATGAGAGTAATGATTTGTTGCACATCTTCAATCCGTCATTTTTGAATTAATCTATTTACATAAGGTATTATTATAGATAATTTCAGTTGCAATAATAATTTGTGACTTTGCCATCTAGTGGTCATAAAGACATTCAAATTGTCCACGTTTCTCAAGAACGCTTGATCTTCTACAGAATTTCGTTATTTTGATTTATTCTGCTGTTATGGGACTTTCCATCATACATTGTGAAAGAATCATTCTAAAGTTTAGCCTATAGATAATAGACGACATTATGCAGTGTGCTGATTTTTGAAGTTGTCATCGCTCTGCAAAAAGCGAAATGAATCTGATTTGCATCTGACACGAAACACTAGCACTTTTTTAAACAATGTAAATAATCAAGCTCGATGTTTTGTTGCTATTTATACGCTACCTGGAGAATGAATAGGCTCCGTTCAACGTGTGAAAAAGTATTAAAGTAGACTATTGGCTGTATCTCTTAAAAGAGTATTGAAGTGTGGCTATGCGTCATAAGAAATATTTATTCTTCTTATAGGTTTGTTTAATAAGTGAATTGACACTTTTTAAAGAAAGCTTATTGGCACTACTACAACTGAAATTAAAATAATGTACTCACCAGCATGAGCGAGATGAACTCCAACAAGCACAAGGACTACGAGCCGCATTCTTGCGTTATTGAGAAACACTTTTAGGGGGGGAAATCTGTGCACCAACGCCTAAACAGGCTATTACATTTCATTGTAGTCGTTGACAATGTTGTCAGGTTAGGCCCGGATCTGTTTAATACAAACTGCAGCACAATTTAAGTCACTATAGTTCTTAAATGGTTTTGCTTCAGAACAGATTTTAGGTTGAGCATCAACACAGTACTAAAACTGTTTATGAAATGTATACTAAATTCTTCTGACTAAAATCAAACACTAAAATGTTAATTTGGTTTATATAGCCTATTCATTGTTTATAATTGTTTAAATGTCCCTCGAATGTTGATGGATTCATGCTCATGGGAGCCAATGGGTCACATGAAACTTATCCTCAGTGAACAAATATGTTTTTTATTTGTTTATTACCCCCCCCCCAATGGTTTATGATGTTATATCACAAAATGTCCATGATGGCATATGTTTAATTTAGCTGATACCATAAGACAGATGAATGGTCTGGTCACAGGAAGCATTGTTCCTGCTTTTTAAACATTAATAAGGCTATTTATTTTGCTATCATAACTATAGACATTATTATTTGCATTTAACATTGATTTTTTCATACTGTGTGTGATCATGGAAATCTCTCTTTCTTTGTCTTCAGCTCCTTTAATGTCAAAAAGACCAAATGTCACATATAGACAAAAACACCACTCCATCTGAGGCAGTTCATTTTGTCCACTGAATGTTTAATTGCCTGTATAATAGTAACAGCAGCTGCCTGTAAAACATGTAAGTGCAGTATTAAATTGCCTATTTATTATTGCCTATTTACATATTCCAAGCTTTAATCTGTAAATTTACAGACCTTAAACAAGTGCAGAGAAATTAAAACAGAAAATATCACTATTAATGAGATTACATACATGTTATGGTCACTATCATTATAAACTCATATCCCATGTTTGCTTAATGACAAAAACTTTGTCGGGTTAATGTATGTGGTGGTGGTGGATCTAAAGTTTTGAACGTGGAATAGAATAATAATGGGAATTACTGTCCATTGACTTAAAGAGCTAAATTCCTGTGGATACTGAGTTGCACATTGTATCATTTCACATTATTAAGATATTATTTGAGAAACATGCATGAAAATTCTACAGAATTTGACTGACTCTTTCTACTCTATAATACAACTGCAATATATAATATCCATTATAGTAGTATCTTTGACAATACAATTCAATATGGTAAAAGAAAAGAAATCAATTTAATTTAAGATTTGTGGTGCTTGACCACCTTTATCTGTGTAGTTTTTTTTTTTGGGGGGGGGGGGGTAAATGCTGTTTACTATTGTCCTCCTGCACTATCGACACACTATTTTCCTGTTTATCACTGTAAAGCTGCTTTGATTGTATATAGCACTATATAAATAAAAGTAAAGGTAAAACAATCTCATCAAAGTTATATCAAAAAGTTGCAATGAAAGTTGTATCAATTGCTTATCGAGAGAAGCTAATAAAAACACCTAAATGTATTGATGAAATACATTCACTGAATTTATTTGTATGCTACCTTTATCCAAAGCAACTTACAAAAGAGGAACACTACAACAAAAGATATCCAAAGCCTAAGAGGATAAACCTACACCGGCTATACAGGTTTGAGTATCTGTTGTTGATTAGGAAATCTACTTCCCTGTGTCCTTAACTGCACTCTGTTCTGAGAAACCACATGATACAGAAGGTGGAGCCAGTTTCCAAGGGGAATATAGCTCCAACTGGGTTGTACAGTATGTCCATACCTAACCCCACTTCTAAACTTTACCCGCTACCTTAAAGGTCTGTGTCTTGCAGTGATTCCCCTCTCAATTGAAGGCAAGGTCCAGCAACTTCACTTCGCTTACTTATCATAAAATTATCTCTGATGAACTTGGATGTGTGTGTGTTTGTGTGTGTGCGCGCGTATATATATATATATATATATATACAGTATATAATATATATATATATATATATATATATATATATATATACGCGCGCACACACACACACACACACACACATCCAAGTTCATCAGAGATAATTTTATGATGATAACACCATCTTATAACTGGCATTACAACCAATTTGTGAAATAAATAAATGTAAAAATTTTCTTTTGTTACTACAAAAAATGTCAAGATGTTAATTCAGAGTTAATTCCTGTTTTTACAACTGATGAAGGTGTTTGGATAGACACCGAAACATCTCGATTATTTTATAGTCTTATAGTGATCTTAATAAAAAATATGTATTTTTTGAATGTTCTCAAGATGTTAACAAATTTCTAAATGTTCTACATCATCACAGTACTATTTTCTGTACACATGTACTTGTATCTGTTTTTGTGACATGTCTGAGTTTAATGGCAGAGACACCCTAGCCTAAATAAATTCATGAGGCTGGCTCACAAAGCGAGGCAGAACATCATTGGATGGCGTGGCGTTGTAGTGATCTCTAACTGCTGCAGATTTGAAGATATTTACAGACACAGCACTGACAGTTGACAGGCTTTGACACAATACATATTTTTCCTGAGGGTTAGTCATAAATCCCAAGAAGACTCTTCTCATGTGAATCACTGATGATTCCCCCCTCTCTCACACCTAAAACTAAACTAAACAATCTTATACTATTTTATAATAGTTTTGATTTTGTGGACATACATTTTAAAGAAATGTGTAGGCTAACAGATCTCATATGTGTCTTAGCGATAGAGGAAAAACTTTACACCACAGACATAAAAAAAATGGGGACAATTCTTTTTATGCTCTTAAGACATTACAGACAAACAATGGTAATGAATGATGATGTAAAGTCTTCCAAGTTGCTGTTAAGAAACAAATGACCTTTTCACCTTATGCACCAGTAAAACTTATGTGCTGCCATCTTGAAAAATGTAGCGCATTTAACATCATTAAATAGATGTGCAAATAAATAATCATGTGTTTTTTTTGTACAATTTTGTACAAGCAACATAGTGTTAATCAAGAACAGTGACATAAAAAGAATGACAACATAAAATTAACAATGATATGAAGGCAATCCAATTAGGTCCACAACTGGCAACAGAGTCCCTCCTCCACACAAAACAAATACACATACACTCACAGACATGAATGACACACTCTCAGTGGTGCCATCAGCTGCACAACTGTACGCACTGTGTGCTCCGAACTCACCTGAGAATCTTTTCCCTACAAATATTTCAGCCATTATTATGTATGTTCTGTGTTTCTGTCAGCTGAACCTGCCATGCAATTAATTATGAATCATTCATTCAACAGTTCAGTTATCCAACATTTATATGAATGATTTCTGAGGTTACCTCATTCATTATCTTCTGCACTGCTGCATGTACCTGTCACTATTTAAAGCTTATCTAAACTCATGCTGATAGAGTGACTGCAGGACAGACTGCAAAGGTGCTATTAACTCCAAGAGACAGCACAAAGTGATCGTCAAATTATGTCAAAATCCACCCATGAGCTACAACAGCAACAAAACCCTCTCATAGAATCACATATTAGGAAGAAAAGTATTTCATAGTAACAGTTAAAGGGTTTAAAGAAAGACACTGCAAGCTGGGCAAAACTTTTTCAGGTTCAGTTTTCTCAGTCATCTTGTGTCTCTTTCTGTAAGAAAAAAATCCATTATTATGGTTCATTCAGCAGTACTTGTCAGATCCACTGTGTGAGGCATTGCATGAATAACTGTCAGTGAGCCACTGTTATGGTCAGGATCAGAGTTCAGAGCTGGATAGGAAAGTGAAATTTTGAAAAATCTGAGAAGATGCTGATCACGAATGATGCTGAGCATCAACTACAATAGTTGCATTGTTATTCCTTTCTTTTTCATTTCATTATTCACTCATATGTTGGGCTTTTGGTTCTGTTAGCAGTTGAGCTGTCTGTCACAGGCTGGAGAAGAAAATTACACCTTTACAACAAAAATCCACTGCAATTTATTTTAATAACCAATTTAATAGTGTATTTAATTTAAAAGTGTAGCCACGAACTTCCTCTATCACCAGAAGTCAGGATATCAGTTTCCTGTTTTCATTCGCGTCGCCCAAAATGTCAGTGTTTACTAGATGTCTCCGAGATCTGCCAAGTAAGAATCAGCGATGTCCATCGTATCGTTAATGCCTGGTCCTCTGCTCCAATACACAAGCGAAACAAGGAATTCAAACGCAATATATCGAGTTATATGCACAAATAGTTTAATCTAATGTGTTATTTCGGCATCTAGCGGCTTAGCTAGTTAGCGACATGTTCATTTTAGAAGCTTGTTTTTCTCAATTTTAAACGCAGACTGTTCGTTTTTTGGGGTGTTTTTTTTTGGTGATAATTGTATTATCAATTGTATTAAACATCTCCCCCTCTCAGTTTCTAATAAAGATCAGGGCACAGGTGAAGTCATTGGTCATTGTGCTACAGGTCCATGATGAGGAATGGGAAGTTAAAATCCCATTTCAACATAAACAGGACTATAGCCTCACTTTAATAATTTTTTTTTCATCATGCAGTATTAAGCCTCTTGAGGGCTGCTGGGTGAGGAATTGTTAATGCACGTGAGAAAAATTACTCTGCACTACTTTGTGACAGAGTATTGTGCATTTGTGACTGATAACAAATATAGTCCCTATAAAAACATCTTTAGTTATATAGAGAGTTTATAGTAATACCCTTATCAATGTTTTTGGTTCTGTTTTTTTATGTACATTTTCTACACTTTTTTACAGTCTTTTCCAACATGCAGATTCATAAATCAATCTTTCAGTCTATCCTCCAAATTGCACTAAAGCCACTGGGAAGCAAAACTGCAAGAACACACTGCGCAAGACGAGTTGAGCATCAATTACTAAAGTAAAAAAAAAAAAAAACTCTTAATACTTACTTTTTGGGCCCTTGGTGTTTTCAACACTTGAGCTGTCAGAGGCTGAAGAAGAAAATGAAACCTTTATTTTACAACAAAATAACCATCACACACTGTTTAACAAGAATGATATAACAGTTAAAATATTCAGGAAAAAAACGATTACACAATACTTAAACAAATACTTACATAGTAGTCTTTTGGCACTGTCAACAGTTGAGGTGTTAGGCCCTGGAGAAGAAAATGAAACTTTTACAACAACACCAGAACATACTGCTAAAACCAATGCCTAAAATAGCACAGTGTTAACGAACATACTGGTAATGACATTAGAGAACAAAAATCCTGTAGGAATAAATTCTAATTCTTACATGCCTTAATTATTTTAAATGAGCAATAACATAATTAAATAAATGAAAATAAATCACTGTAAATCACTTCACCGTCCAGAGATAGAGTTAATACTTTATACATAAATGCATATTGATGATTTAAGGAAATGGTAAATAAAACATATTGGAGTATTTTACAAGAAAATTCTATTTCAGGTTTTCTACTTCAAAATTTCACATTTAAAGCAATGTGTTACTTGCAGTTTATTTGTAACTGTATGTTTACTAGCAATTTCTGCATGACAATTGTTTCTACACCATTTTTTTGAGTGTGTGTGGGGGGGGACTATTGAGGAGTAATCCTGTAAATTCTGTATTACATTGGTTAAAAAAAATGGATGTTCAAATAATAGTCCACTAATATATATAATCTGAATTATAAGACTAATTAAAAGCAGTACACAAGTGGATTAAATATTGTAGTAACAACAGCTATCAAAGGTTAATCATTTCTGTTCTCACCTAATTTCTCTTTTTTCCGATACACTATATATCCAGCGACACCAATGACCATTAACAGGACGACAGCAACAACAACACCAACTATGATGCCAATGTGAACAGAATCTCCTGTTTGATCAGAGGAAAACATCAGATTACTCACAGAGCCTGGTAATGTTACTGAAGGGATTTAGCCACTATATTTGTAGTTCACTCATCTAATTTCTCTTACCTGGGTTAGTCCTGATCTCATTTGCTGTCATGGTTTTGCTCAGGTGTTTCACCACACAGCTGAACTTGTTCTTCTTCCACTCATCAGGTGTAACTCTGAGGGTGCTCGTCTTCTGAAAGGTCCCGTCCTCATTGGGAAGTAGTTCACTGAGATCCACATCCTCATGATGATCTTGTCCATTTCTCATCCAGGAGATTGTTACTCCACTGGGGTAAAAACCTGTAGCATGACACGAGACTGGAGATGAGGGAGACTTCTGCAGCAGAGACACCTGAGGAGAGACTGAAGAGAGAGAGAAAAATGAAAACAAGTGATATTAAGTCTCCAGCTGCTGCAAATGATCCAGAAAGAGTTCTCATTTCTAAGTCACTGTGGATAAAAACATCAGCTGATTTGGTTTGCAGTCGAGGGGCTCAAGCACAATACTGAACTCTAAATTATGAATGAATCTGATATACTATTTTATAAATAAATAGTATAAAAATACAGGTAGTATATCAAAAGTAACAACCCTTGCATTAAGTTCCTCCTGTTTAGTAGTCACCTCTGTTAATCATTTCCACAACAAAGGCCACATGATCTGTAATGCTTAAAATCAAAAAATTGAGAACATTTTAGAAAACATGCACATTCTGGATAAGAACTGACATACCTGTTTTTTGCAGTCTGCTCTTTCCATACTGCAGATACTTCTTCAACCACTCAGTACAAACAGTGCTGTAGTAATTTCTGTCATTCTCAAGGAAGCCTTTTTTATTGTTCCAGATCTGTGCAGTTTGGATTCCTTGCTGCACTGGGGAAATATATCTCAGCTCTTTCCAGTCCAGAGACACAAAGTCCTCTCCGTCATATCCATACTGTTTGAATGCATTTGTTGCTCCAGTCTGATCATCCCACTCACAGCCGTACATTCGCTGGAGTGTGTGCAAACCTGAGGAAGAGACACAATGTATATGTATATTGTATGAAAAATCAATTCATTAAGTCTAAAGACATCAGTCAATCAGAAAGTCCCACATTTTTTATTCAATTTTATTTTTTATCTAACAGAACATATTTCTCTACAGTGACTACAGATTTCAAATTTACAAATTTAAGTTTAATGAATGGTGTCTGGAATCTACTCTATTTATGTCAAGTAGTTTCCACAAAATAAAATGTAGAATTTCTATAAAACAAAATAAAGCAAAAAAGTTTATCAGTGCCCCATTATCAAACACACTCCTTACATTCGAGACCATTTCTGGCTGCTTTGACAAAAAACTAACAGATTAACACTGCTTGCATCATGCTGGAGCTCGGTTTGAGCTTTTGTATGACAGATATCTGGGTCACATCAGTGCTGTGATCTGTCTATGGATCTGTTCTGCTGTGTGTCTGTGTCTCTGAGGTTCTGTTTGTGTTTTATAAAGCTCAATCTCCTGCACACAGTGTCTCAGACACATGAAAGTTTTTGAAGTTTTCTTTTCCTCAAATATAAGGCCTGACATATTTTTTTCTCAGTGTTGACAAAAAAAAAAGGATCAGAAAAGCCTTTTTTAGATAAACTAAATTGATTCATACAAAATTAATATAATGTGTATTGATTTTTATTTAATATACCTGTATCCAGAAAAATCAGGCTGCTTGTTGTAAAACAGCAGTTGATCTGCTTTAAAATCACTAAGCATGCATAATCCATCATCCCACTTTTTTAACATTTATTTTTGGCATTTTTTGCCTTTATGATAGGACAGTATGTAGACAGGAAGCAAAGTCAAACTCAAATTCAGTACGCCCAAAGCACAATGGCACTACATGTCAGCATGCTGCAAAAATTCACACATAAATAAGAAAATGGAAACTAAAAATGATCATATTTGCTGTGTGTGTGTGTGTGTGTGTGTGTGTGTGTGTGTGTGTGTAGGTACACTGTAAAAAATGACCGTGATTTTAACAGTAAAAAACTGTGAAAATGCTACAGTAAAACCCGTTAAATGGTTAACGGCAAGTTCCCGTAAAATTTACAGGGAAAAACCGTAAACTGACGTTCCCAGAATTCCCTGAGTTGCATTTCAAATTTTGTTTGAATTTGATGTTTTTTCTTTGACATACCTATGTTTCTTCTTAGTTTTTTCTTATCAGTTATGTTTATTAGGGTTGTATGTTACATCTAATGTTGTTAAATTAATGTTTATTGCATATTTCAGTTTAATGAGTCTCACCATGATGGTGTTTAGTGCTTATGTGAATGACACTGTGCACCTTCTATATATGTTATTATTTAAAAGCTGCTTGTGATAGGCTTTGGTTCATCATGTGACTTTCTCATCATCACCTGCATTTGGTGGTTATCAGTGTATTACAAAGGTACAAAATAGATTTCAGTACTTTAATAGGTTGGTATATTAACATTATATCAGTTAATGAAATTACGGTATTTAACTGTAAATTTAAGTTAAAACCGTAAAACCTAAAATGTTGTTGCCGTATTTTTTACGGTAGAATTCTGGTAACCACAGCTGCCAGTTTTTTACCGTAAATTTTACGGATTTTTTTTTACAGTGTAGTTACAATCCTACCTGCTGATTGGTTGAACCATTCCTTTAGGAACTGTATGTTGTTTTTGAAGGTCTGATGGCTGCCAATCAGGGGCTGAGTCTCTCTGTTCCAGTAATCTGCTCCTTCATTCTGTCTGATCCACTCTGTCTTTGGCACAGCTTTCTTTATGTTGACGTCAAAGTACATAAAGTGCTCGTCATCAACCAGACCAACTGCAGTGAACTCTGGGAAGTCAATGACTCCAGACACAGCAGTGTAGAAGTATTTCAGAGAGTGTTTTCCTGTGGAGAGAGACACAAACAGAGAAAAACATCATTTTAGTCATCATCTCACAAGACATGCTCATGTTCAACTTGTTCAACATTCACAATGTTCCATGTAGACGCAGTCAGCATTATATATGAAGCACATTTTGTAATAATAGGTAAAAACATAAAATATGTATTTTTTAAAACATGTAATTGGATAAAAATTATTTAAATTAATACATTTTATTGGAATGACTTTTGCAAGATATACTGTGTTTTAATTATAATCTTACAATATATAACACGAGGTATATAAATGGAGTAAATGGAACGTGTTGTATGTATTATGTACATCATTTCAAAATTTAATTTCAAACTAATTTATTGAATAGAATATAATTCGAAAACTGCATTACTGAAATGAAGAGAGCAACAATAATGATTTGTAGTCGGCCTACACTTAAATTCGTCATTTTCGATTCGTCTATTTCACTGAAAGGATTTTTTTTTTTTGCAAAAATAAGGTTACTTTGTGACCTCAAAATCTTCAAGTTTTTTTAGGAACTGGGTCTTCTGAAAATTTGTTATTTTGATTTATTCTGCTGTTATGGGACTTTCTCTCATACATAGTGAAACAATCATTCTATTTATTAATGGCACACCACAATCAATGTAGTGGGTTTCGCAAGTTATTTGGAATAAAAAAAGAAAAAGCATGAAATGCAAAACACACACACACACTGTTAGCATTAGCATGCTAACAGCTGAGTTAGTTAAAAAATAATAATAATAACTTTGTTGATTTTTATTTATTTGTTTGTTTATTTATTTGTTCAGACCTCCTGTGAAATTATGTCTAAATGGTTTAATTTGCATTAGGCTAAAGAATAAAATATGCCTTCAAAAGAAAAGATAATAATAGGCTCTGCTTAACATGTCAATTATTGACTATACATTTTGTATTGGCCTATATTGTAAGAATAAAGAATAGGGGCCTATTAAAATGTGTAATGTGTCAAAATAAATATTTAATAACAAGAAGAAGAAATAAGAAAAGTGTCAATAACACGACACTCTTGACTGGCTGTGGCTCTTCAAATGGTCTGTTTTAATAAAATAATATCAATATCATACAGTTGCACAACTTTAAAAACAAACAAACAAAGACAAATAAGAAAGCTTATACTGGCACTAGTGTAAAATTAGCATAGCCTAATTTACTCACCAGCATAAGCAAGATGAACTCCGGCAAGCAGAAGCACTACGAGCCACATTCTTGCATTTTCCTGAGAGGCAACTCTTTTTAGATTTAAAATACTAATAGAAAAGACTTAAAATATTCAAGTTAATACCAAAAGTTGGTCTCAGTTGTTGACTCTGAACTAGAAAAGTTTCTCTGTGGCAAGGCCTGAACAGGTTCTGAACTTACAGCCAGCAGGCGGTGAGCGGGCCACAACCTAACACTTCTTGACTTTCTCAGTTTGTGTAAATCCACATGGTTCAGAGTACTTTTTTTTTTCACAGTAATTTCACACTTGTCTATTACAAATATGTGGTTTTTGTTTCATAATTACAGTGTATACTTTTTTCTTTATTTACCCCAAAAGAATGGAAGTGAAATTTAACAACATGCCCCAAAGGTGGAGCACATTGTAACATCTGAAAGGTACGTTGTAACACGACCATATCAAAATGTTATCTGATCTAATATACATATCATATACATATATACAAGACAAAAATAAAATAATGGCGTTTGACAATGAAGGCATTGCTACCAGGGCCCCAAGCTTAGTACGGCCCTGATCACAACATACAGCTATAATGCATAGTTTAAAATAATGTGGACAAATAGATAGATAGAAATAAATGGAAACAAATTCAGACATTCAGAAAAACACAGAGATAAACAACACTCTCATCCCTCCACACACAGCTCTCACAGAACACGAGACAAATAGACAAGCCACAATACTTTACATTTCTTGAAATAATAATTTCTAAACATTGAACATTGACTCTCAGTCTTTATCCACCTATTTCGCATGGTTTCTCATTACAATTCATTAAAATTACTAATGTAAACTAGGCTACATCACTTCACTATGTCATAGAATAGCGTGGTTTTACTAGATAAAAAAGTTAGTCAAGACAAACTTTAGGTTGGCTTGAGAAAGCCTAGCCTGAAAGTTTATAGCAGTTGTAAATTACATCGCTATGTCTAGAATAACAGTTTAATATTAGCAGTCAATTTAAAACCGGTTAGTGTCTTTTGCTAGTTAGCAAAGCATGAAAGACTTATCTAAACTGCTAAATAACAGATTGGACATTAAAATAATAGCAGATTTGTCTCATTTTAAATAAACACTAAAAATCTGAACTGAAAAATTTACTACAGCCAGAAATTTACTTTAGCCATGGTAAAATAAATGTTCAGCGATAGCTTCTTTGGCACATTATTTTCTCTATATAGTGTTGATATGTCAACTAACTTAGTAAAATGCTAGCATGTGTGTTACCATTTACAACTAACCCCGCGTACCCCTATAGATTCTGGACACGTTCGGTTACTACCTGGTTACTCACTGTGGTCTGGAGTAGTATTTGTAGTAGTGTTTGTTTGTATGGCGCGCCACCTAGCAGAGAATAATAGTTTACTAGTAGGGAAATGCATGTTTTTAGTGTTTTACTGTATATTCCAAGACGTTACAAGACCTCTACATGATGCTACATGAAAAACATGTCACACGTCCGCGGAGAATTTCATTTTCAAGTGGCAAAAAGATGGTTTTGGATTAGAAAACAATCAGTAGTTTATGCGCATGCGTCGTGATCACACCGCGGAAGCTCGGAACTGAAAGTGAAACGCTGAAAGCTGCACGAATGTTTTGGGGAAAACAGACGGATCTTTAGCACGCCAAACAGCACAGTTACATACCTAGTTATCATTTTAACATAAAAAACAACTATGTCTGATATTTCGACCGTATATAAGATATCTATCATCGCATTTGCATTGTTTTTTGGTGGTAAGTTTTTGTAATCAAGAATACAGCTTAATATATTCAATTATGCGTGTGACCCAATGAACATAATCTCTCTTATTCTGCAGCTTCCGGTTCTGTTTGTCCGGTTCTGGAGTGCTGGTTTGTTCAGGAGAAACCGGGTCATGGAGGGGGTTTCTCAGTACCGATGAGTCAAGAGAAATCTCTCATGTTCATCAGAACTGAAGTCTTCAGTGAAGAGATCATATCTGAACTTCATCCTCCTGCAGACATCAGTTCATCCAGGATTTACTATGTGACTGGTCAGTGAAAGTGCAGCATTTACCTTTTAAAAATACATGTATAATCTATAAAATTGACTGTATAATCTGTAAATAACAAATCAAAGAAGATTTGTGCAATGTTGTGCTCAAATTGTGTTTATTGTCTGGTAGTATAATACTGTAGGCCTATTCTATACCAACAAGATCCAGCACTACAGCCACAAATGACAGTATATGGCACCTGTTCTGAAGTATAAGGCAACTATTTGATGATAACTAATCTTTAGTGGAATATCCTCCTCCAGATCCTGCTGGCTCGTTCTGCAGTGCTGCTCTGAATCCACCCAAAGGCTCTGTGAACAAACCTAAGTGTGAGATTAACCCTTTCACGCCTCACGCCTCCATGGTCAGATGGACGTCTGCTCTCACTGACTCTGCCCAAAGTCCAGTCTACCTGCAAGCTGATTGGTTCTCAGTGGCAGCACAAGGACTTGACGAGCAGCTGACGCTGTCCAATATAATGAGAGCGCCTTCAACTTCTAAAGAGCCAAAAGGTAAAGAGTCCAAATTTATCATATACTGCAAATATATATAATATGCATCTTATGCTGGCAAAATGAGTCGGAATGCGCACATTCTAATTTTGAGTTACACGCAAAAGAAGTGAAAAATATGCTTGGTTTTCACAAAAATGAGTTCATTAAGCCCTCTTCTAGCGATCCCAATGCTCCAAATAGTAATTAAACATCTAAAATCATCTTTAATTGTACGTTTTCTGAGAGGTGTACATTTTTCTGCTCACTTCTGGACGACTGCTGCTGCTTCTCACCAAAAGTTGTAGGTCTTGTTGCAAAGCGAAGTATTCCAGCTTTGTGAATATTCATATCAAATTCTTGATGAAATAAGTCCAAATCAGTGAAATATGATTTTCAAACCCATACTGATGAAAACAAAACAATCGCGCTGACAGACATTTGCGAAGCACGTGCATAAGCAATCTCCCTATAAAGTACATTGCGAAATATGTCTTGGCGAGATTCACACAAACATAATCTGTTATGTCTCACATGAACGTTTAGTTAATGGTTGTAGAAAAATCTGATGTGTAACATTATATTTGATCCATGTATTACAGTAGGTCTTAATATAGATCTGTTTCAATGTTAATCAAACATTAAAAGAAAAGACGGAATTACCCACTGCTCTTGATTAAACTACTGTTTATTTGCATCTTTGTTCTTATTTTTAATAACAAAGATAAAATAAAAAATAGCTATATTGTGACTAATAATATAGTCATTATGATTAAGCAAAGAACTGGAGGAAACGATGCAATGTTGCTTGGTGGTTTTGCTGTGGAATCTTCAGAAAACTTTAACTTGATTTTATTCAAAATTAACTCTGCTGACTCTAGCGCCTTCAGACGGCTGTAGCTCAGTCATTTTATGTCTGATTCCAACAAGTCATATATCATTGTTAATGTATGTTAATGGAGAAAATAAAAATAATTCATTTTTGAAAATGTGCACATTCCGACTAATTTTGCCAACACGGGTCACT
Source organism: Schizothorax lantsangensis (assembly GCA_027422415.1). Lineage (NCBI taxonomy): Eukaryota > Metazoa > Chordata > Actinopteri > Cypriniformes > Cyprinidae > Schizothorax > Schizothorax lantsangensis. Next base: position 6,143,136 of record CM049844.1, read on the forward strand.
TATTTTTTGATTCAATAAAACAAGTCCTTAACTCTGTTTAACCCCCCTTCTGTATGTCTATACTACGCTTTCTTTCTTTGCTCACATATGTTTTCCATTTTTCTTCTCTTTCTTAAAGTCATTCTGAGTATCTCCAGTAAGACTCCTGTGGTCCGCTCTAGACTGGGAGAACCGGTTCTGTTGGACTGTGGGTTCTGGGTCGATCCGTCTTCTCCAGTTCACGGCTCTGGATTCTCTATTGAGTGGCGTTATCAGTTCAGGGGTGAAGGACGGCTGGTCCTCGCTTACGACGGCAAGAACGATCGGTTTGCAGAGACATCAGAGACCGGAGCAGATATCGACATCACAGGCCTCTATGAGACAGGAAACGCATCACTGATTCTGGAGGAAGCTCAAGTGAGACACTCAGGAACTTACATCTGCACAGTCTATCTTCCTCACCTGCTGGCTCAGGTAGCTGTGGACCTGGAGATAGTTGGTGAGATGACTGTATATTTAAATTATTATGCATAGATATGATGCTTTAGCCAACTAGTTTATTAACTACAGTTATATATAGAATAGTAACCTTCACTGGTTCTTTTCTCTCCAGAGCCTCCGTCTCTGTCCATCTACCCGTCTCCTCTTCCTCTGCTGGTTCCTGGGCAGGTGCTGCTGGTTCAGTGTGAGGCGTCTGGTTTTGCTCCTCACACTCTGGATCTGAGCTGGGAGTTCAGCGGGGCAGACGGGACATCCCGCTCTCTGGGTCAGGGCAGTGTAACGGGTCATAGACAGGCGTCTGATGGCACCTTCAGTCAGAGCAGCCGTCTGGAGCTGGACTCGGGGAAGCTGGGACTCGGTCGCGGTGGAGACGTCACCTGTGTGGCCAAACATGAGGGAGGAACACGACGAGCTGCTGCTACACTCAATGTGATCGGTGAGTTACACTGTCATAGATGGACACATGAAAGGTGGCAACAAATGTCTTTGTGAGTGAGTCAACCAAAACATTTTTGTTCTATTAGCATTTCCAAAAGAGTATTTATGTCAGTCAGAAAGTTTTGCTAGTCTTGATTTGATGTGTTGTTGTTATCAGGTGTTAGTGCTCCTTCTATTGAGGACTCGATGGCGATGGTCGCTGTTGCACTTGTTCTTTACGGCATGATAAAGTTTCTTTCCTGGACGTTCAGCTCTTCTGGTAAGTCAGTTCAGTCTGATCACTACAATCTTTGATTTTTTTCCTAGTATCACTATCACACGTTAGAATTTTTTGTTCTATAGAAAAAAAATAATGTATTGCAGTATGTATAGACTAAAATTGTGTTTGTGATATGGTATGCCCTGGAATATATTAAACATCCAAGAATGTTAATGTTAATGAAGTTTTATTTATGAATATTTTTTGTTTTCATATAGACTCCAGTGACACAGATTTAAAGGATAAGGTAAATAACAATTGTTTTTGCTCTCGAAACTTTTCAATTTTATTCATCTTTAGTTTTCATGCATAACTGTCTGTTTGCTTGTTGTATATCTTTGTCTCTTCTGTAGAAGGAGAAGTAACTCTGGACCTGGAGGGGATTTTAAAGGCTGAATAGAGTGCAGTGAATATGGTCTTGTAAAAAAACCTTTGAGAATAGTTCAATGTGTGGTGTTTCAGTCTTTGCTTAAGATTTTTAGACCGCTGTACATGTTTGGGTTAGTTTTGCTGTGCAAGGTTTTTTTTAGTTTAAAGATTTTATGTCAGTTGTAGAAAATGCTGGGAAAAAAATAATTTTGTAATGTAAATTGATTGTATTTTAAATACTGCTGACTCTGAGCTTTGATAAACAGAACTTGATTGATGTAAACTCAGTTATTTACAAGTTATACTAGTAGTGTGGAGCTTCAAAGAATTAATGACCTGTTTGTTAAATCATTAGGATGTTACCTGCCTTTCTGTCTCTTAACTCTTTAAGTCCTCTGGAGGAGGAAGCATGCAGCAGATGTATTCATTTTTAACTTTGTGTTATAAACAGACAAAATACAGAGGATGTGTGTCACACATCTGATCTCCCATTCAAACTCACTATTTTGTTACTTCATTTTCTCAAACTAAAGACTATGTTGCTGCATTCTTTGTAATATTTGCATTTTCTGTAACTAGCACAAAAACAAAATAGAAAAAGAACTTTATGAGTTCTAATGTCCTTATTTTTTAGGTCAAGTATGGCTCCTGTATTTGAGTTGCTTTATTGTGCAACTATGGTCCAAACATGAATACTGTATATAAACATGTATCATATCCCAGGTTTGAACAGAAAGATAAGAGTAAAGAAAATGCATACTTAATTTTTCAGAGGAAAAAAAACACAAAGGGTGATATTTCACAAACAGCTGTGAAAATAGGTATTTTATTAAAAGGTTGCTATTTGATATATTTAGATCTGTTTGATGTGTGTGGCAAAGTGCATTTTTTAATCTACAATATCTAATAACATTTGGAAAGTCAAAACATAATATTTACTTTCAAAATAATATGCATCTTGTAGTTTAGTATAATAGATTTGCCAAACCAAGCAGCATATGCCAATGAAATATAATAAGCACCATGCTGTGAAAATGTTTTGTTGTCTTGAGAAAACATCTACACTAACTGGTTTTAAGTCAAAAGAGTGATTTAGTATCTCTGAATCAACATACACAAATCAAATTTATAAGGATTTTGGGTCCAGGGTCAGTACTGATATCAAAAGCAAATAAAACTTAAATCCTTCAAATTATTCATTGGCATTCTTGTTTCCTTGTTTGTCACTGAAAAGAAATATATACATTTGAAATATATACAATTTCCAGCTTTGTACATCTCAAAATGAACAAATGTCCATGAATGAATGAACCAAAAAAGATGAATAGAATGTGTTCTTTACATTCTTTTAAAAACCTTGTTCATTCATCTGTTCCCATCCCAGAAATCTCAATCTGTGTTTTATGTCAAGTTGTGTAAGCCTGCACATAAAACATAAAATACATCATATATGAGAAGAGACTCCCCCACATGATTTAGCGCTTTGGGTGTACAGCAATACACAATAAAGCGCTATATAAATGCTTCATTCATTCATTAATTCATTAAGCAAGAACAAGCTGTCATAGCTGTCCATCCTCACCTCTTTTCTTCAGATACACCATATATCCAGCGACACCAATGACAATCAACAGCACCACAACAAAAACAGTGATCCCAACAGGAACAGAATCTGTTTGATCAGAGGAAGACATCAGATTACTCTCAGACTGTGACTGGGTTATCACCAATACATTTGTGTATAATAATAACAACATTTAATAACTTCAATAATTAAATAATTTTAATAACAACCATATAAGAACAACATAGGTCTAAACATACATTATAGAGTTTACATGAGTAAAACAAATAATGTAACAGCCAGGTGATAATTATTTAGAGTTTGTTTATTATTGTTTTTGGATTGTTCCCTCTCTGCAGGTCAATCAAGAAATTACAGTATCCTGCCCGAAAATATAAATATGTTTTCTTACAAACTTCGGCTGTGTGGTGAGACTGCAAATGTTGGGACCACACACATGCCTTAGGTTCTTTATTTAAGTAATCCAGTTTTACCCTATTTATTTATGTTACAGAATTAATGGACTGTTTTCAATAATAATAAAAAAGAATTAAATGAGCGAAGGATGGAATTAAATCAATCAGTCAAACAGGAAATTCCAAAAATGAGATTAAAATGGAAAGTTGCGTTTTAATTATATTTTTCTTTAATCATTAAGTTTATTTGTGTATGAAGTTCCATGTTTATTTTTTCCTTCACACAACTTAGTAATGAGAGGATTTCATCAATCATCAGTAGGCAGAATTTATGAAACCATTAGATCATGTTGAAGAATTCATTAACCTGTATGACCGAGTGTAGAGGAGTTGGGTGTTTTCCAATTTTTTGAAGTAATAAATAAATAAACAATAAAAAAGAAAATCCCCATTTGCCTGCGACAATTATTTACCAAACTTTCCGGCTTCTCTTAATGGTGGAATGCTAACAACTGGTCAATAAAAAATAAAATAAAATCTTTAGTAAGAAAACCTATTTAAAAACATATATCAAGAAAGCAGCTTAATAACACTGGACCACTTGGTGACTGGTGCGTATCATAAAGTTCCTGAAGTGAAACATACAGCATTTATCAGAGGTCTCAAGCCGAAATGAGGCCTATAGATTCCTGATTTCATTCATACTGATTCCAGGCTATTCTACATAACTAAAATAAACTGTATGTGTTGTGGAACAAACGATGGTCTTCTCAAATTTGTCAATAAAGCTCAAGAAGCAGAGTTCCAGATGCCAAAATAAGACTTTATTGAACACAGCAACAAAGCCGAGATGATGGCCGCCGCATCTGTTTCTCTGTCTGTCCACGCATCCATTTTATATCTTTCTTTCTTATCATAACTGGTAGTTCCGGTATAGCTATGTGTTCCTGTGGCTCAGTGGTAGAGCATTGCGTTAGCAGCGCAAAAGGTTGTGGGTTCAATTCCCAGGAAACACACATAGTGATAAAACATGTATAGCCTGAATGCACTGTAAGTCGCTTTGGATAAAAGCGTCTGCTAAATGCATAAATGTAAATGTAATGTCAATCTGGTTTGCCACAATTTATTATCAGCCCACCTGGCCTATTATTTAATGGTGGAATTTGGCCAGATCAGCCACTTTTATTCTGCTGCCAGTAAGGAGGTCACATGAGTCATACATCAAACTTGTTTACCTGTCATACTCTGGAAATCACCCAAAGTTCACTAGTTCACTCTAGTTCACTGGTGCTGCCCGATGGAAAGAACCATACTTACCCATTAGGAGGCACCGAAGACACACAGCCTATATTAAGACATTCAATGTTGAAGCAATCATTGAAACAATCACCATACTGATCTGTATATTGATTATGGTTATAGCCATACCTCATATTTTTGAATAAAATATCACAACACATTTTAAAAATATACCATACTGAAGTGAGATATAAACTCCAGATGCTCCAAAAAGGCCTGTTTTTATACTAATATGAGGATCTTCCTGGCCTGTTTCAACCTTTGACTCATGGGTCCCCAGAATGATATCAGGCTTCAGATACACATTTAGTTGAATCTGTGAAACAGGTTTAGTCTGAAACACATACTGAACACAAACTGGGAACCTGATGAATATCGGCTTTGTTTCTGGAGAAACAAAACACAAGATGCACATCTGACGACATTAAGTACAATTTAGTTTGATGCACATCATTTTAGTGTAAATTGAAATGTAAACTGAGTTTCTGTTGGGGTCGGGGTCTCCTGTTCCCTGCGCGGCGCTGATAAACATCCAGATGTACTGCGTCCAAATCAGATCGCAGAAGAAACACGTACTAGCGCTCAGCCAATGAGCGATCAGATTACTGGCCGCCAGCGAATCAGCGCGTCTCATGTTGAGCTGTACAAAGACCCAGCGCTGAGTTTCAGGATCCGAGCGCGTAAGTTGTTTCTGATTGTCTTTTTATCGATTGATCAGTAAAGAGGTTTTATGAAAATGATTTTATGATTGGTTTGTAAAGATCGTGAGGAATATGACATATGTAGTTACAATTCATGTTCGAGGGTTTAAGGCTTTTAACAAAAAACGGAAGGAAGCTGCACTGTTTGACCGAATTAAAGAGCTACAATCTCCAGATCAGCATGAAATCTAACCTAAAATATTATATTAATGTCATATAATATGAAATTATTATTATAATGTTAAGATGTTGTTGGCCTTAGTCATGCATTAAATCTGGTTGCTATGGAATTAAATAAAAAAGGTACCATGATAAATATAGTTACCGCCAAAATACCATAGTCATTACAGTTATTATTGTAAAAATCATTACTCATTATATATAGTCAGTCTTTTGTTTCTTTTTTATTACAGTGGTGACCATCCAAAACTTTTTTAAAGGGCATTTTGCTTTCAAGTTTCTATGACATACCAACGTATTTACGAATATTGAAATTATTTGATACATTTATCAACACAATATCTCTTGCATGCAGAAGTATTACACTGATTAATATATTTTTCTCTAGGTACATACGGATTTTGGCATCTCAGTTTGGACTTTGACTGTCTCTTGACCAATTCGATGCTCAGTGCTCAAGTATGTACAGAAACCTGAACAAATAAATATTAGAGACATTAATGCATACTATGTAGATGTTGGATATGCATTGCGATTTTTAAATATAACTGAAATATAAATATACACTATATTGCCAAAAGTATTGGGTCGCCCCCTTCTAATGAACAGGTTTGACTACTTTAGTAATTTCTATGAGTACAAATCTTAATGTTAAAGCATATAATGATATTCTAGGAAATTGTGTGCTTCTAATATTATAGACTCTTTTCTATTCTAACAACAGTTTGGACAGGACTCTTTTCTATTCTAACTGGTGTGATGACAATGCCAAAAACTCATCACCAAACACCTCTGTGTATAAGACAAACATGGCAACAACACCATGTATTTAAAAAACACCAATGACTAAAATGTACATTCATTGGTGTTTGGTGATGACTAGGTCTATAGACAAAAGTATTCAAGTTCTTCCACACTGGACACCCCAGAGGCTTCTTTAGAACAGAAAAATGCACTTCCATATTTTTATATAAAATAAATCTGAAAACACTCTTCCTGGCAACAACGATGTTTCTTCTTTAAACAAAAAAAGATAAAATTATGAACATGATTCTAAAAGAAAAAAATGAAAAATGTATTTAAAAATTGAAATTTCAAATTATACTATTTCCATCTCTGTTGCAACAGTTTTGTAAGTGTCTAAAATGACTGAACCCATATGTACAAGTCATTGTTTTTACATAACCAAAAGTGTTTGGTGATGAGTTTGTGACATTCAGCTCAAGGTCTGTAATTATATTCCATTTACATATTTAGTATTAATAATATAATAATACTCAATATGAATACACTTTTCTGCCAGAGGAGTTAAACTATGGTAAATGTGGGTGATTTGGGATTAGGACTTGGTTTTATGCAGACTAGTTTAAATGAAAGATATGTGATTTGTACAGTCAAGTTGTTCCACACTGACTGAATCAATCAGCTCGCGCTGCGCTGTTTTCTTTTTTTCTTTTTGATTTTGTTCCGCTTTTGACCTTGTCTTTAACATATCTTATACACAGAGACATTGTCATGTTAGAATAGAAAAGGACATTTTTAATTATTTATTTTAGTCCTGTCCAAACTGTTGCTATAATATTAGAAGCACACAATTTCCTAGAATATCATTATATGCTTTAACATTAAGATTTGTACTCATAGAAATTACTAAAGTAGTCAAACCTGTTCATTAGAAGGGGGCAACCCAATACTTTTGGCAATATAGTGTATCTACTGTGTTGGCTGGGTTATGACATAAATATTGCACAAAGAGTGAAATCATAAGGAGTAACTGGTATGTTTTCAGGTATTGGTGTAATTGAAATGCAGGCCTGACACCTCCACATTCATTACTCCTCAGCAAATTCTCTCTCCTCCCTTCCGGATGGCCGGAGCAGTGATGGACAGCATTGTGATACTTGACGATGACGATGAAGAAGCTTCCACATCTGCATCCACGTCCTATTCTCACGCTACGAACTGCCAGTCAAAAACACCTGTGAAGAATCAGCTGCCGCCTCCAACACACATCTCACAGTCTCCGTTCGCCTCTGCGAAGAAGGATGTTCATGTCCTGCAGGCGGAGAATGAAAAACTGTTTGCAGAGGTATGTTTGTTAACAATACTTGTATTGCAGAATATACTGACGACATACTACAAAAATAGCTAACAGGACAACAGATTAAAAATATCATGTTGTCTGACAAGGTTTCTTAGGATTTGTGCATGTCTTAAAATGTCTTAATTCACACTTTCACCAATAAAAGCCTGACAAAGTCTTAAATTGGAGCAGAAAGTCTTAAGTTCATAAAGTCATCATGGCAATAAATGTTGCATGCAGTGCAAAAAATGAATATCTGTTTTCCAATACAAATATTTAAACATCCTTATATTAAGATGCAAGGGAAAATATGAAGTCTTGTTTTCTGAGAAATTTAACAACATGAAATGTTTATGCTTGAAACAAGAACAAATATGAAAATGAGTACAAAAACTTGTTTTCCCTTTTTCTAAGCCCATTGAAAGATATTTGTTTTTATTTTAATCATAAACACGTCATTTTGATTACTTTTTCAGAAAACAAGACATCTTTTCTTATGTAGTTTTGCTTCTCAAGTAAATGTATCTTGATTTAAGAATCTTTAGACATTTGCACTGGAAATACTGATGAAGAACATTACTTTTTTTGGAGTGCGGTCATAAGATACAGTAAAAAATTATTTCCATATTCTAGTGGTTGGTAGCAGAGCTATTGAAGCTTTAAGTTTTGTAAAATGAATTAAAAAGTAATGGGGGAAAAAAATCTAAAGGAAAGTTGCATTTTCAAAGTTTGAAGCACTGTAGTACAAGATATTTACATTAAGAGACCATATTAATGCATTGTGTTTCAATAAATTTATTCCTTGAATTTTCTTTATTGGTCTTGGTCTTAAATTTACCATAAAACCGGCAGAAACCAAGGTTTTTTTTTCTGTTATCATATTAAAAGTATGTTGTATTTTTCCTCCTTTTCCCCCACTTGAATCTAACCCAATGCTGCCCCTTTATTCTACCCGTCCAGTTTGTGGAACATTGCTCCAAATACTCTCAAGACCATCCCGAGGTCGTGACCTACCTCCAGAGCAGACACTCTAAGGCCCTGCCGACCTTCCTGTCGTCGGTGGAGTTTCGTAACACTCTGGGCCACTGCCTCACACGAGCCCAGGCCAACACTGGCAAAACCTTCGTCTACATTAATGAGCTCTGCACCGTTCTCAAACAGCACACAGCTCGGAAGAGGACCTCCATACAGTCTGTCCCCTCCCAGACAAAACCTGAGCAAAAGAGCAACGGGACAAGTGTAAAGGAGGAGGTACAGGTTAAAGAAGAAGAGGAAAAACAAGAGGGCGATGAGGAAACTAAGAAAACAAAAAGGGCTTCAAGGAGACAGGTATTAGAGCAATCCATCATAACTTAGAGATGCACTGAATTTATGTGTTGAGAAGGTTGATTTGACAGTGTTCTTGGATTTCTATATTAACACTATTGGATTTCAAAAGATTTGGTTCTAGTAATTTTCAATAGGGATGGAAATTATAACTAGGGAATCCATTGGGATTTAAAAAAAATTCAGTAAAGAGTTTGGATGCTGTTTCATTTAAAGTGGGGTGTGTGATATTCCTATTTGAAAGCAATGACTTTTGGCCATAAGTGTTTTATTGTACGAACTGCCAGTATACATTGTATATATTAAAAAATAAATAAACTTAAAATTAAACGTAAAATTAACTGGCAATGTTCTGCCAGGATATTATCCTGTAATTTTACAGACATTTCCATTAATCATAAAACAACGGAAAGAAGTGCAAAATTAAAAAAAAATGTAAAAAATAAATGTGGGGAATTGCTTCATAATACAGTACATTGTGCCCTTTTTAAGTGTTAATTTTTTTGTTGTTTTGTTTTTTACAGTGTATAAGTAGGTTTCTACAGAATTTAACAATACTTAAAAATATCTTTGTGCTAGTTATATACCAAAAGGTTTATTTGTTGATGTTAAAAAAAAAAATATGTATAAAATGAATGGAAATTATTTCTTGAAATGCTACAGTTGTGATTTATACTTGTGGACATTGAAATGAGCTGAGAGATTTTGACTGACTGTATATTCATGTGCATTGTAATTTGTGTATGTGTCTCATGTTCTGTTTCAGATAGCATACCTGGAAAACCTGTTGAAGGTGTATAATGAGGAGATCCGGCGGCTGCAGGAGCGGGAGTTGAGTGTAGATGATCTGGAGAAGGAGGACTCCAGTTATATTCAGGAGCACAAGCTCAAACGCAAGGTAAGTCTCTTCATTCCTGATTTGGTTCAGTTAAATAGAAGGTTCCGGAAAAGTCTTTGTACCTTTCTTTCTATAAATAGTCCTATATGGACAAATTTCTGGATGTTATGATATGTTGTCATATTAAATCAAACCATTTCATACAATCAACTGACTTTGAAGTAATGAGATTTTATCGACTGTTATAAGTTCTTGTTCGGATCTTTAATGTTGTTTTTGTGGTCTCAGATGATGAAGATCTATGACAAACTGTGTGAGCTGAAGGGCTGCCACACTCTGACGGGTCGAGTGATCGAGCAGAAGATTCCCTACAGTGGAACACGCTACCCTGAGATCAACAAAAAGGTGCTTCTTTTGCTTCTGAACTCACTTTCCTCAAGATTAGTTCTGTAGATTCTCATTACTCGAAATAGTGCTTCCTAATTTTCCCCACTCCTCTGTCCTCAAGCCTATGATAATAAAAGTTAGCCGTCTTGAAGGACATCTCGATTCTCTAATTGCTCCGTGAGGAATGAGGAGTGAGGATGCTTTCAGAGGTGCTATAATTGGGGTGTTATTTATCGAAAAACTTGACACAAGTATCAGTTCTCCTCCCCCTTTATATTTCTCACAGTCTGTCACCAGTCTGAGCATCTTGCATTATTAATGATTTTATTATGAATTTCTGAAATGACTGAGCTCCAACAGCATAAGAGCACATCCCTTGAGCTCAGCTGAGTGATAAAGAATATTCCAACATTCAAAAGTTTTTCTTTGATTCCTCATTCTTGCATTGGACCAGAGATTGAGTGATTTGATTTATCAGTTTGTTTGATTTGTTCAGTGGTCAGTGATCACATGATTGAAACAGATGTTTGGTGGCAGAAGCCATTCTGTGAAGCTTTGATCAGCAATTAATTGTAAACTTAAAGGGATAGTTCACCAAAAATGAAAATTCTGTCATTAATTACTCACCCTCATGTCGTTCCAAACCCGTAAGACTTTGTTTATCTTCAGAACTCTTTTTTTTTAATGTTTTTTTTATGAAATCCAAAAGCTCTCTGACCCTCCATAGACAGCAACGCAAATACAATGTTCAAGACCTAGAAAGGTAGTAAGGACATCGTTAAAATTGTCAAATTGTGAATGTGACATCAGTGGTTCAACCTTAATTTTATGGAGCTAGGAGAATACTTATTGTGCACAAACAAAACAAAAATAACGACTTTATTCAACAATTTATTTTCTTCCGTGTCAGTCTTCGATACACATGCGTGTCTATGGATGGTCAGAAAGCTCTTGGATTTCTTCAAAAATATCTTAATTTGTGTTCCAAAGATGAACAAAGGTCTAACGGGTTTGGAATGACATGAGGGCGAGTAATTAATGACAGAACTTTCATTTTGGGGTGAACTATAACTTTAAAATGAAATAGCATCAGAAATCACCAGGGAAAATCACCCATTTTGACATCTGATGTTTTCTTAAAATTAATCAAATTTTAAAAAAATGGTTAAATGAAAAATACACCCTCAAAAAGGTAAAAAATTGCTCATTTAATGAAATCCAGGGGGCAAATATTAAGAAAATAATGAATACAAATATAATTTTCCTTTGCTTTCCTTTTCATCTTTACTGTTTTGTTTTCTCTTTGGTTTGTAGATTGAACGCTACATTAACAGTCCAGAAGCTCTTCACAATCCGCCAGACTACACAGATATCCTGAAGGTGGTTCAGCGCGCCAACGAACGCTATAAACTCATGCTCACCCGCAAACAGATGACACAAATCGCTCAAGAAGCCTTCAGAGAGACGGGCAACAAACTGCAGGAGAGACGGCATCTTGACATGGTCTACAACTTCGGCTCCCACCTCACCGACTCCTTCAAACCTAGTAATTCAGTTCAGTTACTCTCTAATTCAGCTAGAGAACATAATCGTCTTATGTTTTACACTCACCAACGATTTCTGCACATTTCTGGATTGATGTAAACATGGATGGACTCCAGTAATGTTTAGTGACTGTAAGTTCAGCATGCGAGGTGAATTTCCTGTGTTTCCTTCAGCGTTAGACCCTGCACTCACTGATCCAGCACTAAATCACAAACTCCGCTCAAACAGAGACATGGCTCTCAACAGCCTGGAGGAGATGATCACCAAATATAAACAAGAAGCATAGAGGTCGAGGAAACGAGGATAAACAAGAGAAGAAGACAGAAAAAAGATAGAACAAAATATATTCTTATATATTGTTTGTTTTGTTCAATAATTAATTTTAGATTTGGTCTTTCTCCAGAAACGAGTCTTCAGAAGAATCAATCTAAAATTTTAAATACTTAAAACATATTTAAATACAGACAAAAAGAAAATAAGATTATATTTTATAGTAATCAAAATAAAAGAAAATAAAAAACTTGTTTTTTGACAGATACTGAAGAAAGATATCATTTATAAGTAAGATATAGTGCTGGGAAAAAATCCGAAATAAACGTTTTTGGCACATAATATATGTGTGTAATGTGCGCTAGACTAATTTGACAAAATATATAAAAGCTAGAAACCCCCCTGGCAAAAAAATATATAAAAAAAACTGTGCGTTGTCTATTAACAGCATACAGTTGAAATACTTTCTTTGAAATAATCCCTTAATTTCTAAAAATAGTATTTGGTCTTTCGTTATCCAATTAATTTTAGGCGGTCGTAAACAGAAAAAAAGGAAGAGAATCAACACAAACCTGAGCTTAATGTCGGTTGGTGCAATCAGAAAGAAAATCAATTATGACAGAATTCTTCAATCAATCTAGCCAAAATAAACCACATTTAAATAAAAAACAATAGGAAAGTTTTAAAACATACGGCTTTTAAATATGTTGGCATGTAAAAACAAAACAAAGCTCGTTTTATATCAGACCGTGATTTGTTCAAATAATTGATTGGCGAAAGACGGGATAGAGGCGATTGCAAAAAACCGCGCTCGGCAGGAACTATCACAGGCACGCAGAGTAATACAAACAAGCAGACAGTTTGAAAAGAGCCTGGAAATCCCACAAAAGTGGGTCTTCGTTTAGAAATAGACAGCGCGGAAATCGCGGACCGCAGCGGCAGGTTTGTTTGACATTTGATTTGGCTTTGGCTGCCTCCAGCTAAGATACTGTATTGATGATTACACAAGCTCCAGATATAAGCCATTTATAAGTACAAAAAAGTTTCCATTTCCTTCTAATTCAAAATATCCCACACCTTGCTGGTCTTTCGCGTGGTCATTTTGCTCGCCGGGCATGAAGAAAAAATGAGGTAAAAATATATTCCGCCCAATCTTTTAAAAATATTTATATATTTATATATTTTGATATATGTATTCTTTTTCAAAAGTTTTATTTTAACTGTTCTTTCAAATGTTTTAAATGTAACGTTAAAATGATGGTAATTTGAATGAAATATCTTTTTTTTTCTCTCGTGTAGTCGACTATTGTTTTTGTGCTAGTAGGACTGTATAGTCGATATGTAGACCCGCACATCTAGTGTGTACTGTGTATATTTATTATCTATATATATACACACATGCATATATATATTTAAGAAAATGTTGTGTTTATATATTAAATATATATATATTTAAGAAAATGTAAATTGTGTTTATATATTAATGATATATTACACACACACACATATATTTTGGATATAAATTATGCCCAGCATGATATTTAAAAAAAAATATATATAATATAATTCTATCAATATACATTAAATAATGTTTTAAAATATTTAAAACAATTATAATTAATTATAATACAAATAATACTAATAAAATATTTTCTTGATGTAAATAAAATAAATGTTGTAATATTACATATGACTTTATTTAAAATATAAATAAAATATTACAAATACGTGTCGGAAATTTACCCCCTTATTTTTACTCTTTGTTACATGATTTGCTAAATATACATTTTTTTTTCCTCATTAAGTACACACACACATATTGACAGAAAAACACAATTGTTGACATTTTTGCAGATTTATTAAAAGAAGAAAGGTTTTCGTCCAATCCCTGTACTTGGCCGCACCTTTTATGCAACCAGTTTGTCCCTGATGAAAAACACCCCCACAGCGATTAATGCTTCACTGTTGGGACTGTATTGGAGAATCATTGCCCAGCATCTTGGTCTCTCAGACCAGAGATCCTTAGGTGTTTTTTAAAATATATATAGGCTTCCGTATATAAAGCCCCGATATATATACTTTCTATATCCCGAATATATCAGCCACAGTATCTTTGGGTTCTTCTTTACCTCTCTATTCTATTTCACGGCCATTAAGGGTTCTGGTCGTCCCAAACGTCTTCCATTAAATAATGTTTTAAAATATTTAAATTCTGTCTCTGACAATTATAATTAATTATAATACAGGTGTGTGGCTTTCCTAATAATAACAGTATAATCAAACACAGCTGGATAAAATTAACTTGTTCAGAAGAAATGGACAGCACCTGAGTTAAATATTGATGTCACAGCAAAGGGTCTGAAATGCATGTGAATATTTAATGCAATTAATTCTGTGTTTTTCTGTAATATGGGGTGCTGTGTTACATTAATGAGGAAAAAAAATGACTTAAATGATTTTAGCAAATGGCTGCAATTAAAATGAAAAATTAGGGGGTCTGAATACTTTCCGTAATATATAACATTTATTCCTATTTCTGCATTGTCCAAAATGAAGCCAGAATCTCCTTGAAACCATGAGCAGTCTTGAATCTGTTTGTCCTTCCGTCACATTCTACAGGCACTTAATGGGCAGCAGAGTGACAGCAAAGAAAAAGAAAGGGAGGAACCGGAAGAAAAAGAGAGAGGAGGAAGATGAAGAAGAGGATGATTCCTCCGATCCTGACATTGAAGAGGAGATCCAAGCCAGTCAAGAACAAGCTGGTCCAGGTAAGAAGTGCATAAATCATCTTCATCTCCTTCCTTCATGTAGCTTTTCACTTTCCTGTCGGGAAAACCTATTTCTCCTTTGCTGACGTGTTTCAGATGATGATGAAGAGGACGCCGAAGAAGAGCAGTTAAACAACAGTGACAGTGATCAGCCGATGGATGAGAACTCTCCTCTGTCAATCAAATCATCCGTCCAGGACACAGAGGAGGATCAGGGCGATGACGACCAGCGGTCTCCGGCCAGCAGCACACATGAGACGGGATCTGTGGAAACAAACACAAACGGCAGACCTGCGAAACAAAGCCCTCCGTTCATAGAGACTTTGGATCCTATGCCTACCGACGAGACAGAACTTATTTCCTCGAATCACACTAAAAGCACCACTACCTGCACTGAGACTGTCTCCACCAATCAGGACACACCGTCAGCCCCTATGAGATCAGCCACCTGCAGTCCACTACCTCAAACAAGCCCTTTGCTGATCGACGAGATGGGCAACTACAAGAAGAGGAAACGATCCTCCACTGAAAAGCAAACTGCTGCCTACAATGGGAATTGCACACGGAACAGGTAAACCTGAATAAATCATGCAGACTTTCCATGGGAAGCTGTGTAATTAATAAATAACTATTAAATTAGGGCTGCTCGATTATGACAAAAATCATAATCACGATTATTTTGGTCAATATTGTAATCACGGTTATTTAACACGATTATTATCGGGCCGTATAACCAAAAAAAAATTATGCAAATCTAAAGTATTCAGTTAACAGCCTACTATAGAAATTGAATAATCAAATGTAAAATAAAACAGCGTCGTAGTCTTCACTGTAAGAATTAACTTCCTTTGTTTCTTATTAAAGCTACAAAAGACCTTCTGTGAAGAGCAGTGAGTGATTTTGTCTTTGTCTTTTGTTGTTTGATTAATATTAAGCACAGTCGGCAGCAGAAATATAGCCCGCTGTCACTTTAAGAGCCGCACGGATCCAATTTACTGTTACACGCGTATTTTCAGTATCATCTGTTTACATTAATTTATTACATAACCGACGAGGGTTTACATGAATAATCAGTAGGCGCCGCATTTTGACACATTTTTGCGTGTATTTGACCGTTTAGTCGCATATGTTCAACTCAAGGATGACTTTACATGTCTGTGCTCTGCTCCGTCTCTGAGTGCATACACAAATATCCTCCTGAGGAACAGCGCAATGTTCTCTTTTGCGCTTTTTAAAAAATTAATAAATCTAATCAACTTTAATAACTCAAGCACTTCCAATTTTGCAAAAGTCACGTCACATGATTTTACTGATTTACATGTGAAAATGGGCTTTTATGGAGGAGTGAAAGCGCACTGCTGGAAAGGGGGCGGAATGGGGCGCCATAATCATTTTATCTCGATTATTGTATTTTCATAATCGTTGGAGGCCGAAATCGAAACTGAATTTCGATTAATGGCACAGCCCTATATTAAATTATAGGGATGTAACAGGATGCACCCTGAGCCGGTTGAAAATATGTGACAATTCAAGCCAGTTGAGATGTTAAATGAATCACGATACGTTTGGGGTGGGGGCTTATATGAACGTATCTCTGAGGGGAAATTATGACTCTCTTTAGAACAGTTTACATGGTATTTTCTTTTCATCTTGCTTCCTTGTAATGCATATTAAAGTAGTGTTTATCAGCAACCAAGGAAACACTATCGCTGCTGTTCCCTAAGCACCACCTGCTGTCGGAGAGTCAATTTGCATTCTCATTCAGCCAGTGAACACATAGTTTAACAAAAAATATATTTTTCACCATTATTTTTTTATCATGATTGTGAATATTAAAGGGGTCATATAATGCCCATTTTCCACAAGTTGATATTATTCTTTAGGGTCTTAATGAAAAGTCTGTAACATAGTTTGGTTAATTTTTCATTGGTAGTGTAAAAAACACCTTTTTTTACCCTCTCAAAAACAGCTCTTGTCAGAGCAAGCGGTTTTGTGTCATTCTCCTTTAAATGTTAATGAGCTCTGCTGACTCCGCCCCTCCCTCTATGAGGGACTGTTTACTTTAGCGCATTCATCTGAAACTTGCTAATTAGCACATTATTAGGAAAGGCGATTTGCAAAAATTCATTTAAAAAAACCTTGTACTCACTTTTTCTGGAGGAGAAGCTGGATCAAGGTTCAAGGTTCAAGGTTCAAGGTTCTTGTTTATTTGTCACATACACAATCATACAGGGTATAATCAGTAGTGAAATGTAGATCAGGACGGGTCCGCTCAATGGACAGTGCAAAAAAAAAAATAAAAAAAATAAAAGATTATACATAACACAGGAGCATATCTATAAATATAGGTAGGAATAAGATAAAAATAAAAGTAATAATAATAATAATAATAGTACAAACAAGAAATAAAATAAGGAGTAAAATGTGCAATGAACTAAAATGTGCAATACAGTCAACTGAGGGTTTAATAAATATTAATATAACCAGGGATGTGCAAGATGAATGTGCAAACAGGATGAACCGGGTATGTACACATAGCAGCAATGCGGATGATGGAGAATGATGGGTGTCGCAGTTAATTAAATGAGTCCTGTAGATGTTTATGAGACTGAGTTTAGGAGCCTGATGATCTGAGGGTAGAAGCTCCTTCTCAGTCTCTCAGTTTTTGCCATCACGCTTCTGAAGCGCTTGCCCGAAGGAAGTGTGATGAAAAGATGGTTACCGGGGTGATATGAGTCCTTGATTATTTTTGCAGCTCTGCTTCTGCAGCGTTTGAGGTAGATGTCCTGCAGAGAGGGGAGGGCAGACCCAGAGATGCGCTCAGCTAAGCGCACGACTCTCTGCAGGGCCTTGCAGTCCTGATTTGTGGCGTTACTGTACCACACTGAGATGCACTGAGTCAATACACTTTCTATGGCCCCTGAATAGAAAGTTTTCAGGATTGCTGGTGAGACCCTGAATTTCCTCAGCTGTCGCAGATGGTACAGTCTTTGCCTGGCTTTCTTGACCTGTGTTTGAATGTGTGCAGTCCAAGTCAGGTCCTCGGAGATGTTTACACCGAGGTACTTGAAGCTGCTTACTCTCTCCACAGGGGTCCCACTGATCATAAGAGGAGTGTAGGGCCGCTGCTGTCTCTTCCTGAAGTCTACAATCAGCTCTTTAGTTTTGCTCACGTTCAGAGAGAGACAGTTGTCCTGGCACCATGATGTTAGTCTCTCTACCTCACCCAAGTATGCGGTCTCATCATTGTTGGAAATGAGGCCCAGAACCACAGTATCATCAGCAAATTTGACAATAGAAGTGGAGCTGTGAGAGGACACACAGTCGTGTGTGTAGAGAGAGTAGAGCAGGGGACTCAGAACGCAGCCCTGCGGGGCTCCTACGTTCAGGGTGATGGAGTTGGAGGTGAACTGGCCCATTTTCACCACTTGTGGTCTGCCGGTGAGGAAGTCTTGGATCCAGTCACAGAGTGGAGTGTTTAAGCCGAGGTCTGAGAGTTTGACAGCTAGCTTGGAGGGGACTATAGTGTTGAAAGCTGAGCTATAGTCAATGAATAACAGTCTGACATAGTTGCCATTTTTGCTGTCAATATGAGTGAGGGAAGAGTGCAGTACCTGAGAGATGGCATCATCAGTAGACCTATTTGGGCGATAGGCAAACTGAAGAGGGTCCAAGGTAGCAGGGATGGAGGAGCATATGTGTTTCTTTAAAAGTCTCTCAAAAACCTTCATGACTGTTGATGTGAGGGCAACTGGACGATAGTCATTCAGGCAAGAGGGTTTACTGTTCTTAGGCACAGGGATGATGACAGATTTCTTGAATGAGGTGGGAATCACAGAGGTAGCAAGGGACTCGTTAAAGATGGAAGTAAACAAACCAGCAAGCTGATCGGCACACGATCTCAGAACGCGACCAGTAATCCCATCAGGTCCGGCGGCTTTTCTGATGTTTACTCTCCTTAATTCTCTCCGAACCTCGTCCTCCGTCACGGTGATAACACGATCAACATCGCTGCTCTGTCTGCTGCTTCCTGACGCGTTGATCGGCAGAGTCGCGCCGCCGTTGCGATCGAAGCGGCCGTAGAAGATGTTTAGCTCTTCGGCCAGCAATGGATCTGCTCTCCCCTCGGCGGAGGGGTTATTTCCAGAGGAACAGATGGTCTTCAGTCCCTGCCACATGCGTCGAGAGTCATTGAGCTGAAAGTGTGACTCAATTCTCTCTCTGTATCGGAGTTTAGCAGCTCTAACTGCCCGTCGGAGAGCATAACATGATGATTTGTAAACGCTCATGTTTCCTGACAGAAGACCGGCGTTGTATGCGGCAGTGCGTTGGTTAACCGCAGCCCGCACCGTTCTGTCCACCCACGGTTTCTGATTGGAGAATGTCCTTATTGTTACCGTTTCAGTGGCTTGTTTGGTTAGCATGTAAACAAAGCTTAGTGCTACATCCGTGAACTCGCTGACGTCAGCTGAACTCGCCCGGAACATGTCCCAGTCGACGTCATCAAGAGACGCCTGCAGCATAGCTTCAGAATGGGAGGACCAGCGCGTCACTTCCCTCACCCCCGGGGATTCCTGAACGATCCTTTGTTTATATTCCGGTGTGAGGAAAATGGCCGCGTGATCAGACTTACCAAAAGCTGGCAAGGAACGAGCTTTATAGGCATTCTTGAACTGAGTGTAGCAATGATCCAGTGTATTCGGTCCTCTAGTTGGACAGGATACATGCTGATGGAAGTTCGGCATTACTTTCCTGAGGTTGGCTTTGTTAAAGTCCCCAGCGATGATAGAGGCAGCGTCAGGGTGTTTGTTGATGTAAACGCTGAGCTCTTCGTGGAGTTTGGACAAAGCCAAGCTCGTGTCTGCCTGAGGTGGAATGTAAACGGCTGTAGCGATGATCGCGGAGAACTCGCGGGGTAAATAGGATCACAAATGATTCGCGCGAACATAGACGCATTTAGGTAGTTCGAGGGCGAATTCCCTTCAAAAACAAACGTAATCCTCTACAGCTGCCCAGATGACGGGAGTAAATGATGACTGCTATGTTCATTATTACATCCAACAACAAAACACCTCAATCGCTTAGGAGTCATTCTTGTCTACATCTGCTCCGGCGGTGAAACAACTGACGACAGCTCACTCAGGGCGGGTCTAAGGTAAGACACCAGTGCAGTCTGTGCTAAAACACTGCTGTCAATCAATCGTGGGAGGGGCCTCCGATCTTGTGACGTCACAAGACGAACAGCTTGATTTGAGACAGGGGAAAACATATTAGGAGATTAAAAAAAACACTGGATGGATTTTTATCATTATAGGATGGTTGTGTACAGGCACTGCCAACACACATCTCAGTACAATCAACTTGTAAAAGTGGATATAGCATTATATGACCCCTTCAATCTATGAATACTTATCTATTTTCTTTGATGTTAGAAAATTAACTTCAACGAATGAATTTTTTCATGAATCACCCATTGTGAAGATTTCAATCTGGAGATCATGTCATTGTCAAGAATATCTATGGCTGCTGTGCTGTTCTGTGCTAGGACAGATGTCAAGATTTTCAGTGAATACTGATTTTCTCTTTTTGTGTTCTTCTGGAGGAAGACATGACATCCATACAGGTTTGGAACGGCTTGCTTCATGCAGTTGTGTTTTTCTCTTTCTGTTTTTCTCAGTGATATTCCTCTGGATATGGGTGTGATCTGCTGTCCTGAGGACGGAGATTTATCCAGGACGAGGAGTTCGACTCGGGTCAGGGTCAGAAGCTCACGAGCCACTCCACCGCCTAAGAAAAATAAGGTGACCGTGCGTCTGTTTGCTTTAAAACTGCAGTAAATGCATTGGAATCTCTGCTGAATTGTTTTTGCTTGTTGTTATTATTACACCATTCCTGTAGCAAAAATTCTGATTTTAATAGCTCAAATATTTTAGCATGATTTTATTCCATTGCAACTTTCTCAGTCACCGCGGTAAATTCACTGCATTGTTTTCATTTTCATTAATCCAGTACTATATTGTTTATTAATATTTTGAATTAGTTTTTTATTATAATTTTAGCTTACATTTTTAGTAGTTTTTTTTTTTATATGGATATTTAATTTATAGTTATTTGCAGTTTAAGTTTTAGTACTTCAGCTTTACACAAATGTGAAATGTTGGCATGGCAATTTACTAAAATATTTACTGAAATTATGGAGGTAGATGAAACAAGCAAAAAAAACAACAACAAGAAACAGACAGAGAAAAGTATGCTTTTGTTTGTTTGTTTTGTCCTAAAATCTTTCCTTTTTTTTTTTTTTAACCCAACAACTAGAGGAATATTGCTGTGATTCAGTTTAGGGATCAAGTTTCATTGGTCTGCATCAGCTTTATGAATTTTCATTTCAGCTTTATATATCAGAAACACAACAAGGCTTGAAAATTTGTACTGAAAATGTAATAAAATGCATAAATATTAGATAATAAATTATGAAAATAATTATATTTATTAATAATACAAATGTTAGCATAACTATTCCATTACAACCCTCTCAGCCATCTTAATAAATTTGCCGCTGTTTTTTTTTTTTTTTTTGTATCATTAATACAGTATTGTAGTATTTATTAATAATAGAATTTAGTAAGATTTTTTTTTTTTTTTTCATTTTAAATTTAGTTAAATTTTTAGTGATTTTGTTGGTTTTATTAGTTGTTGTTGTTTTATGTCAGTTTCATTTTAATAGTTATTTTCAGTTTTAGTAATTTTAATACTTCATCTTTAAACAAAAATGAGAAATGCTGGCTTGGTGACTTGCTGAAATATTTACTCAAAGGATTAGAAAGTAGTTTTTTTAATTTGGTGTCAATTAATGTGTTTTTTTAAATAGTTTTAGTTACTGTGACTCAGCATTCCATACAGCAGGGTGTCAAACTCAGTTCCTGGAGGGCCACGGCTTCAACCCTAATTAAACACACCTGATCCTGCTAATCAAGTCCTTCAGGCTTATTTGAAAACTACATGGTTAGTGTGTTGGAGCAGCGTTGGAACTAAACTCTGCAGGGCTGCAGACGGCCTCCAGGAACTGAGTTTGACACCCCTGCCATACAGCATTATTGGCCCACTAAACAAAGTGCTAACTCCTGTCATTCATGTGTTCACAGGTGAACGTGGCGACTCAGTGCGACCCAGAGGAAGTGATCGTTCTGTCTGATTCAGATTGAGTTCTTCCGTCACAGGGTACTGAGCTGGCATCTCAGTCAGCGTCCTGCTCCGTTAGTGCCTGCCAGTGTGAACAGAGAACAAAAGTCTTTATTTTATTTTGGACTGGTTCAGTCAGGGTTTGAACCACTTGTACACAATGCCACGGTTTACTTTTTATACAAGGGAAAATGGCATGCCGTTATTCATTCAGGCTTTTTAGAGGTATTTTGGTATATTGTAAATGGGACTTGCCTCTAAACATTCTTACTCCGAGGGTTTATCTTGTATTGTATTTATGGTTTTAGTTTGAGGGTTTGGATGCAATCCTCATTTGTGCCAAGAGTCATGAGGGGAAGTGAACTTTCCCTCCTCAACTCAATAAATGCTCCCATTTTGTGTAGTGTTTGACTTACATGTTGATAACTTTGTATAGTGCACTATGGATTTTTTCAGCAGAATTAATTTTCCACATAAGTTATGAGCTACTTTACATGCTCCAGTTTCCAAACATTGGAAGCTTTGTTTTCAGATTACATCTAAATGAAATAGTTCACCAAAAATAAAAATTCAGGCATTAATTTCACCTCCTTTTTTGTGTGCGCAATACATAAAAAAATCAATATATGGATTTAAAAGGACTTGAGAGTAAATATTGACAATGTTTATTTTTGGGTGAACTGTCTCTTTAACTGGCCTCAGGTGACTAAGCACAAGAGTTGTGTCCTCCTGCACTTGACGTTTGCTATCGAAATGATTTCTGTAAACTGCTGGTGATTGATCTATTAAATTGATCAAGTATTGTCATATTAAAAATTGTTTTTAATTACTCTGCTTAACTAATTGAGAATTTAATTGGCATGACAAAAGGACAAGGTGCATCAGAAGAATGGTAACCATATCAAGTCTGTTGTAAAAAGTTATACTTACATTTATATTAATAACCAAGTTGAATTATATGTGCAAAACTTGCCTTGAATGTTAAAATTTGATTTTTCTAAGACTATATTTATTTATTCCACCAGACTGGTGGATAATACCTTTTTCTATAATAATAATTATTATTATTATTAAAATATACTTATATATAGGGATATTTTGCCCCCCAAAAAAACCTTTTGCTTTTTTTTTTTTCCTTATGCAGAACACAAAAGGTGAGAGTTTTTGGACTCCAACATTCAAAATATCTGTTTTTAGTGTGCGTGTGTGTAAGTTTGGAAAAGTGTGAGAGTTGGGAAATAATGTCAGAATTTTCATTTTTGAGTGAATTATCACTTGAAAACAATTGGTGTAAACAGAAATATCCAAAAAGGAAAAAAAAACCTTTTTAAACCTGAATATATAATAAGACAAGAATGAATCATAATTTGTGCACAACATACTTTATTTCTCTTTCATTTGAAGATCTTGAATCTTGTGAAACCATTGACATATTCTGTCCACATCAGGAAAATGTTTAGTCTGCTACCGCCCGTCACATATTTAGTTCAGATTCACCACAACAGTTGTAGACAGAACAAATATTTTTTTATTTATCAGTACAAAATGCAGATCTCTAACCAGATTACTCATCAAGCAAGCACTGAATCATGCTTTTACCTACTGGTTATTTTTAAATTAGATTTCAAATGTTCTCTACTTCATTGTTCACACTTCAACTTTGCGCACTAATCTGAAATACACACAGGTTTGATATAAAAGTAATAAGAATGTGAGGATAAGCAACAGATATGCGATTCCTTCCAGCTCACAATCTTCAGATCCCGGTTTTATTTATTGTAATATATTGAACAAGTTGCACAAATGTTTGAGGTATATGGTTTCTGTGGTGCATCTGTGGTACAAGGCAACTACTGATCACTGCATTGACATTCAAACATCCACTCAGACGATTAAAACACAAGTCTTGATCGATCCCAATCAGGATCCATTAAATCATCTTCATATGTTTTAAACGTTCTTGGCAGTTGCAGACGTTCACGCTAATTTGGCATGTCATTTGCATACTTCATTCAAGCTTGTCATCCATTCTCAAATCAGGTCTCGGCCTTCATGGAAGGCAAACATGTAAACTATCACTACAGGTTCACTATAGGCTACATCTAAAATACTGCAGGGGTTCAGTAGTTGGATGCCAGGTGCTTGTGACATTTGACCAGTATTGAGGAGGATGTGTCCCCCTCAATGTTTATGTTGGTTTTATGGGTAAAAGGGCATACTGTAAAGCCAAAATGCACTGAGTTGATTCATTTAGTGATCCAACTACCTACAAACCCTGCACTTCCCTGCCCTTCAAGCAGTAAAAGCCCGTTCACACCAAAAATTATAACTATATTAGCATCCACACCAAAGCACAATAATGTTCTGTTTATTATAAGCGTGCTCTGTGGTTTTGTGCTTGAGCTCTTTAAAGTGGAATAGATTCTTATTGGCTGTCAATGTTTTTTTAATAATTTATCAGCTGAAAAAATGCAGCCTCTATGCCTTCATTGATGTCGCTATTCTCACAGAATCTGAACGATTATTTAAGTTTTAAGGCCCGTTCACACCAAGAACTATAACAATATCTATATTAGCATCCACACCAAAGTACGATAAATTTCTGTTTATTGTAAGTGTGTGTTGCATTTTTTTGGTGTCTGTCACTTTAAATGCTTGAGCTCTTTAAAGTAGGATTCTGGTGCTTTTATCATTCTGATTGGCTGTCAGTGCTTTTGGCTGACAGTGATATGAATTATATTAAGTCACTATGATTTTAGTTGTGATGTGGACTTTGCCATTCACTTAGAATGATTATTTAGAATTAGATTATTAAAACTTTAAGAGTTATTGTTACAACAATTTTGCGAACTTTATCGTGTTACATTTTTTGTGTGAACAGACCTTTATAGTTATCGTTATAATTTATGACCTTTTTGTGAACAAGCCTTCATAGTTATCGTTATAGTTATTGTTCTTTGTGTGAACGGACCTTTATAGTTATCGTTATAGTTATTTTTCTTTGTGTGAACGGACCTTTATAGTTAACTTTATTGTTATCATCAATTTCTTATGAATGAGCCTTTACAGTTAGTTAGTCCTTTTTTTGTGAACGAACCTTTATAGATATTCTAATAATTATCGTTGTTTATGTGAATGTACCTTTATAGTTCTTGTTAAAGTTTTCATCCTTTTTGCGATGACCCTTTATTGTTATCATTATAGTTTTTGGTGTGAACAGACCTTTATAGTTATTGTTATAATTATTGTCCTTTTTTGCAAACAAGCCTTGATAGTTATTGATACAGTTATTATCCTTTGTGTGAACGTGCCTTTATAGTTAACTTAATAGTTATAGACTTTTTTTGTGAACAAGCCTTTATAGTTATTGTAAAAGTTATCATTGTTTATGTGAATGTACCTTTATAGTTGTCATTATAGTTATCGTTTTAGTTTTTGGTGTGAACAGACCTTTTTAGTTATTGTTATAATTATCGCCCTTTTTTGCGAACAAAATATATATAGTTATCATCTTTTTTTGCAAATGAGCCTTAATAGTTATAGATATCCTTTGTGTGAATGTACTTTAATAGTTAGACTTTTTTGTGAATGAGTCTTTATAGTTATCGTTATCGTTATTGTCCTTTTTGCAAACAAGTCTTAGTAGTTATCGTTATCATCCTTTTTGCAAATGAGCCTTCATAGTTATCATTATAGTTATCGTCCTTGTTGTGAACAGGCCATAAGACACCAAAGTGCAGAGGAAACTATATTCTTGTCTCTTATTTAAGAAAACAAGAAATTTAAAACCTTTGAGAGCGAATATACTGTATATAGTTGAGTGACAGTACAATAAAACTTCACATCAAGAACGGACCAAATGAGTTACAGTAATGTACAGCTCTGTACAACATAATATAATAACAGAACGGCACTTTAGAGCAACAGTGAACGAATGTTCTGTGCTAGTGAGGCAGCTTGAACGTGATGGCGACTGTACCTTATTCCTGGCCGGGATACGGTTTTGACAGTCTCCATAGCAGCCTGGTTTTTAAGTAGATACATACGTGAGCTAGCAATGGGCACTTGGTCATTGGTATTATTTTCGAACACATATGGGACATCTTGTATGGTGCACTCACCGACATGAGGTAAAGAATCAGACAATTGTGCACATAGGGCCAGATTTACTATCAGCTTGTGCCAGCGCAAACCCTCATTTGGTGTTAAAAACTACTGTCAGGATTTACTAAAGACACAGTGGGAAATTGGCACTGAAAAGGCGTGGACAGTTATTTTTGTGACTCACCTTATTGAATATGCATTTGTAGGAGTTTCCCTTTCGATCAGTATATTTATGGGAGGAGAGTATTTAAATGAATCACGCAACGCAGTTTAATAAGATTTACGCTCGTCAATTCTCTGGTATTTGTGGCATTATTTAATGCCCAAAAAAAGCATGCTTTAAAGCAGGTAGTAATTTGCGCTGCCCAGGTTAAAAAAAAAGTACACTTCCATAATGTACTTAAAGTGCTCTATTTTCACGCACTACTTTTATACTTAATATACTAAAAATGATTATTTAGTACTTCTTAAGATCAACTAAGTGTACTCAACTGTGCTATTTTGGGACACCATGAATATGAACTAAACTTTTTAACATACTATCACTGTATTTAAAAAATGTATTTAGTTACCACTTGTACTACCCTTGAGTGTACTAATGTATGAAAGATGGGTTCAAGTGTACTACAAGTGGTAACTAAATACATTTTTTAAATACAGAGATATTTTAAAAGCGCACATTTTAGTTCATATTCATGGTGTCCCAAAATAACAAAGTTGAGTACACTTAAGAAGTACTAAAATATATTTTTTAGTTTATTAAGTACAAAATTAGTGCGCGAAAATAGAGCACTTTATGGAAGTGTACTTTTTTAACCTGGGTGCTCTTGGTAGATTGCGCTGGTCATTATGAAAAAGAGATGTTAAGATTGTTCCCCTCCCATCTGTGCTTTTATGGAATTGCGTTCTAACGCTAATTTTCCCTGATTAGTAAATCTGGCCCATAGTCCCTTGAAACCGAAGACAAGTGTTCTGGTTTTATGGGACGGTGGTTTCTGAGGGAAACCTCTTATGTGACGCTGCTTTCGTCAACGTTACCCTCACAGACTTCTTCCACACACCCGCTACGATTGCCACCAATGCCCAAAACGCTAGATCCAAGGCCGTGCGGCCCACTTTGAGAACTGATTCCAAGAAGAGGCCCAGAAGCAGCCATGTTGAGACAAGAGACGCCATTGTTGCTCATGGAATGTTGCGGAGACAAAACGGGGATCCCGCTTCTGGCACCAATGCTACCAACGCTAGTCTCGTTGGCTGACTGGAGCTTCATGTGATGTGGTGGAGAAATGACCGACCTTTCGGATCCCGCTCTTCCTTCGGCCCTGCTGCGCATCTCGCAATGCGAGCGATGCCTCATGAAGCTGTCGCGCCACATGAACTTCTTCCCGCAGCCGTGGCAGTCGTAGGGTTTCAGACCGGTGTGGGTCTTCATGTGCTCCGTGAGGTGATGCTTCATCTTGAACTTCTTGGCGCAGACGGGGCAGTGGAAGGGCCGTAGGTCTAGGTGCATGTTAATGTGCCGATCCCTCATGCTCTTATGTGTGAACGTCTTCCCGCAGTGACACATGAAGACCTTGCCTGAACTTCCAGCCGCGCTGCCGTCTAATCCTTCCATCCCACTCCCCAAAGCACCTTGGCCGGGTAAGTGGACCGCTCCGTGTTCAAGGCTTCCTTTTAGAGACACCCCTGACATGCCTCCTGCGAGCCCTAATGGAGATGTAGACTCCAGGGCAGCTTGATTGTACAGGAGAATCTGGTTTCCCTGCATATCCAGAGGAAAGAGCTGAGCTCTGGCGGCCGTCGACTGAACCGAACCGAGCAGGGTGGACACGGTCCTGCTGGAGCATTGACAGGGTTCTCAGGAGGGTGTTGAGAAGGACGTCTGGTCCATCAAACCCCTCTCAAACTTGAGGTAGTCTTCTGAGGACTGGCAATAGTCAGCCTAGAGAAAAAACACATTTGAGTAATTGAGGATGCTAAGTTGTTGTTGGTGCACCTCGAGTATGAATTTTTTTTTAATGTTGTAATTTATTTTTGTCCACTTCATCATATTATCTTTGCATCTCTTATTCTAATCCAGTTTTATCTATGGGTATACTATAGTATCAATCACTGATTTGCTGAAATTATCTGTTCTGATGTTTTTTTTTCTTTACACTTTTGACAATATTTGATATACAAAAATATTTTGGCATTTGAATAAAAAGGCATTTAAAAATTCCTTATAATCCAATCACATGGATTATTTATCAATATATTAAAACAATGTGGCATTTTTTTAAATATATATGGCACAAGAACATTTTTAATCAGAACACTTAAAAAATGAAGTTTTGATGTTTTCGAAATATTTGGTTTCAAAATATGAAGCAGTATATATTTAAAATGAAGACAAAAAGTCCTGGGGATTTTCTTGTTGTCAAACCTTGTGGAGCATGTTTATTTGTTAATGTGATGAACGTCACCAGTGGTTATTCTGCTTGGACACATGTGAATGTATTATGAACTGACTTCATACATTCTTTAAAAAATGACCTTGAGACCAAATCAATGTAAAATTGGCTCACAAAAATGAAGTTGGTTCTACAAAGCTCTACAATCTTTTGTTTACAGATACTACATGGTCTGATATTTTTATCTAATGCAATGAAATTAGTAGACATCTTTAATGTGTGACAAGTGTCCAAAAGTGATAAAGCTTAAAAAACCTTAAAAAATATTACTTTATATATATTCGAATGAGGGTGATTCTTCTGTTAGGAAACCTAAGACAAGGATTTCATTCACTCACAAAACCCTATTCTTAAGTAATTTTCCAGTTAAAATATATAAACATCCTTGACACAAAATAAATATACATGAGAAGCAACACTGCATAAGATATTAAGACTTTTTTAGAGAATATACCGGTAATCTTTATTTAATGCAAGTGTAATTGGCCTTACTGCACTGGCAGACTTCTTCACTTGTTTTAAGTTTAAACGAGGTCAAAACAAGTGAAGAAATCTACCAATGCATTTATATTTTAACTAGTCATTTTTCCAACTTAATTGGACAAATAAAAAGCATATTAAAGTAATTGGCATGTAAAATAATATTTTTTTTTAATATAGATAAAATGGTACCCAATATATTGATAATATATTATTTAAGTTAATGCAAAACTACTGACCTGTGCCTCCATCTCAGCTTCTTCTCTGAGTCCAGAGAGGGTCCTAACGTTTGATATGTTAAATGTCCTGTCCCTCTCTCTGACTATCTCCATCTCTCGTTCCTCTTCATCGTCTCCTCCCTCCTCTCCTCCTGACACCACGATCAGGTCGTCGTCTCTCGCGTGCTCCGTCTTCACCACCACCCACTGTTTTCTCGGCATGATGCTCGGCTGACTGTACGACGGCCGCTTCTGAGGTGGAGAAGAGTCTCCATCTTGATACGAAGAAACTCCAAAACTGTCGCTCACCCCAACCTCTTGATCAGAGACGGAGGTCGCGACCTTTCGCTTGCCTCCCTGATCTCTTTTCCTGGGAAACAAGAGCTCGTCGTCGTCTTCTTCGTCGTCTTCGATCATGAAGCCTTCCTCTCCGCCGGAGGGCATGCAGTAGGTCGGGGTGGAGTGAACGGCACCTTCTCCCACTGCTCCGGTGGTCACCATCGTCCCGCCGAAGTGTGCGTCTCTAGGACTGAAGTAATTGGTGCTGCTCGGGGACTGGCTCTCGCTGAAGGACGGTCGACTGGGAGGTTGAGGAGTCGAAGGTGCGTCTCCTCCGTCCGCTGGGGCGACCTTGTTGGCGCCGCCGCTCTGCCCTGCGCTCTCCTTGTCTCTGGATCCCTGAGCTCCACTGGAACCTCCCCTGCCCTCTTTGAGAAGCTCAGTACATTTGTCCACAATGTGCCACATTTGAAGCACACTGCCAACGGTGAGGTAGTTAACGATGTCTTCGCGAAGCATTCGCAGCTGGCCAGTGTACGCGCAACTGAGGACGCTCTCAAACGCCAGGGGGTCCATGACGGCCGGGATGGAGACAGTGGACATGTTCTTCAGCAGCACCTGGAACGCAGAAACAAAGACTGTGATGTGGCTAATAAACACTGCATAGATGAATCTGATAGAAACTGGTATGGCTTTTTAAGAATTACTTAATAATAGAGATTGTGAAGGAAAATAGTTCTGTGAAATGTCACAGAACTTGGCACCTGGAAGCTGTCAACATATTGTCTAACAAGATTTTGTACTTATCTAATATAACTATATTGCAGTTCCAGTGTGTTGTAATATTTGTATAGCTTTAAATACATTTTTCAGAATTTAAATACTCATAGTGACACATAATATAGATTTATATTAGATTGATTGATAGATATTAAAATAAAATAAACATTTACTGCAATAAAATAAAATATTAAAAAACATTTTTTCAACTAGTTGCTGAAAGTTTTGTATAGCTTAAGTATAATAACTAAAACTGAAAAATAACTACTAAATTATTAAATAACTATTACAGATTACTTTAAAATTAAAACGAAATATTAAACAATTATTCAAAACAATAAAAATATGGAATAGATATCAGTTATACAAAAACATATTTTTCAAATAATATTTTATTATTATATATTTTATTACACATAATAATGATTTTATTTCTTTCATACATAATCTATGCAACTTGTTCAAAGATTTCCATTTTTAGGCTTTTCTCAGTAAATACTTACATATGCAATTAGTTTTATTAAATGAACGGAATATCATGTACTTAATTTGACTTAAATACTAGCTTATTATATATTTAATTACACATATTTATTGTTCTATTTATTTCTTCCATATATAGTCCATGCAACACACCTTCTTGTGTTCAAAGATAATTTAAATTATCTTGATTTTTTAGGCTTTTCTCAGTAAATATTCACATATGCAATTAATTTTTATTAATTAATCAGAATATCATGTCATTCATTTGATTTAAATATTATAGCTCTAACATAAATATAAATGTATGGTCAATACAGATATTATTTAAATATCTTCAGACTCTTTCAGTCTTAATCAACAACTAAAGTAAGAATTTCCTAATAGGAAATCACTTATCAGACCTACAGTATCAACAGTAAGCAAGGGGATGAGGCCATGTAGAATTGGAGTGATCTACAATACATGTTTCAAGAGATCTTTTACACCATCTAGGCTTCAAGGTAAATATGTACCTGGTCATGGAAGTAAGGTGACGATGCAGCCAGCACACACCGATGGGCCTTGAACACCTGGCCCTGAACGTGGATGGAGAGGTCGCAGAGATGGCCTTCTTCACGCTGCCGATTCAGGCTGTCCAGCACTGAGGCCTGCACACTGGGGAAACACACCTGCACCACTGAACCAGTGGCTGAACCCGCGGAGTCACCATAGCCTTGGTCCGCCGTGGCCGACTGCATTCCTGCAAGGGAAGAGCATCATAAAATAAATGATAAATTTCAGTGCAAACTTAATGTTTGTTCCCAATTGCTTATGCACTATTCTTATGCACTATTATGCATAAATAATGTGATTGGTGTGTTCCCACTGAAAATTCCAAAAAGAAAAGGTGCACTTCAAATGCCTGGATGATGCACTTAATTAACCGAAAAAATGAAGTGTAAAATGTTGGGACACTTCATGCAATTAATTGTTGCAGCTTTAATTACATACTGGAAGAGGAGGAGCTATCAGACTCTGATGCTGGATGACAAAATAACCTTATATAAGTCATACACTAGACAGTTGATATAGTGCACAGAATAAATATGTACACTACGTTCAGCGAAGCGACATAACTAACACTGGTAGGTCACATTATAGTAACAACATGGTGGATATAGCATGTCCAAATTTCATTCACACCACCCATATTCATAATAAACAAAACGTAATTTTTTAACGGTCACAAAGTAAGTACCTACTCCAACCAAGTACACAGATAGTGTACCAATAGTGTATAGTGCATAATTTGGGACACAACTTCACATTACAAAGGCTACTTTCACACAGCAACAGAATATGGTTGTCAGTCCTGTTTTATTAAATTGCTGAATACACATTCACACACAGTTCGGTTATAAACCAGAGTGACAACAGAATTAATCTCATTTGCATAAAATTGAAATTTACTCTGAAAATGAATGACTTTCAGCCACTTTCACATGAAAAAAATGTTAAGATATGCTATATATTTAATAAATATTACATAAACATATTTTAGATAAGTAGATAAACAAACAGCTGCTAAAAATAAGTGTTTTGATTATCCTCATAACATAATACAACATTAATTTCGATCAAATATTCCTTCTTTCTCTTTGAACCCAGCAAATGCTATTGCAGGTTCAAAGAACAAGGGGCATTGACCAGACACTGCATGAACACTTTATTTATTCACTTTATTGGCGTGTTAGGTAGTCTTTCCATTGTCTAATAATAACATATATCACAAATATAGTTTCCTCAGACCCTGTTATAATGCCTCAGTGTGAATATTTCGCTATCCATTAAAGTCGCATTGGTGTTTGGTCAACAGTCTGTGGCTGACAGCGTGTATTAAAATAATATTCGCCACGTATAAACTCTCAGAGCCGCGTTTAAAAGAGTTCGCGTCTGAAATCAGGCTCTTATTTACATTAGCCAGCCGCTGCGAAACCATCCGTGTGGCCTTAAGAAGCACGGAAGCGGATCGTATCATATATCAGACTCTTTTTATCAAGCAAGATATCTTACCGATTTAAATATGTCCGTCAGGCACTTAAAAGAGGGGTTTTCATTATGATAGATCGACGTTTCCCACCGGTCGGGAATGCCGAGCGTAATGGTGGACCGACATCGGGTCTGGAGTCTGGGTTTGCCTTTAAGAAATCCCAGACAGCTGCTCTAGACTCGGCCGACTAAAAAGGGAAGCAAACACTGGATCCTATTCTCAATTGTCATGGCAACAAGTGCTGTTTTAGAGTATTAGAAACCATAGAAATTATAACCATCTTATTAAAATGGTTACCACTGCTCCAGCCTTCAACAACAACATCAGAGCAGTTAGCTATGCTTCATCTAAAATTATTTCCCTTCGTTATTTTATTCTGATGGGTTTAAAATAAATAAATTAAATTGGTAATTGTAATGTTTAAGCTTAAAAAAAATTCTAACGAAAAATAAAACCAATCCTTAAAATTATGGACCAAGGATTCATATTTTATACTGGAAGAGGACATTTGTGCACTGATTTGGTCCCTCATAGGAATTACATGTTTAATGATAATCAGGGTTTCTGCAGGATTTTTAAGCTCAAATTTAAGACTTTTTAAGACCTTTTTTAAGACCTCCACAAATAAAATTAATACCATATGAGCGGGGCAGGGCAATGTCTATAGTACCATATTAAACTGTAAAATTACTGTCAAAAGCATAATTTACAATTCATATACAAGTTTTCACAAAAACTAAAAGTTTTATAAAATGATAAACTTTACATTTCAGCCTTTAAACCATTTTTAAGAAAATGGATAAGTCAAAAGTATTAATTATATTGATTTTAGCAGTTATTATCAATAAATTATTATATAAATTAAATAACATGAATTAGGGGTGTGTGAAATTGACAAAACAATATATCTTGATATTTTCTGGGATTTTATCGATAACGATAGTTAGACGATATTTGCTGAGTGTGTTATTGTGCTGATATCTAAAACATTACCGTGGACAGCTGACTCCTGAATTTTTTTGATATTCTTCATATTCTGTGTGGTCAGTTCACAGCAGTGATAGAAATGGGGGGTTTTTTCAACAAGTTTTATGGGCATTTTTACCTTTAAGCCATTTTTTCTAAAAGTGTGCATCATCTTTTGAGTCAAATTCTTGCATTTGGGCTGTTACCAAGCAGATGAAATCAGTATCAACAAAATGTATCTTTGCAATGCATCTGAAGTGGCATTTAGATGTATTTACACACTGTTTAATGCAGCTCCGAGGGACACAGAATGCTAACATGCAGATACAAATGCATAAATAATGTTTTGATATTTGAAACATAAAACGTTGAAAACTGATGTTTGAAATTATTTTTAAAAAATGAAGATACTTTATATGTGAAATTAAAACAGACAATAGGTGGCAGTAAGTCAGTGTTAATAAGTGAGTCATTGCGACTGAACCGAATCATTTAAACGGTTGATTCATTCAGGAACGAATCACTGTCATGTTGCTCAGAGACACAAAACAGTCCTGTGGCTGTGTTTGGAATTATTTTTGTTGGAGAAATAGAGCAAAAGCAGGAAATATGGTGTCTAAAACGTAAGTCTCTTAATATTAACTTATTGTTTATTGAACTGTTGCATAAAATCAAAATCACACTTGTAATCATGCTGACTTTTGGAGAAAATATGGCACTCTTCGCGTTATTATTAACTATATATGAAATGATATACCGTAAATATAGGCTATACATTTTCTGCCCCCATATCTTAAATTATGTGATCATTCTAAATGTATTTTAATAGACTGAATCGTGCAGTGAAACTCGTACGCGCACTAGTTTAACCTGTTAACTGATTCATTCTCTGCCAGCAGGTGTCGCGTTTGGATGAAATACAGGTGCTGGTCATATAATTAGAATATCATCAAAAAGTTTATTTATTTCACTAATTCCATTCAAAAAGTGAAACTTGTATAATGTATACATTCATTCCACACAGACTGATATATTTCAAGTGTTTATTTCTTTTAATTTTGATGATTATAAGTGACAACTAATGAAAACCCCAAATTCAGTATCTCAGAAAATTAGAATATTACTTAAGACCAATACAAAGAAAGGATTTTTAGAAATCTTGGCCAACTGAAAAGTATGAACATGAAAAGTATGAGCATGTACAGCACTCAATACTTAGTTGGGGCTCCTTTTGCCTGAATTACTGCAGCAATGCGGCGTGGCATGGAGTCGATCAGTCTGTGGCACTGCTCAGGTGTTATGAGAGCCCAGGTTGCTCTGATAGTGGCCTTCAGCTCTTCTGCATTGTTGGGTCTGGCATATCGCATCTTCCTCTTCACAATACCCCATAGATTTTCTATGGGGTTAAGGTCAGGCGAGTTTGCTGGCCAATTAAGAACAGGGATACCATGGTCCTTAAACCAGGTACTGGTAGCTTTGGCACTGTGTGCAGGTGCCAAGTCCTGTTGGAAAATGAAATCTGCATCTCCATAAAGTTGGTCAGCAGCAGGAAGCATGAAGTGCTCTAAAACTTCCTTGTATATGGCTGTGTTGACCTTAGACCTCAGAAAACACAGTGGACCAACACCAGCAGATGACATGGCACCCCAAACCATCACTGACTGTGGAAACTTTACACTGGACCTCAAGCAACATGGATTCTGTGCCTCTCCTCTCTTCCTCCAGACTCTGGGACCCTGATTTCCAAAGGAAATGCAAAATTTACTTTCATCAGAGAACATAACTTTGGACCACTCAGCAGCAGTCCAGTCCTTTTTGTCTTTAGCCCAGGCGAGACGCTTCTGACGCTGTCTGTTGTTCAAGAGTGGCTTGACACAAGGAATGCGACAGCTGAAACCCATGTCTTGCATACGTCTGTGCGTAGTGGTTCTTGAAGCACTGACTCCAGCTGCAGTCCACTCTTTGTGAATCTCCCCCACATTTTTGAATGGGTTTTGTTTCACATTCCTCTCCAGGGTGCGGTTATCCCTATTGCTTGTACACTTTTTTCTACCACATCTTTTCCTTCCCTTCGCCTCTCTATTAATGTGCTTGGACACAGAGCTCTGTGAACAGCCAGCCTCTTTTGCAATGACCTTTTGTGTCTTGCCCTCCTTGTGCAAGGTGTCAATGGTCGTCTTTTGGACAACTGTCAAGTCAGCAGTCTTCCCCATGATTGTGTAGCCTACAGAACTAGACTGAGAGACCATTTAAAGGCCTTTGCAGGTGTTTTGAGTTAATTAGCTGATTAGAGTGTGGCACCAGGTGTCTTCAATATTGAACCTTTTCACAATATTCTAATTTTCTGAGATACTGAATTTGGGGTTTTCATTAGTTGTCAGTTATAATCATCAAAATTAAAAGAAATAAACACTTGAAATATATCAGTCTGTGTGGAATGAATGTATACATTATACAAGTTTCACTTTTTGAATGGAATTAGTGAAATAAATCAACTTTTTGATGATATTCTAATTATATGACCAGCACCTGTATAAGTTTTCCCGGTAAAGACAGAACACTTTAAACGTGCAGCGCTCATGTTTATTTAATGAAATCATAGCCTTTTGAAGTTTAATCGTCACATTCAGCCATATCGCAATTCTGGTCTTTCCGTCTCCAAATTTAAGACCTCTTGAAATCATAATTAAGACTTTCTTGTACAATTTAAGACTTTTTAAGGCCTTAAATTTGATACAACTAAATTTAAGACTTTTTAAGTCTTTTTAAGACCCCGCGGACACCCTGGCTAATGTTTACAACATTTGACCAGTAACAAAGGATTATTTCTTTAATTATATTATGGGTATAATTACCATGGGATATCTTCTAAACATTGAAAGAAACTTTCAGAGTTTCTTCAATTTTATTTCTTATGAGAACAGTAGCAAAGTTCAAGTTACCTCAGTTTTATTGAAGTATTTTGAAAAACCATGATAATTTGTTTGCAAGAGAAACAATTCTCATTTGCATTTCCATAAAACTACAAACTATATCCACAAGAACAAAATAGTCCAAACTTTGTCCACTTGGCATCATAAAGAGGCTCATCACTGCATTACATGCCAAAATAGAAATTTTATTGATCCCCTTCCAAGATGCAGTGAAATATGCATTTGGTGGTTGTTAAAACATTAATAAAAATTGTTTGCTAGTAAGATAGAACATTAAAAATGCATCATAGAAATATAAAAATATACCAAAGACAGGAGATGAGAATAAAAGAAATAAAGATTTAAAAAAAAAAAAAAAGTTCATAACTTTTTTTTTTTTTTAAATGACCACAGTGGAAATGCCAGCTGAACTACTTCCGATTAGCTGAGGCTGTTCCGATGATACAGTCGTTCACCTGCAACACAGTAGATGTGAGTTATAGATTAGGAGACTTTCATAAAATAAAAACATTGATGTGATCACATGAGATCACTCACCTTGCTGGCAAAGCGCAGAGAACATAGCGACTCACTGAAGCTCTCTTCCTCAGGTGATATATTCACAAACATCAAACTGTCCAGAGGAAAAGAAATGAGTCACATATTCCTTAAAAAAAACAAACAAAAAAAAAAACAAAACCAAGAACTACATTCTGCAAAGACCTAAAAGAAAATATCATCTCAGGCTATAAAACAAACATGTACTTGAGCATTATACTTACGTTTTGCTGTTGCCTCCGAGGCAGTTCTGGAGGAGGTACGTGAGCTTTGAGTTACGGTAGGGAATAAAGTTCTCCTGTAGATGTTCAGAAGGAAAACGAATGTGAGAAATCATTATAGCACAGCAAATCATATAACTGAAGACAACATTTATAGCTCACTACTTATAATGCACCAAGAAATCTAGAAGACTAATTTTGGTTTTGAAAATAAACTATGATATTGAGAGTATTATATTCTCCAATAACTCAGAATTGGTTTCACATAGTTAGCTAAAAACATACCTTGTTGGCCAAAGCGGCGATCACAATTCCCAGGTTGGTGAGGGAAGAGTTGATGGCGGTCATCTCCTTGAATCGCTCTCCTTGAGACTGACTCTTCTGCACTCTCTCACTACCGGCCAAATCCACCAGACACAGCACGGCTGAAACGCAATCAATAATAATCAATCATACAATTAAAGTCAGGCATCAAATATAACTATGGACAAACTCAATATGAAGACTAGGGCTGTGAAAATGGCTGAAAAACTAAATTGGAATTTTGCACTTAAATATGATCAATATTCGAATTTAAAAGGCAATTTTAATTAGAGGGGAAAAAGATTGTCTTCTAAAAATCAAGTCAGAAATCTTGGGGTGATTCTGGAGACAGACCTTAGTTTTAGTAGTCATGTCAAAGCAGTAACTAAATCAGCATACTATCATCTCAAAAACATTGCAAGAATTAGATGTTTTGTTTCCAATCACGACTTGGAGAAACTTGTTCATGCCTTTATCACCAGCAGGGTGGATTATTGTAATGATCTCCTCACCGGCCTTCCAAAGAAGACCATTAGACAGCTGCAGCTCATCCAGAATGCTGCTGCCAGGATTCTGACTAGAACCAGAAAATCTGAGCATATCACACCAGTCCTCAGGTCCATACACTGGCTTCCAGTTACATTTAGGATTGATTTTAAAGTACTTTTACTCGTTTAGAAGTCACTCAATGGCCTAGGACCTAAATACATTGCAGATATGCTCACTGAATATAAACCTAACAGACCACTCAGATCATTAGGATCGAGTCAGTTAGAAATACCAAGGGTTTACACAAAACAAGGGGAGTCTGAATAGCTAAACGCCTATTATGCCGCCCGCAGCTGGAACCAGCTTCCAGAAGAGATCAGATGTGCTAAAACATTAGCCACATTTAAATCCAGTCTCAAAACTCATCTGTTTAGCTGTGCATTTGTTGAATGAACACTGTGCTACGTCCGAACTGACTGCACTGTATTTTATGTATAATCATTTTCTATTTAACTGTTCTAAATTTAATTTTAAATCAATTTCTATATCACTTTAAAATTCCTTGTTTTTATTATTTTTAATTCCTTGTTTTTATTGCTGTAAATGACTATTTCACTTTCTTTTATGTAAAGCACTTTGAATTACCACAGTGTATGAAATGTGCTATATAAATAAACTTGCCTTGCCTTCTATCTTGAGGCCACAAGAGGGCGCACTGAGCAAAATATTATTAATGCACCTTTATAAAATAAAAAAATAACATGACTATCTGTGAGAAAAGTGCATAATGTTTATAAATAAAATATAATTAAGTTACTTAATTAGCCTATGAACAAAACAGCGTCATGCATGCATAGTTTAATACAAAGGGACGAAAGCAAATCGCAGAGTACTTTTTCATTTAAAAACATGAGATGCAGTGGGAAGGGAAAAACACCGCCATAAAGTCTTGAGACATGTTTTTAAAAAGTTGAATTAGTTTTACATGCCTTTCTGAACATGCGGCTCTTGTGCTAGACGCGAGTGCAACGGTGATAGATGTCCCTCTAGAACAGTGGTTTTCAAACAGGTCCTGTGAGCACCCCCAACAATGCATTTTCTGTGTCTCCCTCATCCATCACTCTTGATTCAACTCATCAGTTCATTAGTAGAGACAGCAAGACCTGAAATGGGTGTGTCAGATATGAGAGACCTACAAAATGTGCAGTGTCGGGGGTGCTCGCAGGACTGGTTTGAAAACCACTCCTCTAGAAGATGCGCAAAATATGCATTCTGTCTGAACGGCTTGGTTTCAGTTTTGACGTAAACAACGTCAAAACGGAAAACCTCCGCAATGATGTTCTCTTTTTGAATTCAACTGGATAGGCTAACAAAAACATTAAAAAGCAACGGCACTTACATCATCGCATTTCGTGCGCCACCGATAAGGCTGCCTGGCTCACATAAAATTAGAATGCAACGTTTTTGCATTCGAATGCGGATTTTTATTTTAAATTCAACGAATATTCGAAAAGCAAATTGACAGCCCTAATTAAGACTACTCTTAATTGGACCTCCATCCCCTTTATGAAGTGCAGT
Organism: Schizothorax lantsangensis; assembly: GCA_027422415.1. Lineage (NCBI taxonomy): Eukaryota > Metazoa > Chordata > Actinopteri > Cypriniformes > Cyprinidae > Schizothorax > Schizothorax lantsangensis. The sequence goes on from CM049844.1 coordinate 6,183,091, forward strand.
TTATCTATTAAATCAAGGAATTCTGTGACTCTTACACTTGCACTTGGTGTCTCGATCAGAGTTCTGCCCCTCTATGTCTAGCTGGAACACAGAGTGAGAACGTGAAGAGTGATCGTTCATGCCTGTGCGGGCTGTGGACCGGTTCTGGTTTGCCAGCATGATCAAGTTGTGCACCTGAGACATGAGGAAAGAAAGAAACACATTAATAAACTGCACACTCATGTGTGAACAGATCAAATACAACACGGATTACTGTGAATTTCAAAGTAGTCTTATCTTAATATCACTGTGCGATAATGTGATATATAAATGAGCAGTACCTCATCTTCATTGTTGACCTTTTGGTAAGTCAGGTTGGTAACTGTGATCTCATTGTTGGAGACCTTCCTGATCTCATGCTCCGGTCTCTTGTTTGGTTTTCCCGTGTAGAGAAGATCTCGAAGAGTCTCATTGTAGATCTCCACAAAGCTGGCAGTGAAGGTGTACTAAAAATACCAACACAGAAACAGTCTATTCATAAACAAACCATGAGGCGGCCACAAACAATACCACTCAGTGTATGCCCTGGAGAAAAAATAAATAAATAAATAAAAAATAACTTCTATGTCTCCCTTACCTGCCACCCTTGCTCTTGGAGTGCTTTGGCAGACTTGAAGATCTGCTGGACAGCACGTGGAATGACTCCCCACAAGTCCTCCAGATCAGCCCCCTCCATAGTAAAGGTCTTCCCGCTGCCGGTTTGGCCATAAGCAAAGCAACAAACGTTGTACCCATCCAGAGCAGACTGTACCAGCAGGGAGATCTCTTCGAAAACCTCACGCTGAGAGTCACTCGGCCCGAACACACGGTCGAAGCTGAAGTTATAGCTCTTCTGAGTGTCAGCGGTGCGCCCTGTGTGCGACTGAGGAAGAGAAGAGGGAATTTGAAAGCCTGTTGGTCACATTCTTTAGGTTATACCATTTAGTCTCAGCCTCAGATTTATCGGTTGCATGCTGGTATGTTATTGTAGAGACCTCAACTTCACAGTTACATGCCCTAAACATCAACTGTGATTGGCTGCTTTACATGTCAGTCAGTCCGTCAGTCAGTCTCAGGCGCTCCTTGGACAATGAAAGCTGTGATTAGGTCCAGGCCTTCTGTCCTCAGTCTGGCTACACAAGACAATACCAAACTTAACATCCATAAGACCAGAAGCATGATGGGAAGCATTTACCTCTTCCGTTTTGGCAAGTGTAAGAGCCTTGTTGTCATGGGCCGGCAGCTGGATGTGCAGAATATCAGACTGATTGCCAGTCAACAGTGGGCGGACCCTACAAAACACTCGGATGTTGCCCTAAAAAGAGGGTATGGATTAATTAATGCATATTTGAACAAATGACTGAATACAAATACATAAGAGGGATTTTGGACAATCTCACTTTAAGAAAAGTTACCCAACATAACGTGACAAACAGATTCCAAGCAACCAACAGACTGCATTATTGCTCGATTTGGTCATAAATGGTTATGATTTATCACTTCATGGTGTCACACGATAAAACAATATAGCTTTATATTCTCCAAACAAATCTATGAAAGCTCACTTTGAGCTCTTGAATAGTGTTGTGGAGCTTCCTTCGCTCCATTTCTCCAAGGTGGAGCTCTTCTCTTTGACGGCCCACTGTCTCCTCAAGGTTCCTGACCAGTTCTTGGCTCTCCTTCAAACTGTCCTGACACTGCCTCAGTGTAGAGGTCTGAATGGCGAGCTGAGTCTGAGAAAGACACAGGAAGAGTTTGACAGAATCAGATTACACAAAACAGATGTTAATTAAAGGTGTAAATGTGGCTGTATGAATGTTTACCTGTATTTTGCGGAGTTCAGACTCCAAGTGATCCCTGAGTCCTTCCAAAACCTTATGCTCCTCGCTTAGCTTGCTGAGGTCTTTCTTAAGACCATCTCTCTCCGTAGAGGTTAGCGCCAGGTCATCTTTCACAGTAGCCAGATTTTCCAGCTCCTCTTCACAATCCCTACAACAGAATCAGGAATATTCTCAGACAAATAAATAAAAGACCACCAGGTTCTGATTCATTATGGAGTTATTTTTAACATGCCTACCTGAGACGCTTTTTGAGACCTTTGTTCTCGTCTTCGATTTCAGCCTTATGCTTTTGGGCTTTGGTTATAGAGTCCTTCAGATGATCATTTTCCAGATTTACCGATTTTATTTTACTCTGGTAATTATGGACTTTGGTCTCCATGTCACTCACTTTGCCCTTCAGGTCCCATCCTGGCCTCCGTGACAAACCTAAACCTGCAGCTGCTGAAAGTGGATAAATTAGCCATAAGTCATCTATTTTATTATAGTGCATCATATTACTTGTAGACCAAAATGTTTGACCCACATATGCATGTATGTTTTACCTTTAGGTACTGCTGCAACAGGTTTTCTCTGGTCACCTTGATGCAAAGACAAAGTTGATGTTAAGTTGGCATATTTTGCATTTACTGTGGTTATAATATTGATGGTACTCATTGATATTTGCAGATTGAATATTTACAGATAAATAAATAAAATATTTTAACCCACAGTTTGTGCTAATGACCTGATTTTAGTAGTGTTAAGTGAGATTTTTTGTGTTTATGATCAGTTAAAGCATGTGTTTTGCAATACCTCTTGCAGGGGCAATGGCCACTGTTGCGGCTCCAGTTGGACGAAGAGCTTTGACTGGAAAAGAAAAGAGACAACATGAAGACCCCATCTGCTAAGTCAAATGGCCCCGAAAACCTAAACCGAGATGTTAAATTTCAGTATAACTTACCAGGAGCTTTGACAGCCACAGGGCGTCTTGGGGGCACAACACTAGCCGCAGGTCTGAACCTCTGAGGCGGTTCTGTATCTACCTTGCGCATTTTCTTCTGGAGAAAAGTGGGATGATTTTCCATTAAATATATTTAAAATAATCCAAAGATGAAAATTTGTGATAAAAGCATAAGGAAAGGAAATCTGAACAAACTAAAAACACACCTGCGCAGGCTGCTGTTGCTCCCCGTCCATACTGTTGGTGTGAGCCCGTTTCCCAGACATAACAGGGAGACGGGATGATGTATTCTGCAGAGGAACCAAGAGAAAAACATGAACAGACTAGGTAGACATGACTGTAGAGCTAATGAGAGATGTGCAATCCAAAACAAAGCAGTTGTAGTTTAAGAACAATGCATTCAGCACTCAAACTAAATCACTGATACGGTGCATAATATTTTGTACTGTACAGCAATAACAAGTAGCTTGGGCTGCATATTATGCATGCTTGCAAGTGAATATTAATTTGTTTGTTTGAAAACATCTTTTCCTCATCGTCTTGGCCTTCCGTCCACATAGAGATGGCGTTTTTGTCAAGGAAAACTGAGCTTTTTGAAAACAGTTTTCGCATTGTAGTGTGAACTGTTTAAAACGGAGGTATTTGAAAACAATAACGCATGTTTAGTCATGTGATGCATTGTACCAATAGATATATAAAAATTATTAGAACACTAGTATTTTCACCGGCTAAAAATGGTTTGCTGTACATTTCCAAACATTCATTTTGCCATTAATTGTAATAATCCAGTGAGATTTTTGTCTGACAACAGCCAGAGCTCCACACAGAGATCTGATCATCATCCGGTCTGTCTGGAATGACATGAAGAAACAGAACAAACTGAGACTAAATCCAGAAGAACTGTGGCAACGTCTCCAAGAAACCTACCTGCAAAGCTACCTGAAAAACTATGAGCAAGTGCACCGAGGGCAAAAGCTGCTTTAAACGCAAAGGATTGTCACAACAAATGTTGATTTCATTTAGTTAACAGAAGTTAATTGATAAAGAAAATCTATTTATGATTACAATTATTTTTGACAGCATCCTCATTTTACAGCATGTTTACACAAGTGCCTAAAACTTTTAACAGTCCTGTATCTTTGCCACAGTTCTTCTGGATTTAGTCTCAGTTTGTTCTGTTTCTTCATGTCATTCCAGACAGACTGGATGATGATCAGATCTCTGTGTGGAGCTCCGGCTGTTATAAGACAAAAATCTCTCTGCATTATTACAAGTAATGGCAAAATGAATGTTTGCAAATGTAAACTGATATTTCCTGCGGACACACTACAGCAAAATATAGAAATAACTGACTTAAAACCATTTGTAGCTGCTGGAAATACTAGTGTTCTATTAATTTTGGCCACCACTGTATGTTTATATTGGTATTGAGCCTGTTATATACTATTCATGATGTTACACTGTACACTCTTCATATTACAGTATTGCAAAGATGACAGGACTTTTACTCACAATAGTAACGTTAGTCCTGAGACAAAACATGAGGGCAGTTGCGTTTTAGATCAAACATACAACATTAATCGATCTGGACGCGTCAGTGAATAATGAAACATTAGAATCGCATGTCTATTTTGTCTGTTTCATCTCAGTGAGCTTTTATAAGGTTTTACACCTGCAAAGTAAGGCGAATTTAACGTTTTCCGACGTTTCATTGTGGATGAGAAACTTGGAAAACGCTTGAAAAAGCTAACGTTAGCCTGGACGGAAAGGAAAACGCCGTTTTCAAATGTACGTTAAGTTATCAGGATTAATATAGAAGTAGCCTTTATCTCCAATGCATTTCCAACTGTTTATAAACCTTACGTTACCTCTTTGTTCATGGATCCTGTGTAATTCTTCTTTAAGTCAAGTCCGAAAAAACACAACATAAAAAAAAAGTTAGTTAACGTCATTTAGTCAAATAACTTTGCCCATCAAGCGTATATTTAAATTAATAAACTCCAAATGACCAATAAACACATGTAAGTTAACGTGTATTAACGAAAACAAACAGTTTCTGAAATATATCGCGGCTTAGCCGACGTCATTCACGTAACGTTAACTTTACAAAACAAACGTACAAATCCATACAATAAGCTTTAACTTAACATCAAGAAATAAAGCATAACTTATCATACTTACAGTTGATGTATATAAATAAACACATAACAACAAACCTTTTATACAAAGAACTGAGAATTGCAGAAAAACACACCCCGGCGCAAAAATCTCTCACAGCCGTTTGATTTCAAATTGAAATTCTGCTTGTTGTCGCTTTACCCGCTGATCTCTCATTGGTCGGATCGGAACCAATCAATACAAAGCATTCAAAAACTCCCGCCCCAAATGGGCGGAGAAACAGGTCCTTTGGCGAGAGGGGTCTGTCTGCGGACTGCAAGAGAGGGGCGTAACTTGAAGGGGGCGTAACTTGTAGCAGGGGGCGTAACTTGAAGTTGTCCAAATCACACAGAACCACGCGAGATGTCAAAACGAGATGTTGTCGGGCTGCGTCCGAAACCGCATACTCTCTGAATAGGCACTTAATTAGGTAGGCTACTTACTCTACAGCCTGATTGCGTTAAGTATGAAAGCGATTTGGGTAACATCCGCCATGTTTACGTTATCATGTGACCTACGACGTTATTACAAGCGCAACAACTAAGATATGAGTGACAGGTTTAATTAATCCATCCGTAGTATCTTGATATAGATTAAACTTGCCCATTTTGTGGTCTTGTTGAAGAAACAGCTGCGCATTTATTTTGTGATTGTAGTATAGCCAATACCTTTTGGGTTGATTTAAGTTCTTATATTTTTAAACCCACTAATGCGATCCACAGTTTTATCCTTAACCTCTTAAGATCCGAGAAAAAAGTTTTAGGATTTTTTTTTCATGCCTTTAAATTGTTTAGTGCATTTAGAATAATGTAAAAAGGAAAAAAAGATATTTAATTCATAAGTTATGCTATTAATAATTTATGATATAATTTTTTTTAAATCACCAATACATTTTTAGTTTAAGATCTTTTATTTTTTTTTACCAGACTTTGTATAAAAATGATTCTCAACTATGTTATAACAGAATGATTCGATATACCTTTTTTCTTTCTGCAAAATGTGTGTAAAATGGCCATAAACGGGTTTTCTCATTATATAGCCTACAATGTATCTATATGCTAAATCTAATTTGCATATTAATGTGTTTTTCGGGCAACATGAAATGAAAAAAAAAGTGTAATAATGGGAGTAATAATTGACAAGATTTTCATAATAATATATAGGCCTAATATTTCATAGAATATTGAACTATAATTTATTTCCCTATTCATTTGTTATGTCTCCCAAAACCCATAATAAACATGCTCATATGAGGCTGCAGGGTCTTAAGAGGTTAAAGAAATTTTATTTATTTTATTACGAAAACCCAAAATCATTATCTCTTGAATATGTTAATTTCTTTATTTTATGTGCAAAATGTTTCATCCACAAGCAAAAGTGGCTTAAATCTCCTTAGGTTTCTTCTTTTTCTTGTTGAATTTAACTTTCGTTTCATCACCCAGTTTTCTAAAAAACCATCATGATGAATTATTATATTTAATTAACCAGTTTTTTTTTTCTGTGTATATAATCTCATACTATGATGAACACATATTCATGTTTGCTGTTTTATGCCATAAGAGTGTTCATTGTTAGATACAACAAACTCGGTCCTGGAGGGCCGCTGTCCTGCAGAGTTTAGCTCCAACTTGCCTCAACACACCTGCCTGGAAATTTCTAGTATCCTAGTAAGACCTTGATTAGCTGCTTCAGGCGTGTTTAATTGGTGTTGGAGCTAAACTTTGCAGGACACCAGCCCTCCAGGAGCACTAACACCTCATGGCATCACTAACTCAACAACCCTACCTAGTACAGTTTTCATCAGCGTTTGCAATGTCTGCACAAAGTTGACGTTGGGCAACTGCTTGAAGATTTCACCTTTGGAGAAGACTGTTGATTTTATACTATAAATGTAAGTATTACAACTTAAAAATTTAGATTACCCCAGAATGATTGCATCGCTAGCCAACCCCAACACTTACACGCAATAATAATGATAACCAATAATTAATAAAAAAAAAATTCTTCCTAAAAATGACTAATTTTAGTAAAATAAGCCAAATATAATTTTTGTCATATGACATAGCTATATGTGAATATACACTAGTTAAACAAATGCAGTCGATGTGAATACATCAATTTTCAGTCAAGCAATTAATACATGAATAAAATATTTATATTTTATTTACTGACAACAATAAGAAACATGAATAAAATAATGAATAAAAGTAAGCATCACAATACATACATACATATACAAGTCAACAACAGATAAAACAAAGCTTCGTTCAAACTTACTGCTCTAACAATCATGTATTTACAGACAGTGCTTCACAATCTTGCTCTTCTCAATGGGGACATCGTTGAGCCAGAGGATGAGGAAGACCATGATGACACCCCTGAACCACACTACTTTGAGGCAAGAGCAGGAGAAAACGTGTGGAACATTCTGGCTGCCACTGTGTCTGCTCCAAACATTCATGTGCCTGTTCTCCATTAGCACGACTACCTGTAAAACATTTAAACAGAGTTAAACATTTTACAATTCATATTGTCAGCTTTCCATTTCTTGCCAAATTTCATTTCATGTTTACAATTACATATACATTTTTTGTTGTAGCTTTATTACTTTTGTAGTGGGCTAAACCACTGAACTGGTAAGCAAAAGGTTACTGGTTCACAACCACCAGTGTGTCCTTGAGCAAGGCTCTTTTCTCCAGGGGATTGTGGGTCCCTGTATTAAGAGCACTATAAATCACTTTGGATAAAAGCTTCATGACATTTTTTTAATGATGCTTTTAAAGCTTCTTAAAGTCAGGCTTCACTGAACAGAAACCAGCTGAATAAACTTGACCAAAATCACATCCTCAGTGTCTTTTGGTCTTTCTCTAGATGCTCTTGCTGGCTCTGGGGTCACTGATGATGAAGAGACCACAGCAACAACCGGTCCAGATGAGGCAGTAAAGGCAGGTGGAGTGATGGAGGGTCTCATCCATGGCACTGGATGCTGCTGTGGACTCTCCATCCTCAGTGCTCAGCTCACACCAGTCTGCAGACATTTCAGATCATACAAAAATGCACAAACACAATAAAAAAAAATCAGCCATTTTAACAGTACAGTGTCATTTGATTTCTGTATTAGAAGTAACAAAATTATCATACTTTATATTTTTGTTTCAGGTTCTCCCCCTTTTTTCTCTCACAAGTGCTACCGTCACATTGCATTGCAGGTCCTGCTCCACCACAGAAGATCTGCAGCAAAGGCACAGGAATCAAGAATAAGAAAAGTGCTGTAATAACTCTGTTTGAAATTACAATAATTAAAATAAACTACAACTTAAGATTTAAAAGATGTTTAATTCATTTCATTAGTATACTCACTGAGAGTACTGTACCGGAGTATGCAGCATGGATTAGCCTATAGCTCAATGATTCTACTTAATAAAAAAAAAAAAAAATCAAGATAAAATAATAATAATAATACTTTCTTCCTTTTCTTCTTCTTCTTCTTCTTCTTCTTGGTTTTATGGCGTATTGCAATCATGATTTGTCAGGTGCATATCGCCACCTACTGTACCGGAGTATGCCAACAACATCTCGTTTTGACATCTCGCGTGGTTCTGTGTGATTTGGACAACTTCAAGTTACGCCCCCTACGTCACGTTACGCCCCCTTCAAGTTACGCCCCTCTCTTGCAGTCCGCAGACAGATGCTATTGTGGCCTTTGGCACCAAACCATTAAAGTCCAGTCTGTCAGCGAGACAGTTTTCAGATTTTTTTTATTTTATTTAGCACATAACATTCATAGGGGATACATACAACAGAAATATTGTTTAAAAGAACAATATGTGACTCAAATTAGTGCAAAGCAATAAGATACATACATAACCAGAATACAACACAGTAATATTCTACTAAAATAATCAGGCCAAAAAATAATAAATACATAAATAATAAATAAAAAGAAATATAAAGAAAAAATACTAAAGATAAGAAATAATATTGATAAAAAATATAGATAAAAACTTAAACATCTAAAAATAATAATAATAAATAAAATAAAATAAAATAAATAATTACACATGAAAATGTCAACTTCAATGAATAACCGGGAGGTAACCCTTACATTGAAGTCATTCTTTTTTCATCAATATGGTTGTTTTAGCAGCTTTCTTATTAAGTGATGAGCGAAGAGATTAATTTTCAGATTTTCATGGTCAAAAATGATTTTGTAAATGTGCTGAGAGCTTTATAGACATATAGATATATATCACAGAAAAGCATAGAGACGTTTTGTTTTCCATAACGGCCTTTATTAAGTGTGTTTTTAATTTATTTATCTAAACTGCAAAAAGACAGCAGTACAATTAAATGTATAGGAAGCATTTTAAAAAGGAATGATTAAAAATACATTATATAAAGAATAAGCTCTTACATAAGTAAAATAACAGGTTGTAATACAAATATAAAGCCATAAAATGCAAAAAAAAAAAAAAAAAAACACTAAATAAAGGGACTTTGATTTATAACACAAATAACAGATCTATGTTTTGTTTTCCATAACGGCCTTTATTAGAGTGGGTTTTTAACTTATTTGTCAAATCTGCAAAAAGACAGCAGTAAAATTAAATATAAAAAAAAAGAAAAAAAAAAGATTTAAAAATACACTATATTGCCAAAAGTATTGGGTCACCCCCTTTTAATTAGGGTTGCAAAGTTTTCAAGACTGGAAACTTTCCATGGGAATTAACGGGAATTAATGGGAATAAACTGGAAATTTGCAAAATTGCTGGAACTGGGAACTTAAATGTAGTTGAGAACAAAATCTTGCAGCATAATCTTGGTTAAAACAACCAGATTTAATGCAATTTTAGTTTAACTACATTGCTCAATCACATGCACACAGCACACTGTTTACTGCAGGGCTATTGAGGCCACACCCCCTACATGCACTGTGCTTTCCTCCATAACATGCACAGATCACTTCTTAAATTCTGCACACATAATATCAAAATGTCCATCCTGGTATGTACTCATGCAAATTACATGAATATTACAAAAAATTGTTTAAAACTTCCTTGTGCTGTGTCTAATATACTGTGCAACTAAATTAGGCTATACCATTGTAAAAACAAATACACTGACTGAACAAACATTTAGGTGAGATAATAAAACAAAAGTCTAAAAATGACCCTCCCCCCACACACAATCCCCTCTAGTCACCTAAGAGGGGGATTCCTTCTATTTGCTCTGAAGCTGCACTTGCTGCATTTGAGCCCAAAGACTACATCTTAATATATTTGATCTATGGAATTCAAGTTTAACTACACTGTTAAAAATTTATTGTAATTTTACAGGAAATTCCTGGCAACTAATTGCCGTGAATTTACAGCAAGTAATATACAGGTAATGTACTGTTTTTTTAATACAATAAAGTATTGTATTTATACAGCAGTGCTACTGTGATTATAGTAGCATCATTACAGTAAAATGCTGTAATTTTGTATAATTTACTGTATATTTACTGCAACTCAGTTGCCAGGAATTTCCTGTAATTTTACAGGAGAGAATTACAATATTGTAATTCAATATACTGTATATATCCTGTTATTTGTAAATGTTACAATAAAATGTAATTTTCCATCTTCCACAATTAAAACCAAAACAATGGCAACTTTCTTTTTTTTTTTATTTTATTAACACTATGCAACACCACACATTACAAGCATCAATACTAGCCCATCAACTCAAAGTACAGGAGTTTTCTTAAGAGGGTGAAGACAGGTGCGTTGAGCCCGTGCTTTGCTGCCGGTCTGGGAGCTGATTCCACAAAAGGCTCTGAAAACAGAGAGAGAGAAAAAAGTTTTCATATCTGTTAATGATGAATACTGTGTAAAAAACACAAAATGTAACCTATTCCTACTTGCTTGTAGAAGAAAATGACCTTGATGTATTTAACATTAACAAATTTTACAACTTAACATTTAGAATTACATTTGCTTTTCCATTGTTTTTCTTAAATATATAATGTCATTGTATGCATGTATGTACTATATTGTATGTCGATTTGGACAAAAGCGTCTGCAAAATACCTTAACCATACTTCAAAAAATTTGACTTAATTAATTAATGAAAGTTGTAATGTTAAACTGTTGTCTGTTAAGACTCTTCTTTGTTTACATAAATGTCCTGCAGGGGAATACCAACTCTAGGTAGAACAGACACTTAACGGCAATAGCTGTGTCTCCATCCAGTTTTTTAAATGCACATTTTAACCATTTGAAAAGAAAAAAAAAAATAATCCTGACTGGAAATGGTTAAAATTCACATAAAATATTCTAATGTGAATAAAAACTTTTATGTGGATTGACTAGCTATTTCGTTGATGGGAACGGATGTATTCGCATAAATTCACATTTGTTGCAATTCTATCAAGTGTTTTAAAGGGGTCAAATGATGCGATTTCAAGTTTTGCTTTCTCTTTTGAGTGTTACAAGCTGATTGTGCATAGATAAGATCCCTGAAGTTGCAAAGACTAAAGTCTCAAAACCAAAGAGATATTCTTTATCAATGTTTCTTTATAATTCTTTATCAAAGACTCTGCCACGCCCCTCTAAAACGGCTCATTCAAACACGCCCCCACATAAGTATTTGCTATTGACTGTTCAAATGCAGAGTTTTGCGTGTCGTGTGTGAGTGTGCGCGTATGTGAGAGTGAGAGATGGGGTCACAGCGCAGCGTTGTGTGTGTGTTTGTTCGCGTGTGTGAGAAGAGGGAGACACGGTCACATCACAACCGCGGCTTCATCACTGTGTCTGTCACGTGACTGTTCCCCTCTCGGGCTTGAACTGATGGTAAAACTAAGGACATTATTAACTGTCTTTACTTTTATTTTGAAAGCTAAGGCTCGCAAATTATGGAGAGGGGCGTTACATTTCCGACGCGGCTTGTGGTGTTCGGCCAATCACAATGCACTGTGCCAGTTGGCCAATCAGAGCAGACTGTGCTTGTCGGAAGGAGGGACTTTGTAGAAAACGAAGCGCTTGAGAGAGGCGAGGCATAGAGGACCTACAATAATGTACAGTATTTGAAAAATAATGTGTTTTTTGAATATTAAAGCATGTCAACATATTCTGTTATACCAAATACACAAAATAATGATCTTTAAAAAAAAAGCATCATTTGACCCATTTAAGCTGCCCCTTACGTTTTGATCCCACAGCTGTTCAGGACCATTTCTAATTCGCATAACAGAGCTGATGGAAATGCTCTCCAAGTATTTATTTATTTTTTTTGCCAAATTTTTACGAATGCGCTTAAAAGATGCAAATGAATTGGATGGAAGCCTGTCTTTTGACATCAATGTATAGAGTATATCATAGAGCCTAACAATACTGAACAAAAAGAAAGTGATTCATGGGACGTTCCATATGAGAATGATGGATCTATTTTCTTTATTAGTGTGTAAACAGTTTAAACATACCTTTGGACAAATTCAAGAGTGCTTGAGGCCTCTTTAGGATACTGCAAGTTGAACACATAGTAAGCAGCGAAGGTCGCTGCCACTCCATTCAAAAGATTGTTGTGGGGCCCCATCACAATCGTTCCTTCCATGGACATCATCCACTTATCTGCACTTAGTGTCTCTCCTGAAATGCATTAACACAATATGATAACTAAAAGATCACTAGAAAGCTGCACTACATAAACACACACACACGAGTGGCGGTGTTGGCATCATGGGCGAAAGTACCAATTTTATCGGCTGGGAGACAAAGTTATGGTATGGTTTTTGCTAATTTAGACTAGGCTTTTTATGGATGCAATAGACTTATGTTGAATTACAGTCTTTCTTTTCTTCTTTGACACATATCCATGTAACAACTATTAACAGGGCTTAAAGCAAGGAAACTGTCTAAGCCTGAAATATGTTCAGGGTGCAATAATAAAAAATTAAAAAAAAGTTCAGTGCGCCTATAAAATCAAAATTATTTATATTTTTTGCAAATTTATATTTGGCTGCTATCCCGTTCAAAGTAGTCTCCTGGCTTGGTTGGAACGCTCCCTGAAAGCCTCGCTATTTAAACCTATCCAGCACCATCTAAGATGTGTGTCCTCTACTATGTCAAAACGGTGACCCAGTTTTCATTTTTGAAAACTTGCGTGTTTTCCACATGCTGTGAGCGTGTGTGTTGTCACATTGGAGCACGCTGGATATGCTTAGATCCTCTTAAATAACATGTTCCAGAGAGCGTTTCAACTGACGCAGAAGCACTGGGAGCTGTGTATCACTGGACAAGGATACTACTTCAAAGGGGGATAGTGGCCAAAATTAAATCAGGTATATTTTAGCTTTTTATAGTCACAGTCTCAATACTTTGATTTTACCTCATAATTATTTTTTTAATCTACAACGGCCATGCGCCAGAATTCCGACAGTGCTGAAAAACCTTAAGCCCTGTAATAAACCTTAAAATAAGGGAAGAATATACCTTGTACAATTAATCAAGGTGTGCTGGGTAGGGTCTCTTTCTGGATATCAGCAGCTGTGGCAGAGGACTAGGGAATAAATAAAAAAAAAAAACATACAAACATTACAAAATGTATTACCAATTACACAACAAATACCAATTACAAACCTATTATTTTAATATTCCATACAGTCTGGCTTTGAGACAAAGAAAATGGTCGACTCAACACTGAATAAAAACAATGGCAAATGTTTTAAATATATGTATGCTACGCTGTCTAAAACAGTAAAACCAGTCAACAGATTAACCACTCCCTATAGCAGTTCAGACGGTCTATGGAATATCAGAATAATTTGGAATAGATAGTCTGTGTGGAGACTATATTACCAACACAATGGTATTGCACGAGCAATTTACAAAATAACTGTTAGAAGAGAGAATGAGCCAGAGTAAGTTTGTGTGTACGTGCAAGTTATACTCACACCAACCTTAAGAAAGATGACATTCTCATTAAAGTGGGCAGTAGGTATGGGATAATGCAGATGGCCTTGCTGCAATGCAAAAAAATGCTTTCTTACTTCGATTTTTTTGTCTTGTTTCCAAACAAAGTATCTAAAAATTCTTAAATCAGGAAGGATTTTCTAGACAAGTAAAAATTATTGTCTTGTTTTCAGAAAAAACAAGTCAAAATTACATTACATTTATGCATTTAGCAGACGCTTTTATCCAAAGCGACTTACATTGCATCCGAGTTACAAAATTAAGTGAGTTTTTGCTCAAAACAAGCAAAATAATCTGCCAATGGGGTAAGCAAAATAATTGTTTTCTGTTTGAAATAACATTATTTTGCTTAGTGTGCCATTCTCTTCTGGATAGGCATCTAAGACTTCACCCACACCTGTTGTCTTGTGTTGTTCAAAGTAACTTACTCGATTATGGTCTTGCTTCTTTGCACAATGGCTGCTGGCAGCTTCTCCAGATGAAATGAAAACTCACTGAAGTGAGAGAACAGGCCCTTAAAACAGAAATGGCCAGTCGTTACTGTTGCCAATCATACTAGTGTGCAAACCACAATGACTTCAAGACCCCCGATTAAAAGACAGCAAAACAGAAGTCATAACGTTACAATAGCATGTCCGGTAGCACGTGTAATCAATGCAATAATAACCTGAGCTGAGGAAGCTGACGGGGCTAATGCTTATTTTTACAGTCTATGGGCTAACACTAATTATTCTAACGTTATTTGGGCTGTCGTCATTGTGGTGGTTTTGCATGTGGTAAAGTTACCTTTTTCCGTATCACCTCCCGTCGTCGAGGTTCCAAGCGAGCAAGCGAGCCTAGGAGATGCCGTTTAGATATAATCAACAACAAATCAGTGTCTGAAATAATCCAGCTAGCAGGTGTGCAGCTGATCCCGCGGTGTGTTACAGCTGCTGCAGCTCAGTTTGCCTTTTCCTTCGGTGTTGACCATTCAGGACCGTGGTGAAGCTAGTTTTAAATTAGGTCATTGCACACGGAGTCCGAGATTTTCGCACTTTAAAAAATAAATACGACCTCACGTTGTGTCAATCAGGTTTACACACTGCCTCCGACACTTTCGTCTGTCATAAAAAAATTCGGATCAGTTTGGATTTTCTGCGTTTTCGCATCCGTAGCATGCATTTGGATAGGAAAGGATGAGGAAAACGGAAAAATGCACGCGAAAATCTCGGACTCAGTGTGCAATGATCTTAAGAAGACGCCATTTGAAACTAACTTCACCGCGGTCAGTTCAAGAGAAATCTGAAAATATACCAAACGAAACAATCAGCACTCATTCAGATCACCGGTAATATTTCCATAGACTTATAAAATAGATTTTATGTTACATACCTGAGACGTGTTCCTTCTTCCAAACATGTTTAAATACTTCTGGTAAGTTACCGTTGGCCGCGTAATTTTAAAATTCAAACAGCTGCGATCCCACAATGCTATGCGGTGGCTGTAAAAAAAATGCTTCTACGGTATAGTTACAATAATATTACAGGACTGTCCGTAAATTTCCCATCATGCATTTGCATTTACAGTAAAAACGTGAATACAATGCGTTGTTGTAAAATTTATTGTAAAAATTACATCAATTGCTAACAGTGTAGTAAATACCAAAAAGTGTTTATAGCTAGACAATTTATGAGGTATTTTCTAGCTAGCTCAATCTGTGATGCTCTTTCTGCAAGCCAGTTTTCTGTTATCATACAGAAGTACAGTACTGGTCAAATGTTTGGACACACAAAAAAATAATTTACTTTCCGTGGCATTTTAAAATGGAGGATGTTTTACGAATGAATTAGTTTTAATATTGCTACTATCATTATGTTGAGGTATTATTGTCTGTGTCTATTTGGAAAGTTGCACATTCCAAATCATCAGTCCTCATTCTGCTGGATCTTTCTGCTGCTTTTGACACTGTCAATCATCAGATCCTCCTGTCCACCCTCTCATCGCTGGGCATCACTGGGATTCCACTTCGCTGGTTTGAATCCTATCTCACCGGTAGGTCCTTCAGGGTGGCCTGGGGAGGGGAGGTATCCAAAGCACATCAACTGGTCACTGGGGTTCCTCAGGGATCGGTTCTTGGACCCCTCCTCTTCTCCACATACACTACATCACTGGGACCCATCATACAGGCACATGGCTTCTCCTACCATTGCTACGCCGATGACACACAGCTCTATCTCTCTTTTCAACCAGATGATCCAACGGTAGCTGCACGGATCTCAGGCTGCCTGGCGGACATCTCGGCATGGATGAAAGAACATCACCTACAGCTCAACCTGGCAAAGACTGAGCTTCTTGTCGTCCCTGCCACTCCGACTCTACAGCATGACTTCTCGATTCAGTTAGGCACATCAATAATTACCCCATC
Organism: Schizothorax lantsangensis; assembly: GCA_027422415.1. Lineage (NCBI taxonomy): Eukaryota > Metazoa > Chordata > Actinopteri > Cypriniformes > Cyprinidae > Schizothorax > Schizothorax lantsangensis. The sequence continues at coordinate 6,199,402 of CM049844.1, forward strand.
AACTTCAGTCAGAAATCTTGGTGTAATCTTTGATGACCAGCTGACCTTCAAAGAGCACATTGCAAAGACTGCTCGATCTTGTAGGTTTGCGCTACACAACATCAGAAAAATCAGGCCCTTCCTGACAGAGCATGCTGCGCAACTTCTTGTCCAGGCCCTTGTCCTTTCTAGGCTGGACTACTGCAATGCTCTTCTGGCTGGTCTTCCATCAAACACAATCAAACCTCTACAAATGATTCATAATGCAGCGGCACGACTGGTCTTCAATGAGCCCAAAAGAACCCATGTTACACCTCTCTTCATCTCACTGCACTGGCTACCAGTGGCAGCTCACATCAAGTTCAAGACACTGATGCTTGCATACAGAACGTCCACAGGCTCAGCACCCTCCTACTTCCACTCACTATTACGAATCTACATCCCCTCCAGAAGTCTGAGATCTGCTAGTGAGCGACGCCTTGTTGTACCATCACAGAGAGGCTCAAAATCACTCTCCAGAACATTCTCATTCACCATTCCTGGATGGTGGAATAATCTTCCCATCCCTATCCGGAATGCTGGATCCCTGTCAATCTTCAAGCAACAACTAGAGGGCAATTAGAGGGCAGTCGTGGCCTAATGGATAGCGAGTCGGACTTGTAAGCGGAAGGTTGTGGGTTTGAATCTCAGATCCGGCAGGGATTGTTGGTGGAGGAAGTATCCTCCTTCAATACCACGACTGAGGTGTCCTTGAGCAAGGCACCGAACCCCCAACTGCTCCCCGGGCGCTGTAACATGGCTGCCCACTGCTCCAGGTGTGTGTTCACTTAGGATGGGTTAAATGCAGAGAATACATTTCACTACTGGTTATATACTCTCTATGTAATTGTGTATGTGACAAATAAAAAATAATCTTATTTTATAATCTCTGAAAACTCATCTCTTCCGGCACTACTTGACTTCATCCTAAACTTGTTCTTAAAAAAAAAAAAAAAAAACTTTCCCTTTATCTTTCTCTCCTTCCCTTGCTAGCTTGTACTTATTTGAACAATGACTGAGACTTGGTGTTACGAGCACTTCCTCTGTCTGATTGCCTCTTCAAGATGAATCGCTTTATATATTCCCCAATTGTAAGTCGGTTTGGATAAAAGCGTCTGCCAAATGACTAAATGTAAATGTATTTTGTAAAGCACTTTGGGCAAATTAGTTGTATTTATACAGTGCTATATAAATAAATAAAAGAAAGAAAGATAACTATTTTTAATGTTTTTAAACATTGCATATCTTTTGCTCATCAAGCCTTCATTTATTTGATCAAAAATACAGAAAAAATATATTGTGCAATATTGCCGGTATTACAATTTTAAATAATGGTTTTCTGTTGTAATATACTTTAAAATATAATGTAGTTCTGTGATCAAAGATGAATTTTGAACATCATTACTCCAGTCTTCAGTGTCACATGATTCTTCAGAAATCATTCTAATGTGCTGATTTATTATCAATTTTGGAAACAGTTGTGCTGCTTAATATTTTTTTTATTACCTGTGATTCTTTTTCAGGATTCTTTGATGAATAAAGAGTAAAAAAAAACATTTATTTAAAATAGAAATCCTTTTTTAACAATACACTATCATTCAAAAGTTTGGGGTCAGTATCTTTTCTCTTTTTTTGAAACAAATTAATACTTTTATTCAACAAGGATGTGTTAAATTAATAAAAAGTAGTAGCAAAGACTTATATTGTTAGAAAAGATATCTATTTTGAATAAACACTATTCATAAGTCTTTATTCATCAATAAATCTTGAAAAAAGCATCACAGATCCCCCCCCCCCCCAATTTTTTTTTTTTTTTATTTGTATTAGTTTGCATGCATGTGAGCCTATGATCAAACAAAATGTTTATATTTATGTTTGTATATGATACAGTTTTATAAACTTCCCCAAATTTCCAATTAATTCCCAAAAATTCCCGTAAATTCCTGGTAAGTTTCAAATTTGGAATATTTCCAAAGTTCCCCAGACGAAGTTCCCATGGAAAGTTTCTGGAAATGTACCGCCCCTTTGCAACCCTACTTTTAATCAGTGATGGGAATAACGGCGTTATAAATAAACGGCGTTATTGTTTTCAGTAACGAGTAATCAAACTAATTACTGTTTCCCCCGTTACAACGCCATTACCGTTACTGACAATAAAATGCGACGTTACTGTAATTTATTATAATATTATTAGAATTTTATTTTTCAGTTCATCTGAATGGATGCGCAGTGTGGCTGTATTTGACGTACCGTAAACTCTAGTGTGAAGCGCACGGCTCGCCGTAGCTTTGTCTCTCAATTTCAATTCAATTTTCAATTTAAGTGTGCTTTATTGGCATGACAAAAACTATACATTTGTATTGCCAAAGCAATTGCAGCTGGGCTGCTCACAAATAGTGCATATATGTATTAACAGAAAGAAAAAGAATAATAATTGTAATAATAATAATATATAAAAGTATTAAGCAAGTAGTGCAAAATGAATTACTAATGTATGCAAGTATATAAACTAGAAAAAAAATAAAAAGAAGCAAAATGTACATGTAAGTAATATAACAGAGTAATATGGTTTAATATAATCTAGATGTGCTGGGAACATCAGCTCAGGGCAGGTGGAGTGTCTTCTCTTCTGTGGTGACAGAGAGACACATATTGAGCAGCAAACACACAGCAGGTCTTCTCCGAGCAGATACGCTAGTTTCTCCTGGTCTGGAAGGGTTTGAAATGTGGGATGGATCTGCTGTATTTTGTTGTAGAACACTGTCCGTATATCTGTGTATTTGGAGCATTCTGTTAGGAAGTGCAGTTCTGTTTCCATCTGATTCAGATCACAGTGTGAACACAATCTCTGCTCGGGGGGCAGCCATGTTTGTCTGTGTCTGCCTGTCTCTATCATCAGCTTGTGTCCGCTGAGTCTGTATCTGGTCAACGTGCTTCTCAGTTTCTTATCTGACACTGTGTACAGATACTCTGCCATACTGTACTCTCTCTTTAGGGACAGATAGCATTGCATTTTACTCTGTTGTTGAGTTTGGGTTTGCCAATGAGTGATGTAACTCTGTTTGATTTGTGCAGTGATCTGATTGGTTCTGATGTTGTGAGTCAGAGCATCAGTAGATGTTAGTGAAGCATCAGGACTGAAGCTCTGGATCAGATGGAAGAAGGGCTTACTTTCTTTGCTCATCTCTTGGTATTGCAGGGCTTTATAATGGTATGATTGGGGGGTCACTGAGCTTCAGATGTTTCCAGAATTTAATAGCCCTTTTTTGTATCTTTATGATTAGAGGATATTTGCCTAATTCTGCCCTGCATGCGTTATTTGTTGTGTGCCGGTGCATGTGTAGTATATTTTTACAGAGTTCTGCATGCAGGGTCTCAATCGGGTGTTTTTCCCATTTAGTGAGATCTTGACTTTGGTTTGTCAGCGGACCCCACACCTCACTGCCATATAGTGCAATGGGCTCAATTACTGATTCTAATATTTTCAGCCAAATTCTAATAGGGATTTCTATAGGACATTGCCGTTTTATGGCGTAGAAGGCCCTGCGTGCTTTATCTCTCAGTTCATTCACAGCGTGATTAAAGTTTCCAGTGGATGTGATTTTCAAACCCAGGTAGTTGTAGTGTGATGTGTGTGCTATCTGGTTCGTGCCTAATGAAAATGTGTGTTGTGTTCCTTGGGATCTGGATCTCTTCTGAAAGATCATAATGTTGGTTTTCTTCAGGTTGACTGTCAGGGCCCAGGTCTGGCAGTATTGCTCCAGCAGGTCCAGGTTCTGCTGTAGACCATGTTGAGTGGGAGACAGCAGAACCAGATCATCTGCATACAGCAGGCATTTGATCTCGGAGTCGTGTAGAGTGAGGCCAGGAGCTGCAGATCGCTCCAGACTGAGCGCCAGTTCATTTATATAGATGTTAAATAATGTTGGGCTTAAGCAGCAGCCCTGTCTCACTCCACGCTCCTGGGAGAGATACCTTGTACGTTTGGTGTTGATTTTTACGCCACATTTACTTTCAGTGTACATTGATTTGATGAGGTCATAGGTTTTACCTCCTATTCCACTTTCAATAAGTTTGTAGAATAGTCCTTGGTGCCAAATTGAGTCAAAAGCTTTTTTAAAGTCAATAAAGCATGCATATATTTTACCTTTATCTTGGTTAACGTGTTTTTCAATTAGAGTATGTAGTGAATAGACGTGATCAGATGTACGGTAATTTGGTAAGAATCCGATTTGACTTCTGCTCAGTACATTGTGTGTGGTGATGAAGTCTAATAGTCGAGCATTTATTATGCTACAGAATAACTTTCCCAGGTTGCTGCTCACACAGATTCCTCTGTAGTTGTTAGGATCAAATTTATCTCCGTTTTTAAAGATTGGTGTTATCAAGCCTTGATTCCAGATGTCGGGGAAGTAACCTACACTCAGGATCACATTGAATAGTTTTAGAATGGCTAATTGGAGCTTGCTGCTTGTGTGTTTTATCATTTCATTTAATATCCCATCAGGTCCTGATGCTTTTTTGAGTTGGAGGTTTTTGATTTTTTCTGTAAGTTCTTTATCAGTTATTGGGAAATCTAATGGGTTTTGGTTATCTTTGATTGTTAATTCTAGTTTTTCTAATTGGTTGATTGTTTGGTTTTGCTTACAGTTTGTGTCTGTTTGTACTTTATTAAACAATGTTTGGAAATGACTTTCCCGTATTTCTCCATTTTGTATTGGCAATTCTTCATGATCAGTTTTTTTCAGATTGTTCCAATTATCCCAAAATTGGTTTGTGTTCACTGACTTCTCGATTATTGTCAGTTGTTTTTGGGTGTATTGTGCTTTTTTGGTTCTGAGTGTGTGTTTGTATTGTTTTAGTGTTTCGCAATAAAGATGGCGGATCTCTGCATTATTTGGATCGTTATGTTTCTGATTTGACAATGTTCTCAGCTTTTTGCGAATAGTTTGACAGTTCTGATCAAACCAATTTTTGTCATTTTTGAGTATTTAATTTTTTCCATTTTTTGTTTTCAATTTGGATTGTTTTGCTGATTTTTCAAATATGTAATTTATATCTTTGTCTCTCTCTCTCTCACACACACACACACACACACACACATGCAGACATACAGCGCGCGCGCGCGCAGAGAAAGATACAGAGCGAGAGAGTCTTTCATAACATGCAGAAGTGACGAGCTACATGTAAACGATATTCTTTGTTGTGTTTTCCTGTCAAAATAACGAAGTTCCTTTGGAATTCTTCAGCTTTTGAGAACTCCGCTAGTGGGCGGAGCTACTGCGCAAACGACAATCTCATTGGCCGGCGCTCACCTATTATCATCCCTGTTTTGCTTTCAGCGAATCAATTCGAGCGAACCCATACAACGTGATTAATATTCATGAACCCAGCAGCTCATTAATCCTTAGTAGTGCGTTTTATATTGTTATTAGTGGTATAATTCGTAGTAGTTTTCTTATCAATTTCCCCCCCCCTTTTTTTATAGAAACACTAAATGACAAACAATATCTTAAGCACCACCACCAGTCCTAAGTTCAGTCAACATGACAAATATGCATTCATACATGGTTATTCTAATTACTAAAGATCTATCATCATATAATGCTAAATTATCATAATATCATATTATAATGATTGACTAACTGATACTACGTGTCAGTAGATAAATAGTGTTGATTAATGTACAATGTTTTATAATAATAATTTATTCTATTTAGTGTCCATTTCATTCATTTAACATATTTAATATTGGGGCATCCAAGTTATTTGACATTTGATTGTATTTTTTTTAAAGTAACGCAATAGTTACTTTCCCTGGTAATTAGTTACTTTTAAAATGATGTAACTCAGTTACTAACTCAGTTACTATTTGTGAGAAGTAACTAGTAACTATAACTAATTACTTTTTTAAAGTAACGTGCCCAACACTGCTTTTAATGAACAGGTTTGACTACTTTAGTAATTTCTATGAGTACAAATCTTAATGTTAAAGCATATAATGATATTCTAGGAAATTGTGTGCTTCTAATATTATAGCAACAGTTTGGACAGGACCCTTTTCTATTCTAACATGACAATGCCTCTGTGTATAAGACAAGGTTCAAAAAGAAAATGATTGATTCAGTCAGTGTGGAAGAACTTGACTGGTCTGCATAAAACCATGTCCTAATCCCAGTTTAACACCTCTGGTGTGACTGTAAATGCAGACCTTGAGCCAAAAACTCATCACCAAACACCAATGACTTGTACATATGGGTTCAGTCATTTTAGACACTTCCAAAACTGTTGCAACAGAGATGGAAATACAGTATTTAAATATATGTTTCCATCTTTTTTGCCACAGTTTGGAAGTGCATTTTTTCTCTTCTAAAGAAGGGAAACTTTTGTCCATATAATGAATGTACAAGTCATTGGTGTTTGGTGATGTTTGTCTTATACACAGAGACATTGTCATGTTAGAATAGAAAAGGGTCCTGTCCAAACTGTTGCTATAATATTAGAAGCACACAATTCCCTAGAATATCATTATATGCTTTAACATTAAGATTTGTACTCATAGAAATTACTAAAGTAGTCAAACCTGTTCATTAGAAGGGGGGGACCCAATACTTTTGGCAATATAGTGTACATTATATAAAAAATAAAGGCTTACATAAATAAAATAACTTGTTGTAATACAAATATAAAGCCATAAAATAAAAACCTAACATTAACTATTAAATGCACCGTATTAAAGCACCATATATCTACAAGAATTGAAAAGGCACGCATATTTCACATAAATTTCCATAAAATTGATGAGAGTTGGCGACGTTTTCACATTTCTTATTTCACAGTTAAACGTAAAACGAATAACATGCACTTTATGGCTTTGATCAAACGATCACATATAAATTACAAGGACACAAATCCATTTATTTGTGAACTTTTCTCTCTTTTTTTTGAGAATAATACATGACCTCACATGGCGGAAGTGATTTTGGCGGTAGGCTTGCGATCATTTTGACCTCACTCACAGGAAGTGTAGTCGAGCGGAGTCGGACAGCCCTTCGCGAGAGAAAAAAATAGAAAAAAATTGAGGGAAAAAAATCGGTGAATCCAAGGGGTTCGGGCGGATTTGGACGAAGTTTCCGAACTGTCCCGGCCCGGAGGAGCCCTGGGGGTTGAAAGGGAATCGCCAGCACCGGTAATTAACACAGAGTTATAAGTCAATTGTGAATTCTTTCTCCAAATTTGAGCAACTCACGCGGGCGCTTCTCCCCCTGTCTCGCCAGCCGGAAGTCTGCATGAAGCTGCGTCTCTCTCGCATTGGCGTCGACGTTTTTTTTCTCTCTTCGGTTTTTTTTTTTATCCTCGAGTTTTTTTTTTCTCTTTTATTTTCTCAGCGAGACTAACCGAGAGAGGGATGGAGGCAAAGGGGCATTATTGTGTGCAAGCGGAAGTTTACATGTTGCATAGCTTTTAGATAGTGCTTCTTTCTTTGCGTGCATAACAAAAGCTGACATTTTAATGGAGGCTGGTTGAGGAAGCCCGTGTATCATTAATGGATGGTTTTGTGCCTTTCCAGCTACCTTTCCTGATGCATATGCAATTAACATTGTCCCATTAGATAGAAACATGCCAAATGAGCTGTCATTGCAGCAAAACACGCATGCAACCCTTAAAAAAAGAATAAAAACGCGACGTTTTCGCTTCCATCGATTTTATTTAGGCGTGCATACGAAATGAAAGACTATGTCAAGTTGACTAAGAGGTCTGCACATTTGCTTTGGTTTCTTTATGCAGACCGATTTGGCAGGATCGCGAGGGGATGCTTTTGTTTTGATGCCTATTTATAGCGCGCGCGAATCTCCATGCAAGTTCTGCATCTCTCGTGCAGTTAAACAATGTGCGGTGCAGTTGCAACAGACAACAAATTGTGTGTGTAAAGAAAATGAAATATAAAAAAAACCCATCAAAGTGTTATGTTTTATTTTACTTTTTTTAATAACTTTTCTTTCTTTCAAATTTGTATTAATTTTGCACTGCTGGAAAAAAGCTCTGCTGGTTCCTCAGGATGGTCTGTTGGCTGGTTTAAAGTTGGCATAAAATTAAAATTCACCCTATCTGTTTTGTAAATGCATATTACAGATTCTATTGTGAGCAGTTCATCTGTGTATGTGTTTGTAATGTGTAATCAAAATGTCATATAACTGGACCCTCAGGTGAAAATGACAGACTTTTCTCTGGTGACATACGCAGGACTTCTCCAATCATTTAGTCCACTTAAACCCTATTTTGTACAACACCCACATCTCAAAATCCAATCAACCCCTGCATAAAACAAGCTCACATTCATGTCTTCTATTTTGAGTACAACACCCACATCTCAAAATCCAATCAACAATCCATGCTTTATTATAATAATTATTTATAATTTTATTACATAATAACAATTAATTTAATTTAACTCATAAAACATGAGCTAATAACCACACTTTTATTGAAAGTAAAATTGGACAGAAAATACATTAATATAAATATCAATATATTATTTTCAATCAGTTCTATGCAACAGAATCCGATATAACTTTTTTTGACAAATTATCCAAATAATGTATAGTCCTGCAAAGCTATTATTATAGTAGCGTGTGAGCAGAGCATAACATCACGAGAGGGTAGCGTCATTTTACCAGCTGTACTACACCATGTTACAGCATAGTAGCGCTATTGCAAACAGGAACAAGTATACTACATAGAAATTTCCTGTTGGCACATTATTTGAGCGGACTTTGCTTTTCCATTGAGCATGAGCGGAACCAGGGTTGCCAAGTCTTTGGTTTTCCTGTGGAATTAGGCTACTTTTAAACTGTTGCTGCATAAAGTATATTTGACTAAAATGCTTGTACTGAAATATTTTATATTCTACCAATGATAAAACTGCGGTAGATGTTAAGTTTTGTGAAGGAGGGCCACTAGTAAGGAGCCCTTGATGTGTTTATGATCACTACAATATATTGGTTTTCAACAGTGACTGGTGAAATATGCATGTTAGGTACAGGAGTTGCATATTTTGAGTTTGGATATTTGGGATATGGTCATTGGGCTACTTTTGGGCTATTTTTGATTGGCTATTCGGCTACCTTTGTTATGCAGACGATGGCTAGAGGGAGAGTGCAACTTGTGTGCTAAATGTTTTTCTCTTTCGGCTGAAAACCAAAAATACTGTTTTCGACTTATAATTTTCGGCGGCTGAAATTTCAGTGCATCCCTAATAAAAACTATAAAAGTGTATCAGTGATGCTGAAATAACACTAATTTCAATGTGCGTAACAAAACAAACAAATGTCGGTCACTTCTAGCATTTCTTCTTGACTTTAAAAGGTTTTAGTTGGTCAGTCTGTTGAACTAGTTAGCCGACAAGTTAAACCAGCAGAGTACCAGATGGCTAGACTGAGAAACCAGCAAACAATCTTAGGCTGGTTCAAGTTGTTGTTTTTTTTCCTGTATTGTGCAGGCTGAGTTGGCATGCATGCATTTTTATGTTATGCATATCAGCTGTGTTTTACACATTGGGTCGTGCATGCATTGTGATTCCTAACCCAACACGCCTCTTTGCCAAACATCCACCTGAAAGATGCTCCAAAGTCCTTTGCTTAAAGAGAAATAAATCACAACTGTCAAAAGGATGAAGGTGCATGATATTTGGCTGGTGTTTCAAAGAAAATATTAGGAAAAAAGCCTTTTTCTGTTATGCAAGGTACTTGGGTGCCAAAATGAATACAGTACAGTCCAAGTGAGTGAATAAACCTTCAGGCCACAGGAGAAACATAAGGACGAGGTGTCATTTCACAAGTGTTGCCAAAGGCAGAGTGGGTGTTTTACAAGTTATGTTGCTTTTCAATTGCAGAAATAATGGAAGATTCCCATTTCAACTCATCATACTTTTGGTCTCCCGTACCAACAGTGCAAGGACAGGTAGACAACTTATTATTGGACTCTCTTGTACAGTAAATCCTTGTGTCTTTAACGGACACGCCATGCTTATAGATCACAATCTAGTAAATCAAAAAACAAACAAACAAGCATACCAGTCCAGGATGGCTAACACCAGCCTCGCACTGATCCATGTGAAAGTTACACACTGGAAGCCCTGCACAAGCATACAGAAAAAGTAACCCTTCCCTCGCTGCTCTCTCCTTCTTCCCCTTCACCCTTCATCTGCGTTTATCTCTCAATCCATCCTCCTTTTCTCTTTCCTCCTTCCCTTCTTTCCCTTGTTTTTTTCCATTCATTCCCTCTTGCGAGTTTAGATTGAGAACGCCATGTTTCTGAATAAGATGAAAGAGCAGCTGGGGCCGGACAAGGGCGCTTCTTTTCCGCACTCGTCCGCGGCGCACTACCCCACGGCGGTGCTGACGGTGCCGGGCTCGGTCACCATGGACACGGGAGCCATCGGGAGGGTGCCGAAGCAGGAGGGTGGAGGAGGAGGAGCGAGCGGGACAGCAGGGGGGCAAATATCTGGCATGGGAGCGCACCTGCACCCACCTCACACGTCTCAGAACATCACGGTGGTGCCTGTCCCGACTACTGGCATCATGACTGCAGGTGGGTATTCCATGTGTGTGTGTGTGTGTGTGTATGTGCGTGTGTGTGTATATGTACACTGCCGCTCAAAAGTTTGGGATCAGTAAGGTTTTTAATGTTTTTTAAGGGAGTTTCTTCTGCTCATCAAGGCTGTATTCAATCAGAAATACAGAAAAAAAACAGTAATATTGTGAAATCTTATTGTAATTTCTAATATTGGTTTCCTATTTTAATATACTTTAAAATAGAATTTATTTCTGTGATGCAGCACTGAATTTTCAGTATCATTACTCCAGTTTTCAGTGTCACATGATCCTTCAGAAATCATTCTAATATGCTGATTTATTATGAGTGTTGAAACTGTTGTGCTGCTTCATATTGTTTTTTGGAACATGTGATACTTTTTTCTTTGATGAATACAAAGTTAAAAAGAGGAAAGGAAGGAAAGGAAAGGACGTGATGTGTGCCATACTTGGAATTTGTGCTCTGCATTTAACCCATCCAAGTGCACACACACAGCAGTGAGCAGTGAACACACACACACACCGTGAACACACACCCGGAGCAGTGGGCACCCAATGCTGCGGCGCCCGGGGAGCAGTTGGGGGTTCGAAATAGAAATCTTTTCTAACAATATAAGTCTTTACTATGACTTTTTATTCATTTAACACATCCCTCCTGAATAAAAGTATAAATTTCTTAAAAAAGAAAAAATGTACTGACCCCAAACTTTTGAATAGCATTGTATATTGTAACAAAACATTTTTTTTAAATAAATGCTGTCCATTTAAACACGCCCCTACAAATCTAAGTCACCGTGTAGGAAGATATGCATAACACCGCCCAAATGTAAACGCAAAGAAAGAAGGCATAACTTTTATTCTCGCTGTAGTATTGTTGCCATCGCTGCCATGGAAGATATTCCAAATATGGTAAGGGGACGTAACATTTCCATCACACGCTTGAGGTATTCGGCCAATCACAACGCACTGGATAGCTGGCCAATCAAAGCACACCGCGCTTTTCAGAACAAAGTGTACATAACCTACACGCATGTAAATAACTAAAGCACATATATTCAACTTGCATCGCATATATGTATTTAATTGAATCGTAGCGTTTGTGAATTCACAATAACGTGATGCTTTATTAAGATCTTTAAATGGGATTAATATATCATGCAGCCTTGATAAATGGTAAAATAATGCGTTTCATGAATTCTCGTCCGTGGAATGCGCCACTTCCGGTATTTTGGTGCTTACTCGACATGGGCAAAATGCAATCGAGGATTTTTTTTTTTTAAATCGAGTACTCGAATTGAATCGATGAATTTAAGCCCTTACATATATATATATATATATATATATATATATATATATATATATATAGCTTCAGAAATAAATGTTAATGTAATGAGGTTATCAGAATCGGTCAAATTGATGTGTTTGTCCTCTGTCTCTCAGCAGGGTTAGTGATCACGACTCCTCAAGGGGCACTGGTCACTCCTCCTGCCTCCTCTCAGTCTTTTGTTTCTGGACCACCCACAACAACCATGATTGTGTCCGCTTTACACCCAACAAACACAGGTAAACTATTTTACTCCCCTTTCTGACCCTTCCAGAATATACACATTTTTAACATGCTGCAGTTTATACCTTCCATACTTATAGTAAAAATAATGATGGCAAAAACCAAAAGAAGAATGTTAAAACTAAGAATATTTTGTATAGAACTTTACAATAAGTAACATTACATTTGAATTTATTCATCAGAAAATTATCTATCTATTTATCTGTATACACACATTTGTAAGATATTTGAATGTTTTCGAAAGTGGTCTCTTCTGCTCAACAAGGCTGCATTTATTTGATCAAAAAACAGTAAAAAGAGTAATATTGTGAAATATTATTCGTTTAAAATAATGGTTTTCTATGTGAATATATTGTAAAATGTAATTTATTTCTGTGATCAAAGCTGTATTTTCAGCATCATTATTCCAGTCTTCAGTGTCACATGATCTTCAGAAATCATTCTAATATGCTGATTTGCTGCTCAAGAAACATTTCTGATTATTATCAATGTTAAAAACAGTTGTGCTGCTTCATATTTTTGTGAAAACTGGGAAATATTTTATTTTTTAGAATTCTTTGATGAATTGAAAGTTCAAAAGAACAGCTTTTATTTGAAATTGAAATATTTTATAACATCACGAATGTCTTTACTGTCACTTTTGATCAGTTTAACGCATCCTTGCTGAATAAAAGTATAACGTCCATTGCAGCCAAAAAAAAACATGCTTTGTAAAAAAAAAAATATTTTCTTGCAGAGTTACTTCAAAACAATGTTCCTGTTATCATGCAAAATTCATAGCTCTCCATTTTTGCACAGTGAATAGTGACAGTTATAAAGGCATTTCTTAGTCACAAATGATTCATGATGGCCTTAGTCATAATATTAAGAGCATGTTTGATTGAGCATTTCCTTCTTATATAACAACAGATAATACACCACACATTGCAGAATATTGATTATTCTCGTAATTGTTTTTCATGTCACTTTCACTGTATAAGCACCAGACACACACACATATGCTTGCTTACTCAGCCAGTCTGAGAGCCAAAGAAGCTGTAGGAAGTGAAAGTGAGTGACTGTGGGAGGTAGTGAGAAGGGATGGATGATGGATGAATAGAGAGAGGGACAGCGAGCTCTATATGTTGAGAATGTTCTGCTCTTTTCTGTCAGAGGCTGTCCGGCCCCCTTCCCTCTATCTCCACAGCCACTGTAAGTATAATAGCACATGTACATCTCTACCAGAAACCTGCAGTCAATCACACTCACATCACTAAAGCACTTATGCAGAGAAGTATAACATTATTAAATTTGGTGTCTGTTGACTTGAAATAGCAGTAACCACCACTTCTTGCTTGGATTAGTTTTTGGTTATTTTTTAAAAATTCAAATAAGAACAAAATTATTTCATTTAATGCAGTCATTTGGCTTTAAATTTGGGTCAGACATATAAGATGAGTCATTTGGAAACCAAAATGGTTTGCCAAGGTAGACCTTTAAAGGTGCTGTATGTAATTTGTTTGACTCTACTAAAGCATAAAAATGCTATAATAGGTTTGCAGATATTTAGGAAACATGTCAAGTTCACATACACTTGTTTCTTTGAAAAATAAAATGCCACAGCCAGTTATTTGACTTTGAAATGTTTCTTCCATGTCGGAATGTCTGTTTTTGTTTTGGTCTGTGTGATTCCGCCCACTGCCAATTTACCCAGTAGTATTTCAACACCCAGGGTCGCCAGTTGGTGGAAAACACTGCGTATTGCAGCCATGAAGACCAGCAAACGAATTGGGTCAGAGATTGCAGTTTCTAACCGACCTAAAAAGAATATTAAAACACTTCAACATCCATCTAAACTGCTCTGAAACAAATATCTCTCATATTTTGAATAGTACCCATTTCAACCGGGTCAAATATTACAATATTAAAACACAGATGAATCATGTCTGTTTTACTGAAATTTATTTGAGTTAATCAGCAGTGTGATGGAACGTACAGACATTTCTTTTCAAAGTTTAAAACCTTGTCATTTGTGCTCATTCCTGTTGCGTGTTCACAATCTGGCAACCAGAATTGCATGTGAGCATTAAGTGTGAGAGTCCGGTGCTGCGCTGCTTCAGGGAGGGGTCAGGAGTTAAACTAAACAAATATCTCATTTAGAATGATCATATTTTGAATTTGGACTGTTAATAATAACTCAGTACCCATTTCAACCGTTAGCTGTCAAATATTACATAGTGCACCTTTAAAATTGGGTCATTACAATCTTGCAAATGCATATTTAGTATCTTCATTTTTTAAAAATAATTTCAAACATCAGTTTTAGTTTTATGTTTCAAATATCAAAACATTATTTACATTTGTAATGCAGGTTATGTCTAAACAGTTTTACTAAATGCCACTTCAAATTGCAAAGATATTTTGTTTTGATTTCATCTGCTTGGTAACAGCCCAAATGCAAGAATTTGATCAATGTGCACACTTTTAGTAAAAAATGTAAAGGTAAACATGGCCATAAAATTTGAAATTTTTTTTTTCTATCACTGCTGTGAACTGACCACACAGAATATGAAGACAAAAAAATTCAGGAGTCAGCTTACGGTAATCTTTTTTCAGCACAATAACACACTCACAAAATATCGTCTAACTTCGTTATCGATAAAATCCCAGAAAATATCAAGATATTGTTTTGTCAATTTCACACACCCCTAATTCATGTTATTTAATTTATATAATAATTTATTGATAAAAGTTAAAATCAATATAATTTACTTTTGAAACTTAAAAGTGGTTTAAAGGCTGAAATGTAAATTGTTTTATAAAACTTAAGTTTTTGTGAAAACTTGTATATGAATTATTTATCTTTTGACTCATTTTGTTTAAATGCAGATTGCCCCGACCCACTCATATGGTATTAATTTTATTTGTGGAGGCTTAAAAAAGGTCTTAAAAAGTCTTAAATGAGCTTAAAAATCCTGCAGAAACCCTGATTATGTTTCATAATCAATATTATATTACTCTCTTTTTACCCCGCTAACACAAACAGACAAGAAAGAGGATGGCAGTATTCCACCCGCTGTACTCATGCCACTTCCCTCAAAGCGGGGCAGAAAGAAGAAGTCCATGATGCCAAGGGCAGGTCCTGTTTCAGCCCATGCACTCGCCACAGGAAGTGATGCGCTGATTCTTGCACACCTGGCCGCTGGGGGACAGGTGAGATGTCAGAACTTTACTTTATGTAAATAAGTTATTGTTTATATTACACTGCCCTGCATCATATTCACTGAATGAAATCCAGTTATTGGTTTGTTTGTTTTTTATTTATTTTGTGGTGCTGTTTCCAAATTCAGTGCTTGTTTTGCTCAAGCATGTCAAACTTTCTCACAAAATATTATGCATTTTGTAGAGTTTTAGCTTTTGGCAACCATATGAAGAAATGTTTTGTTAAAATCAGCCAACTTTCACGTGTATGTATGACATTATTTTATGCCTAATCATGCTTTCAAGGTTAGAATTCTGGCCAGTGACAGAAGAAAATGCAAACATGATGCAGATTTTGTGGCAAAAAAGATGATTTATTTATAAACTTGTGTTTATGTAAAGTTCATTGAAATTAAATTCAATGTATTTGTGCATATTTTTCCACTCCATTGCAGATTGTAAGTTAAATTATAAGTTTTAAAAATGTCTGTTTGTCATTAAATTACAAAACCTACTTGTTATTTTGATAAGTGCATTAGAGCTGATACATATAAGTAAATTGAAATAATTCATTCTTAATTTGTGAACAAAAATGTACATGATGGAAAGCATCATCAGATTAGGTAATATTAGGACTTTATTGGTAATCAGCAGATGTTTTTTTCAAGATGCAGGTCTGTGTTATTGTCCAAACAAGCTGTCTAAGTCATGATTTAGTCAATTTTCGTTTTAGAATCAGGGGTAAAATTTTTAAAGATCTTAAAATGAAAACGAGTAAACTAAATTATTGATTTTAATTTAGTTTTAGTGTTCGTAAAATTACAGATCTCAATATATGGGGGGAGCTCCTACTAGTCGACACTGAAAACAATAGTCGACTACACGAGAGAAAAAATGATTTTATCATTCAAATTACCATCATTTTACTTACATTTAAAACATTTGAAAGAACAGTTAAAATAAAACTTTTGAAAAAGAATACATAAATATCAAAATATATAAATATTTTTAAAAGCGTATCTGGGCGGAAAATTTTTACCTACACATGCTTTTTCTTCATGTCACTTGCTCAAAAACACAAAGACCAGCAAGGTGTGGGATTATTTTGACATTAGAAGGAAATGGAAAGGTTTTGTGTAAACTGTGTAATGTCAAATTGGCTTACAATAACTTTACTGGAGCTATGCGTAATCATATTCAATACACGTATGCGTTAGCTTGGAGTCTAGCCAAAGCCAAATGTCAATCATGTCATACACTACAACCTGCTGCTGCGGTCCGCGATCCTATCCGCGCTGTCTATTCCTCTAAACGAAGACCCACTTCGGTGGTGGTGCGGGATTTCCAGGCTCTTTTCAAACTGATCTGCTTGCTTTAATTATCTCTCTGCGTGCCTGTGACTTCAGTTCCTGCCGAGCGCGGTTTTTTTTTCAAGTGCAGAATCGCCTCTAGTCCCGTCTTTCGCCAGACACACATTAACATGTTAAATTCACTGAACAAATGCGCACGGTCTGAGTAAGTAAAACGAGCTTTGTTTTGTTTTTAGACAATATAGCCAACATGAAGTACATTTTTAAAGGCCGTTTTAATGCTATTCCTTGATAAACTTTCCTATTGTTTTTTACTTTTGTTTTAATATGTGGTTTAATATGTTGGCTAACGTTATATGAAAATGAAGAATTCTGTCAGTCTATTGATTGATTTTCCATTTCTGCATTGCTCCAACCGATCTGAATAAATAAGCTATGCACTGTTGTGTTGAGCTGTATGTTTTTCTTCTTTTTTCACTGTTTAATGACCGCCTAAAATTAATTGATGATAACGCGAGGCAAGCATATGGCATAATCATGACCTATTTTTAGCAGAATTCATTGAGGGATTTGACAGTGATTCAAAGATTAAGTATTTCAACTGTATGCTGTTATATAGACACAAGCACAAATTTTTTTTTTTTTTTTTTTCATTTTTGGGGGGTTTCTAGCTTTTAGACTAGTCGGATACAAAGATTTCCGTTATAAACGACAGTCAAATTAGTTTTCATTTTTGGGGGGTTTCTAGCTTTTAGACTAGTCGGATACAAAACTTCCGTTTAAACGACAGTCAAATTAGTCGTAGCGCACATCCCTATGCTTCCCTAAATTGTCTATTGTACTAAAGGTGTTGGCTGATGCAAAAGTAAAAGTTTACCTGTATTAAGATGCTCACTTAATTTTTTTGCTTTTACAGCACAACACGAGTGACCCATATGACCTTTCCAATGATGAGGATGATCATCCAGGCAAAGATGGGAACAAGTCATACAGGTGCATATTATTACTTAAAGGGATAGTTCACCCAAAAATGAACATTCTGTCATTAATTAATTACCCTCATGTCATTCCAAACCCGTAAGACCTTCATTCATCTTCAGAACACAATTTAAGATATTTTTGATGGAATCTGAGAGCTCTCAGACCCTCCATGGACAGCAAGGGTCCTTACACAATCAAAGCTCAGAAATATAGTAAGGACATCGTTAAAATAATCCATGTGACATCAGGGGTTCAACCGTAATTTTTCAAAGTTACGAAAATACTTTTTGTACGCAAAGAAAACAAAAATAACGACTTTATTCAACACTTCATCTCCTCCGCGTCACCCTGGCACCATTTTGGAGAATATCCACTGAACGTAAACAACGTTCAGATCAAAGCACATGCATATGTCGTGATACTCTCCAAAATGGCGCCAGTGTAATGCGGAGGAGATGAATCGTTGAATAAAGTCGTTATTTTTGTTTTCTTTACACACAAAAAGTATTCTCGTAGCTTTGAAAAATTACGGTTGAACCACTGATGTCACATGGATTATTTTACCGATGTCCTTGCTACGTTTCTGAGCCTTGATCGTGTAAGGACCCTTGCTGTCCATGGAGGGTCAGGACCCTTGCTCAGAGAGTTCTCATGGAGGGAATTCATCAAAAATATCTTAATTTCAGAGTTCCAAAGATGAAGTTCTGAATTCATCAAAAAGGTCTTATGGGTTTGGAACGACTTAATTTGTGTCCAAGTAATGAATGAAGGTCTTATGGGTTTGGAACGACATGAGGGTGAGTAATTAATGAGAATTTTCATTTTTTGGTGAACAATCCCTTTAAGAAATAAATAGCCATTTTCTTAAATATTTGCAGGCTTGATTAATTTTAGTGTGCATTAAACACTGCAACACACTGAAACTATTTGAATGTGTATTAGTGCTTTTATTTGAACTTTTAAGTGTAATTGCATGACATTTCTGCCACCTTACAAAAGGTAGCATTTATAAAGATAATGGAATGCAAATGGAATTCATGAGATACATTGACACATTTTTCAGTACAAGTTCTCAAAAGTGTCAAGGCTGTTTTAGTGTTTGTTTTTTTAAATGATTTTTTCTGTGAGTATTTCGAATGCACATGCTGATTTATCTCTGTAGGTGCCGAATGTGTGCAGTGACGTTCTTCAACAAATCAGACATGCAAATTCATGCCAAGTCACACACAGAGGCGAAGCCGCACAAATGTCCTCACTGCTCCAAATCCTTCGCCAACTCCAGCTACCTGGCGCAGCACATCCGCATCCACAGCGGCGCCAAACCCTACACCTGCTCCTACTGCCAGAAAACCTTCAGACAGCTCAGCCACCTACAGCAGCATACACGGTACGCATGTGTGTGTGTGTGTGTGTGTGTGACTTACTTAAGAATGCACTGCTACACCTGCTACAGGATGGAGCCAGGGCTTTGAGTAGTTGGCTTAGGCTATGTTCACACTTGGCGTCTTTTTTGAAGCTGCCAGCGTCTGTTTTATATTATAATCCTATGGAGTAAACATGTTTTCAAAAAAGTCCTGAGTGCTTTTTAAAACGCCACCGCCGGCGTCTTTTTCTGCAGCTCAGAGTGTCTTTTCAAGTTGAGAAAAGTTTAACTTTTCTGGAAAAAAAATGCCCTACGTCAAGCGCTTTTTTACAGCTGACCAATGACAAGCGAGTGGTGAGTCGTTTCCATAACAAAAACAACAAGAAAAATGGAGAAGATAGCCGGTAGATAGATCGTACTAGTTTCAGAGCACAAAACTCTATCTAGTCTAAAATATGCCACAAACCGTGCATCATCCAGCCGGAGCTCCTGGACTAAATTGTTGTAAGCACCATACTGTTTCCTTCCCCGTATAATGTCACGCACCCACAAACGTCATTGTGAACCAACATTACCCTCCCCGTTAACTTCAAAAGCCAATGCAAGAGCCAACATTTCACTCTTTCTCTACATTTCTGCAGCACACAGCACTAGGCTACCGTTGCAGCTGTTGTTATAGCAACAAAAGACGCCCTCGGCTGCAATTTGTAACCAAATTGCTGCCAGCTTTTTATTTTACTAAAAAAGCGCTCTTGTCAACTTTTTCTTGTCAAAAAAGATGTCAAGTGTGAACACGCCATTAGTTGTGTTTTCGATTAGGATGTTTATCTTTCACTTTTTCCATTCTCTCTTTCTCTTGATACCTTCCTGTCCTTTCCCACCCTGACGGGGTGACATTTGAGCTTGCACACACTTAGTGAAAAACCAGACAATATACTCTCTGCAGATAGAAGCAGGTGTTTTTGTCTCATGCTAATCACATCATGCATCTGCTTGTCTTATTTCACACTACAATGTCTAACTTTCTTTTGTTTCATTTACTTCTTTTGGAGTCCTTTATGTCTTGTTGACATGTTTGTGGCACTGTATTCTTGCAAAGCTTTTTTATTTTATGTTTTAAATCTGCTTTCTTGTGTGGACTGGGTAAAATATTGTTTTTCCAATTAATCAATCTTCAATAGCGATCATTTACTCTATGCATATGTGGTCAGTGGTAGGCAGTTTTGTTGATTTTAAATAGATAAAAAATTATTTTAAAATATTGTGTTGCTCAGTACATGAAATCTTTTGATTTATACTTGTGTTGTCAAATGATTAATCGCTATTAATCGCATCCAAAATAAAGGTTTTTGTGTACATATGTATGTGTACTGTGTATATTTATTTTGTATATATATAAATATACACATATGCATGTATATATTTCAGAAAAATATGTTGTTTATATATTAAATATATTTATTTATAATATAAATTTTATGAATATAAATATAGACATGTAATGTAAATATTTTCAAAATATATACTGTATGTATGTATTTATATATACATAATAAATATACACAGAACACACATACAGTATATTATGCAAACAAAAACTTTGATTTTGTATGCGATTAATCATTTGACCGCACTAATTTATACATATAAATATGGTTATATGATATGTATTTATAGACACATTCAAAGCTTTTCTATACTCTTTTATGAGAGTTTTCAGGAGTATACAATTTTAGAATAATTTTGCATAGGGCTGGGCGATATGGCCAAAACAATTGTCAGGATAAAATTGTTCATATCTGTCGATAATCACAATAACTGCCAAATCTTTATTTCTTTCAAGATTAAAGGCAGATTTTTGCTCCTAATTAAAAGTTGTAAAAACCAGACCGTTAATTGTGGTTTTAAACTACTCTTTATGATCAGAACATGACAAATGCTTCACATTTTTGAATTCTTTACAATTTTCCTGTCATTTTTTCTTAAAATAAATATCTTAATAGAAAAATTAAATTCTTAGTTTCTTGATGTTCTAATAAGTAATACATTGTTTCAAATCATGAAACAAGTTTGCACAGTTTGCAGTGCAGGCTGCAATATTAATATTATTATTATTTTTTATTTTTTTGTCCCTTAGAAATGCACATTTGACAGTATGGATGCATGGTTTTTATTTAGTACTGTCCTGACTAAGATATTTAAATATGTATAGTCCAAAAGACAAATTAATAGCTGACATTAATAAAAAAATGTCAATGCGCAGCCCTATTGTTTAGCTATTTGACGGAATGTCATGTAATATTCTGGGTTATTTTTAACTACAGTTTATGAACTACTTCTGTGATGATATTAATTATCACTGACAATAATTTTTAATCATCCCTTAGTTCGTAAAAACTAATAGGAACTATATTTACCATAAATAAGCTTTAATTGAAGCCTAGCAGGCTGGAAGGCTTAAAAGCATGTCATTCTGTCTCCATTTGCTTCTGTATTATCTGTTTCTCTTCTCTGTATTATCTGTTTGTGTCATATCTTCTTTCTCTTCTTTCCATGTCATTTCTATGCTGTTGGACAAGAATGAGTCTTTAATTGAATTCCATCTTACTCTGCTTATCTTCATCATGTCTGTTTCGTCTGCTCTGGTTTAAAGGCTCTGGCTAGTTTCATATAACCCGATAGTTAGGGAGGGGAAAGGAAGCTGGTGAGAGAGAGAATGAGAGAGAGAGAGGATAAGATGAAGTGCCTTGTGTTTTTGTGTGCTGGGTTTCATAACTCAGACACCACAATGAGCACCGTCACATTGCTAAAAGCATGTAACCTACCACATGTTTTATGATACGATCATGATTTGATCCAAGTAGGGCTCGTTTATTGATTCACTGGTAAATCTCTCTCTGTTTGTTTCTCTCTTTTCATCCCCTTCCCTTCATCCCTTGTTAGAAACCACACAGAGGGCAAACCGCACAAGTGTCCTCACTGCTCCAAATCGTTTGCCAACTCCAGCTACCTGTCCCAGCACATCCGCATCCACAGCGGCGCCAAACCCTACACCTGCTCCTACTGCCAGAAAACCTTCAGACAGCTCAGTCACTTACAGCAACATAACAGGTAACAGACAGGGACAGATAGAATCAGTAACCAGCCATATACAGCAGCCCTCCTCTCTTCTCCTGCCGTCCTTTTCCTTTATTCCTTCCTCCTCTGTTTTCTGTCATGCTGTAGTTGAGATGATTGTGTAGGCTTCCTGGAAACATATTTTAGACACTGCAGAATGTATTCATCAGGGCCCATATTCATAAAACATCTTAAGGCTAAAAGTAGCTCATAACTCGCCGATTTAGGAGAAAATCTTAAAAATAGTGGGCGTGTCAGTCCTAAATTTAGGACTCCTAAATTTTTGCTCTAAGAGTATTTCACAAAGCGTTTTAGCGCTAAAACTAGCTCCTAAATCTGTGAAACGTTAGGAGTAGTGAAGAGGACTCCTAAGTCACTAAGACCAACTCACAACTATCCTAAAATGGCTGTTGCCGGCAATCTGCCTCAGAATATAAACATTTTAGAAACATTTGACGATAATGAGCTTTTAAAAAGGTATCACCTTTAGGGTTTGGAGGTTATCCCAACTCCAAATGTTCCTTTGATTATATCCTTTTCATTAACCAGTTGGGCAAGAAGTAACAGCTGTTCTTGTGTCCAGTTTGGTTTTCTTTTACATTTGCATGTCTTAATATCAGCCATGATTATTCTACTCTGCTAATTAAAAAGCTGTTTATATTCATATCCGCTATGAGAAGCATACATGCAAGAGGTTTTAGCTGAACATATACTTGTTTAATTAGTGCACTTAGCCTGTAGGTTAAAATCTTTATTTGAATGTGGCAATTAACTTTTTATTTTTAAACCTTTATTTGAATATGGCAACATAATATTGTGCTCTACAATATTTCTATGAATAAATCTCTGACAGAGACCCCTCCCCTATCAGCCAATCACTGTGTGCATAGTTAGTAAGCACACTGACATCATCCATAGCAACAAGGTCAACCCCTCCCTTACTCTTAGCTTAAGACTTCTCTCTATTCCTTAGTAAAAGTTTGTCTCAGCAGCTTTGTGAATAGGTTTTAAGAGAAAACTCTTAGCTAAAAACTTTTACTGCCACTTAGGAGAACTCTTAGTGGTAAGATAAAATGTTTTGTGAATACGGGCCCTGGGGCCATATGTATAAAGCCGCTCAGAGTAAAATTGTAGTCCCAAGTGTGTCAAAATTCTAAGAATGACGTCATTTTACTCTTATTCCTAGACTTAAGAATAAGAGTGATTCATAAAGGTTCCTAAGTGTTAAGACTAGGTCTCAGCTCCTAAATTATTTAAGAGAGCTGAAGAGGTCTCCTAACCTAGTTAGGAGTAACAAGATGGCAGCAAAGAGGAGAAGATAAACACTTTCCAGCGAAAATATGACATATTGGACTTATATGATAATGTGGAGTTGATAAAACGATACAAACTTGATATCTTGATAAAGATTAAAAAGTATTTCTTTTTTTTTGTAATTGACAAAGTAAGAAATTTAATATCCTCTTCCACTCAACAAGTCAATGCTCTAACTGCAGAAATGAAAGTAGTAATTACATTTTCTTTTGGCTGGAAAATTGGAAAAATGCAGCAATGCACCGGTGATGACACTGTAAGCAGGGTCTTACATATTGTGGCACTAACCCCACCAAACACAACAGTGGTCAAAAGTGATGTGTGGAATATTTTTATTTTTTATTTTTTTTGACCCCACATTTAATTTAAACCATTAAAATACAAAGGACAAAAAAACACTGACCAGTGTTGCCAACTGCTTTCAATTGAAAGTAGCTAATACTGGTCACTTAATTTTGCTAGATGACCTCATAAAGGTGAGTTCACTGATCTACAGTATATTTATATTTATATAGATCAGTGAACTCGTGTTTATGACATCATGGGAGAGTCTTGGAATGTAGATAAGGTTTGTCCAAGAAATTGATTTTGTTGCTAGGCTTTTGAAAAAAGTCTCTAAAGTGATGAGGCAGTCACTAAATCTAGTGACAAAATCACTAAATTGGAAACATTGGCTACAACATAAGTTAAAAACTTTTCATTAGTCGTCTTGTTTTTGCATGTATTCATAATTTATTTGTATGACAGCATGGCCAAAAATTATGACCACACAATTTGGCATGTTTCATTGCATTATTATCACAAATAAAACAACTGACTCTAAGCAACTATGCAATATGCTTACAAATCTTGCAATTTTTTTTTAATTAAGGTTGAAGATGTCAAATTTCCTAGGCCAGACAACACTTTTGGCCACTACTATATGGCAGTTTATTGACTTTCCAACTGACCGCCAAACCATATTGCAAAAGCAAGCCACTTTTATGAGGATTGTGGGCTTTCCTGGAGTTGTTGGAGCCATTGATGGAACTCATGTTCACATCATTGCTCCAACTGTAAACAAGGAGACATACCAATAGAAAACAAAGCATCAGTAATAATTTGTGATAATTTTGCACAATGCAAAGCATTAAGAAAATAAATTTAAATATTAAAATATTTCAGTGTCTTAATTAAATTATTTTATTGTAGTTACATTAAATGATTGGCGTTGTGCTGCTGTGACTTTACATGAGCAGGCTCACTATTGGCTGATTCAGAGGTCAAGGTCAGCCATTTTGTGTTGACCATCATTGTAGTCCTTAGTTCACAACACTTAAGTGTCACCTCAGTCAACACTTAAGAATCAGTCTTAGACTTTACTGAAAGTTGCTTTTAGATACTTTATAAAAGTCTCCTACTCTTAGAAAAGTCCTACTTTTTACTAAGAAATTTTTGACACTTAAGTCAAAGCTTAAGACTATTCTTAAGAGCATTTCTAAGAAGTTTTATACATACGGGCCCTGATCTTTAGATCAAACATTCTAATGAAAAGCTTCTGTTTTGTTTTGAAGGATTCATACTGGTGATCGGCCATACAAGTGTTCCCATCCCGGCTGTGAGAAAGCTTTTACCCAACTATCCAACCTCCAGGTAACCATCTTCAGCTGATTTATGGATGCTTTCATACATTTCAGCTTTCTACATAAGTGATTAAAACCCTGTGGTTAAAAAAAAAACCTTGGATTTGAGTTTGGTTTTAGTAAAATGCTGTAACCAAATGATTTGTCATTACCTTTAGTTCCATTGTGAACTGAACACTGTACTAAAATACGCAAACTTTCTTCAGTTACTATTCAAGAATGCCATATGCAGATGAACGTCCAGTCCACTTCAGTTTTGGAAATGAATGACTCTTTGGTTCTTTTTAGTGAATCAGAAAACGTATGAATCGGTAAAGTGGTCACTGAGTTTATTGGACTGATTTACTGAACTGTAAATTAAATATTTTGTGGCTTGTGAGACTTTTAATTAGTGTACTAACTGGTTGTTCATATGATAGTGCAATATTTGTAAAATGTTTTTTGTTAAGTGGTATTTTATTACAATGAATTAATAAAAACTATAAAAGTTATTATATTTTTAGTATTTTAATTTCATTAATACACTACTCTTTGGGGTCTGTAAGATTTGTTAATGTTTTTGAAAGAAGTCTCTTATCGTCATTAAGGCTGCATTTATTTGATCAAAATGTAAAATAAGTAGTGCTGTCAAAGTTAACGCAAATTCATTTTAACGGCACTAATTTTATTAACGCGCGATTAACGCAGCACTCATTTTCTGTTTGACCCGTGGCAAAGCCCTAGTTGGAGAAATGGAGATGCACAGTGTTGCCAACTTAGCAGACCTCTTTAGCGACTTTTCCCCCCTCTTCAAAAAAGCGCTTAGCGACAAATCTTTAGGGTTTGCCCAAACCTTATTTAGTTTGAGACTCCCTGGTACTGCCGCGCAAGCGCGAGGTCTTGCTGTCTCAGCGCGCGCACACTCACCTCTCTCTCTCTCTGTGCGTCTGCTCTGTTCAGCACGCGGCGGAGAGGAGCTGCGCTTTCAGTTAAACACAGATATTATGTTGCCAGGGGTGCAAACTTGTCACCTTTCGGCGAAATTCGCCGTTTTCACCTTGAAATAGGTCATTCACCTGAATCGTGTAGATCTGTAAAAAAAAAAATTTAAGGGGGGGGTCGTCGTCGGATCTGCGAGTCATCTGTGTCACGTCACCTGCAGCGTCTTTTCCCCCTGTTGGCAATGGCAGGAATGGACCCGCCCTACTCTGTCTCTGATTGGCTTACCTTGGGGTCGAAGCCCGCACCGGTGCAAGCTGTCTCCTATTTTCTTTATGACCGCGAAAAGAACTAAAAATACTCTTGTCAGTTTTGATCGTACAGATAAGAATAAGGTATCATTTGAAACTGCAAAGGGTCTCTTTTTATTTCTGTATAGTCATAATAACAACGAAATAATGTGCTTTTCTAAAATTAATAAAATAAACGGGGTGCGTTCTCTGCCGGCTCTGTCACCTTTCTTCACAGACACGTAAATAAAACAACCTGAATCTCCACGAATACTCGCCTCAAATACATGAGAAATATATGTATAGAAAGCTTAAAATGTCTACTTTTAAATGAAGTAAGTTACGTCCAAAACAAATATTATATGTTAAAGTAATCCGTATGAAACTGACGCGATGTCCAGTTTTCCCGTCTCAACTCATTATATCTAATACGGTCCCGCCCACGCGCCGTTCGCGCCTTTCAGATTCAAACATACACGTGAGGCGCGCGCGAATGTAAACAAACAAGTTCATCCCGGCTACTTTCTGTTTCTGGAAGAAGATCTGCTGAGAGAAATAACCCAGAATTTCAAAATGTGTGTTTGTTTGTTTGTTTTTTTCCTTCAGAGCACATAAACAATATACACTATGAAAATGGCAGGTTTTGTAATGTTTTTGTAAAGAATTCTCTTCTTCATTACTTCAGTCTTACTCCAAGTGTAACAATATACACTATATCATTCAAAAGCTTGTAGGCAGCATATAGAAATTAAAACTTTTATTTAGCACAAAAGTAATGATAAAGACATTTATCATGTTACAAACTATGCTGTTCTTCTGAACTTTCTATTCATCAAAGAAAAGAAAAAAACCTTCTCAGCTCTTTTCAACAGAATAATAATAATAATAAATGTTTTTTTGAGCAGCAAATCAGAATATTAGAATGATTTCTGAAGGATCATGTGACTGGAGTAATGATGCTAAAAAGTCAGCTTTGAAAGACAGCTTTGTTTGTTCCTAATAAACTGTTTAACTGCACTTGCAAGTGAATCTCAAGTTATTTTGTGTGATAGCTAAATATATTCTAAATAAACTACACACAAAAAAATATATAAATTAATCAATAAAATTATTAATTTACTTAACGTGTTAAAATTGATTTACAGTACTTTTTTTTGCTGTTTTCTAACTGTTTGGACTTGAATAAAGAAAGAAAACTTGCACTTAACCTTTTCACAGGCATTTTGTTTTCATAGTTAAGACATATATCGGGATGTATCATTATATGATTGTCTAGAAATATATCGATTATCGCAGAATTGCTGTATCGTGATTATATTGTATCGTGAGGTACCCTGCGATTCCCACCCATGTGTATATATATATATATATATATATATATATATATATATATATATATATATATATAAGGGGGGGGGGGGAGTTTAGTTTGTCACCTTTTTCACCCCTGACGAGTTTGCACCCCTGGTTGCTTCTCTAATTTTACATGCAAGTATAGCCGAAATCACAGCACAGCTATTGTCTTTATCTTATGTGTATTTGATTTTATCAGATGACGGCTCGATTATCAGGATTTTTGTGCAGATTAACATCTTGGAAAGGAGAGCTGGTTATGTCTTAATGGGTCGCGTTTCAGTCACTATTTCATAGCCTATTCATTCCGTTGTCTGACAACAGAAACAGTAAAATGTATCAATGAAAACAGTTTTATTGATAATTTAGCTGCATCAAAATACAGTATGTGGGCACAGAGAGGCAAACAAATCTAATAATAAATAATAAATGTACATTTTGCATTTTCAGAAGAAGTGAGCTGCCCTGTGTGCAAAAATGTAAACAGGTTTGTGTCAGTAAATTGCTCAGTGCAAAGAAAGAGAAGTAATGGGAACCTGGAATTTCTTTTGTCATGTGTCTAATAGACATGAACAAGTTCTTTGAAAAACATCTATGACCTTTGAAACATGTCTAGTCTTCATGCTCTATGTTGACTATGATTTCAATAATAATAAACATACATTTGCATAAAGCATCCATATTTATCCATGCCCATGTTGATTAGAGTATTAAAAACTTGAAAAGTATTAATTTAAGGTACATTTAGAACAAATAAAAATGTGCGATTAAGTTGCGATTAATCACGAGTTAACTCATGACAATCGTACGATTAATCGCGATTAAAAATGTAATCCATTGAAAGCCCTAAAAATGTTTAAAAAAAAAAAAATATTTTATATATTTTAAAAATGTATTTTGTTTCTGTGATGCAAAGCTGAATTTTCAGCATCATTACTCCAGTCTTCAGTGTCACATGATCTTCAGAAATCATTCTAATATGCTGATTTGCTGCTCAAGAAACATTTCTGATTATTATCAATGTTAAAAACTGCTTCATATTTTTTTATAGAAACTGATACATTTTTTCAGGGTTATTTTATAAATAGAAAGTTAATTTCTATGAAACAAAGCATTTATTAGAAATGGAAAACTTTTGAAACATTTTAAATATCTTTACTGTCACTTTTGATCTATTTAATGCTTTCTTGCTGAATACAAGTATTAATTTATTTTAAAGAAAAAAAACTTACTGACTCTAAACTTTGGAATGTTAAAATTTGAAATTATCTTAGGGCTCTAAATGCATTACATTTGCATTACTTCTGATTCCAATCCATAACAGACACTTAGTTGTAATTGCATAAATCATTGCCAAATATACTTTTGTAAGTGTTGTTTATTAATTCAGACCATTATAAATATTTTAGCTTGGTAGCTATTTAGCAACATGTAGCTGTAACTGTCTCCATAAATCTGCTAAAAATCTGCTTGTCAATTTCATGATAACATGAACATCAAGGCCACCATCATGGCATTTACTTGTTTTTTTTTCAGTCTCACCGAAGACAGCACAACAAGGATAAGCCATACAAATGCCACAATTGCAACCGTGGCTACACAGATGCGACCAGCTTAGAGGTTCACTTGTCGACACATACGGTGAAACACGCCAAACTCTTCTCCTGTGGCCTCTGCAACCGCGCCTACACATCTGTAAGATCCCACCCATGATACCTCAATCCTTGATCCTCCATCTTGTCAAACTTCTGTTTTATTAACCTAAAATTATAGATATGAGTTTGTTAGAGATGTCGAAAGTTTTAGATAATACTCTGTTAGGGCTATTTGATAATTACGATACTTAATCACAATTATTTTGCACAATTCTTAATCATGATTATTTTTTGTCTTTTTTTTTTTTATTGTCATTCATCAGAATTATTGCACATTAGCACGAGTCAAGAAAAAGTCAACATGCATGGTTTTCTTGCAGATTTAGTCGCAGCAAAAGGTGCAAACAACTGCGTAAAAGACACTGGATGTATTACACTTTTATTTGAGCAGAATATCCCAACAGAGATATTAAACTAACTAACATATTTGCTGGTGTTTTCACAGATGCGTTTTCTTAATAATGGTTTTCTATGAGAAGAAAACTCTTAACATACAGTTTAACAATGTGCTTTATTTGTGTTACGGAAGTCATCAGCAGCGCTGGACAGCGCTTCACTTGCTCTAGAAGGATTGTCAAAATCAACAATGTCACCAAAGAAGTGTGTTTTTGGTTGTGAGGGAAAGATAACCTTGTTCAGCTTCCCGAGGAACCCAGCATTAAGGGAATTATGTCGATGTCACAGCTTGCAAAAGCTTTGCATGCTCGTGACTCTTTAGCTCCGCCCACAGCATGCCTCCAGGATCTTGACTGTATTTGGAGAAAAGTGGTACAGCTCTATCTTTTATAAATGTGATAAAACTAAAGACTCTTTGGAGATATGTAGTATATGCAGTAGTACTCTCTAGGTACTCAAGATGAACAGAAACTGTGTGTTATATCCCCTTTAACTTAAAATTGTCTTTCCACTTGGATTATAGTGCCATTGTCTTGGCATTAGATAGTGTTTATGACCAGAGAAATGTGAGAAAATTTTGTTTGGCTTTCGCTGGTTGTTTTTTTAGGACATTAAGCTATGTTACACATTTCAGAATGTTGCAACTCTTGAAATCTGGCAACCGCAGCCAGCTTGTGGAGGCTTGTTACCAGTTTAAGATAACGCAAATGCCAAATTAAAATGCAGTGCCTTCAGGATAAATAACCAGTGGGCAAATAGCGATTTTGCCTAATAAATCAAGAGAAATCATGATTAAAATATGATTCATCACGCAGCCCTACTTTATGTTGACACATTTTTCTGATTGTGTTACTTTTCTAGGAGACGTACCTGATGAAACACATGCGAAAACACAACCCAGACCCTCTGACGGTAGCAGCCGCAGTAGCAGCCCAGCAAGCCCAGCAGGGCCAGAATCCGGCTCAGCCCTCGGGCGGGGGAAGCGGCAGGGGTCGCGGGAGAGGCAGGGGGGCCGGAGCTGCGTCAGCTGGGGCGGGAACAGCGGCGCAAGCGCAGAACCACTCCAACCCGCCAACCAGTTACTCTGTTACGGAGGGAATACCCTGCCCTTTCGACCTGCACCAGTACAAGACCATTTCAGCTGGAGAGATCCAGTACAAACCGGTCACCGTGGCCGACCTGACGGCCCACAAAGACCTCTGCCTCACCGTCTCCACCTCTGCCATCCAGGTGGAGCACATGAACTCGTAGAGGAACTTGAGGAGAATGAGAGCGAGAAGGTTGGGTGAGGAGAAACGGACCATGAATTGGATGGGAAATAAAATACTGCCTTGGGACAGAGGAGGATTTCCAAATACAGACTCGCTGGAGGGGAGGGCAGGTTTGCAAACTGAGGAGAAAAGGAGAGATGAAGGAGGAGCACATGAACTCTTATGAGTTGTCTTTCTTTAGTCTTGCTCTGCAGTGTCACACAAAAGGCCTTAAACTGTCATGGTGGCTATTTTCAGTTAGCAGCTATTGAAATGTACAATAACCAGCACCAATTCTGTCCCTTTGGCCACTATGGATTTCAACAGTCGGGTTGCGGAAGTAAAAATCCCATTCATTTTCTTCATAGGGGAACTGATTTTTGGTAAATACTTAGAAACCATTGAAGACAGTCCAACTGTGAGCTACGTGGTTGTTAAAGGGACAGTTCACCCAAAATCATTTATTCTCCCTCAAGTTGTTCCAAACCTGTATGTTGAACACCAAAGAAGATATTTTGAAGAATGTTAATATAATAGCATAATTCCTTTTGAAAAACTACATTACCCATGATTCTGCAAAGAAATCTCCACCAATCTGTGCAAATCACCGAACAGCATAAGCTGTTAAGTATGCAGTTTAGTACTTTGTCCCATTTTTAAATACTTTTTTGCTTCAAATCAAAGTTTCTAATGCCACGATTCACCATGTAGCTGGTTGGTTTGGTTCATGGCTTATAACTCTTCAACAAAGACTTGTTAAAATCCCCATGGAAAAATAAATGGGAAAAATCCTTTCAGCCAAGACCATTGAAAAAGTGGGCAAAAAAAAACTGTGGTTTAAAAAACTGTAAATTTTAAATTTGGCAGTCTGAAATGTCATTCTGTAAACTTCCCTCAGAATTTCTGACAGTGTCATAATCGACTACTTAACCTGCCCATAAATACACCACCCACAGTTTTGAGAACATATTTTAACATCCAAGTAATTTTATTCAACATATTTTATTCATCTTGAGCTGGTTTTGATGTAGAGGTCATAATGAATAAAACTGATAGTAATCAATTTGCACATTATATTTTTAAATGATTCCATTTCAGAATGACAGAAAAAAATAAGTTTACACATTTTGATAGTCCACTTTAGACATTCTACTAACTATAAGTAACTTTGTAACTACAACAAATTCTCATTAATTTGCAACTACATGTCTACTAACTCTCAGAGTAGACTGTTAGGCTAGGTTTAGGGTTAGTAGAACAAGTTGACATATACTAGCAAAATTTCTCAGTATGTTGTATGTTGTGGACCCATCAAAATAAAGTGTTAGAAGATATTAAGCAGACAGTCTACTAATACTCTAACAACTGCTAGTTGACATGTAGTTGCAAAGTTACTTTCTGTTAGTAGAATGTCTAAAGTGGACTATCGAAATAAAGTGTTACCAAAAATAAAGCACCGTCAGTGGAGAAGGGATAATTGAGCAAATTATTTTACATTAGTGGTATTTTTTTTCTCTACATGGCATATTTCTCTATCACTACTAAAAGGAACAGGTGAAATGAAAACAAGGTTAATTTTGTTGCAAGGATTGTGCAAGATTGACTAAAAATGGACACTAGCTTTATAAATGGGTAATTAAGGTTACCAATGCCAGCTAACAAAGACTAGCACATGCTTATATCAAGCTTTGAAAACCAGCAAGTTTACTTTTTTCTCTAAGTTATAAATGTTACAAATGCTGGTAAACAAGAAAATATGGACAAATATCTCATAAATGAATTGTACAGAACTGAACTGCAACTAGTATTAGCATCACTAAGTATTTCACAGAAAGATAACGCATATCTGAAGCATTTGAGCAGGTTTACAGTAATAGTTAATTTAAATTACTGATGTTCTTCCAAATCCGTATGACTTTGTAAGCTCTTATGATGTTTTAATACCTTTTATGACACTGCTTTGCAGGCCTGCTGATTGATATTTCAAGCAAACGTGTAACTGGTTTGTCACTACCAGCCGAGACCTGTTGGAAAGAGGTGGCTAAGACTGCACTAAAGGGGAGAAGGATAAACAGAAGCTAATGGTTTATGGGAGATGGCACTTAAATGAACTTTTTTATTCATTGTTTCTGTTTTGTCATTACATTTTAGCCATTTATCATATGTATTTTTCTATTGTCCTTGTGTATGTTTGTATGTGTTTGAGTGTGTGAAGGGTTGGTTGAAAGAGCATGTAAGAGAACATTTAAAGGAGATGAATGTGTGAAAACATCTATAAAATTCAGTTTTTTGTTTTGTTTTTTTAACCAGAAGAGTTTAGTTATTTTATATTTTCTTGACCCTCCCCACAAAGAGTCTTTTTTTGGAAAAGGAAGGGAGGAGGAAAAAATGTGCAGAAAACAATTTGGTTACCAGGTACTATTTAGTAGTGTTTTTTTTTTAACTTTTAATACCAGTTATAACTTTGTTTTTTATGCAATTATTATTATCATCATCATCATCATTATCCATTGGGAGTTACTCTGTGTGTGTGTGTATATATAGAGATGACATGTTCATTCAAAAAGGGAAGGATTGTCTTTCTGGTCCAGCTGAAATATGATTTTTTTTAAAATGTATTAAAGGCAACATTAGAGATCAGAGTATGGGATGTTAACATATTGCTAAACCATCCAATCACTGACCTACATCCCAGCAGGCACCAGACGTCTATGTAACGTCAGGTTGACGTTGGACATGACGTCAGACAGACGTTGGATTTTGGTTGAAAATGAAAATCGGGTTGACGTCAATTTGACGTTGGCTTAACGTTGGATTTTGGTTACACAACCTAAAAACAACTAAATCTCAACGTCAGCTGACGTCGGTATTGGACATCAATTTAACATTGACATTAGACGTTGGATTTACATTGGATTTTGGTCACCCGACGTCGCAACCAAAATTATTATTTACTTATGACGTTGTGTGCCTGCTGGGATGATACCATCTGTGTCCAGCAAGCAGCCAAGTGATTGGCTGATCCTCCATGTATAATCCTTGTTGTATCCATATATGTCTTTGGAAAATAACACGGTTCTCAATATTATATTAATGTTACTTCTGTCACTCCTAATACTTATTAACTACTCTTTAAGATGACTTTGCTGTATAGATCAACACTCATTCATCTTGACGTAACTTTCTCCTAATATGAACAATAAAAAACGATAAACATTTTATCTGGAATAGTCGTGTTATTGTCTA
Organism: Schizothorax lantsangensis; assembly: GCA_027422415.1. Lineage (NCBI taxonomy): Eukaryota > Metazoa > Chordata > Actinopteri > Cypriniformes > Cyprinidae > Schizothorax > Schizothorax lantsangensis. The sequence goes on from CM049844.1 coordinate 6,233,574, forward strand.
GAGCAATATTGTCCAATCACAATTTGTTGTTTGACTTTATTTTGGACATTTTAGGAGAATCTCTGAGGTTAAACATATTTATTTTTGAATGCTTATTTTTTTAATAGTATATTTTCCCTTTTTTTTTTTTTTTTCTAATTTATTGCAAATTCAGGGATTTAGGCCAAGAAAAATAGTGTTGACTATTACAGAAATAGTTTTCATTGAAACATTTTCTCAGAGTTTTGACTCTTATTTTAAAATGAAGGTGGCCAATCAAAATAAGCTTGTCACAGTATTCAGCCAATCAGAAGCTCGTTACCTGGCAGATTACACATGAATGACTGAAAATTTCAAACTAATGGTTTTTCGACGACCATCGATGTGGGGGAACGACTACAACTGACAACAAACCAGGTGTAAAAGAGACAAATCACTATCATGGAAATTACCATATATAGTTGGATAAATTTGATCTTGAATAGTATGAATTTTAGGCATAAATATAATCTCTTATTCATCTGAATTAATGGTTAATCTTCTCAGGGCGCTGCTTTCAGAACGTACACCACTCATTTAAAAGGAAAGTGCTTTTTTTATATATATGTTCATGAAAAAGGTTAAACTGCCAATTAGTGTAAAGTATTTTTAAAAGTCATTTTATCGTGTCTTCCTGTTCTAGTCAGGCTAGTTGTGGGGATCCGATTCATTCATTCATTCATTCGCGAACGAAGTAATGAGTGAGTGATTGAATCATTTACTCAACTGATTCATTCAAAACAATGATTCAGGAATGAATGAACAAATGTGTGTTGCTCTGGGATGCTGTAGTTCAGGGTTCCTCAAATCTTTCCCTGGAGGTCCAATCTGCTGCAGAGTTTAGCTCCAACCCTGATCAAACTCATCTACCTGTGATTTTCCAATGATCTTGAAGACTCTGATTAGCATGCTCAGGTGTGTTTGATTAGGGTTAGAGCTAAACTCTGCAGGAATGGTCCAGATTTGAGGATCCCTGCTGTAGTTGATTGTATTTTAACTTTGTTTGTTATTTAGTATAAACTTCATATTTAAATGTTGTATAAAAGCAATTGTTCTGTTCAATTATACGCGGCATCGTGCCTGCTCTGATATTATGAACAAATGCATGAATATAGGCGTCATATTGCATAAATAATCTAGTGAAGTCTTGGAAACAATTATTAAATTCCCCTTTTATCCATCATATTTTTATTGTAGGAAGTTGGAGTAAAATATAATGTACTCTCCCTCACCACACCTTTCAAAAATGACAATGTGAGTCTGTAAATTTGGTGTCTTTGTTCATGTAGTGTCAGGTGGATGGCAGATTGTGAGGCACCTAGATGGTATGCATTGGTGGAGTTCAAGTTTGTCAAGCAAAGAGGACTTGAGATGAGTCATGATGACCGGCACCTTAAAATAGGTAGGTATGAGGGGGTTTAATAGGGTAAGATGTCAATAAACCAAATTCAGTGTGGCTGCATAGGTTTCAGTAAAATTAAAGCCCAAAGCACTTTACCATGTTCACATTTCCTAGGGGTTGGCATTCTCCTGCAGGGAACGTGTTGAAGTTATTTGAATTAATTTAGACTGAACACATAGCAATTTAGTTAAACGTTTATTTTAGTAGGGAGGTTACTTTAAGGCATCATAAGCACAAATAGACAATAAAGTGGTTTGGTTTGTTAGTCTTTGCATGCATGCTGAAACAGATTAAATTGTTGAAACAGTTAAAATAGGTGATTTGTTTACATAATAGTATAGATAGTTTGTATAGAGTAGAAAAAGCATCTATTGACAAATACAGTTTTTCTTTCATTACACTAACATAGCAGCCATAGCCTACACAGCATAACAGCAGGTCTACCTAATGCCCTGACATACTAAATCTATCCAAACATCACTGTTTAGGTTTACACCTGCCCACCAATAAGTGAACAGGCCTTCATATTTAGCCTTCAAGGGATGCATCCACTTTAAAAGTATTAGTCATAAACTATTAAACATGAAGATTGTAAAAACAAATACAAAAGTGACAAATGTGTGGTTAGTTCAGTTTGCATTACGCATAACATCTATAAAGTACCATAAGTGTTTATACATCATTAATGTCATGTTAGTAACGATTAAATCTAGATCTAAATTATGTTATTAGTGCTTATGAATACATGCTTATATATCTAATGAAGTCAACATAGTACTGACAATTAAACATCTGACAAAATAATATTCATCAATTTTTATGTAATCAAAGAAAAATGTAGAGTAACCAGTATTAAATACTGTATGATTATGAACAAAACATTAGAACTCCCTAAAATCCCACTTTTTTATGAAACAACTTTGAAACTATTTTGACAAGAACTCAGCTTTCAGACTTATTTAATGAACAGATCTGTCTAAAAATGTAACAAGTTGACCTGTTTGTCTAGTCCTGGAGTACACTACATGGTCATGATCATTTTCAACATTGTTAAGGACATTTTATATACATATATATATGTGTGTGTGTGTGTGTGTATGCATAAAGTCACACCTTCAGTCATGCATGAAAACACTTTATACAAAAAAACCTTCAAATGATAATTGTGAAATAAATAAGTTTTTAAATAATTACTGACTTATAATTCTGCATAACACATGAAGACATCTTGATTGTTCATTTGAATAAACACTTAAACCACACACATGAAGATCTGACATTATTGGCAGTATCTTCAGATTTCAGAGCACTGTACCATTTGAAGCAGATAACTGCTATAATTCCTACACGATAATGTCCAACTTACTAATATAGCTATAATGTACTGTTGAGGTAAAGTGAAAGTATACCCTATTCAACCCACAGAAACAAATGTCCTTATAAATGTGTTTCCCTTCATGTTACTTTGGCTTCCAAAAGCTTACCTAATGGAAAGCTCAAATACAACGAAATGCTCTTAGTGCACTACCAGCATTAAAAAGTGCTCTATAAGAAAAACTACAGGTGAAAGTAACATTTCAAAATGTCAGAAGCTGCAGTGTCTAATGGCATTCAACAGATCCTTGGACTTCACGGTCTTCTTATGATTGCATTAAAAATATAAAGAACAGCATTCTTCCCTGGAGTTTTAGATTAAAATGCACTTTGGGTTTTGGCAGCATGGCAAGACAGACAGGAAGTGGAAGTCGAGAGAGAGACGTATGGGAAAGGGAAAACCAGAGATGCAGTGTGGAAGATAAGAAAGATAAAAGGAGAAGAAATCAATTGTCAAAGATAGAGAAGAGAGTCATTTAAATGATAAAGAACATAAGGAAAAAGTGAGAGTAAGAGAAAAATATACAAGGAAAGATTAATGAAGCATGCATACAGAAACATCATGTTGGAGAATTTCTTCAACCAGTCTGGGCCACCTAAAGAGAAAGAGAAATTCTACATCAATTGTACTGTGTAATGTGAGAATATGCACACACTACATGATGAACAAAATAAATTCATGATCATGTGAATGAAAACATTTTCTGTATTTACTTAAAATACAAAAATAATACTGTTTGAAATACCTGGGAAATGTTGACCCCAGTTAGTTTCTCAATGGTTTCAGGCAGTCTGGTCATGATGTCAAGCACTTCTCCTGTCAGCTTGGCTGCGCCAATCTCTGAACCTCCACTGGAAACCATGGTGACCTTATTGGTAGCTGACAGGGGCTTACTTATCTCCTCTGCCATCTAATGGACAGAAAGAACAATTTACCATCAATGTAAGACATCAACGTAAACTGCATTAAACTGCTTTTTGCTCTAAGCAGGATTATCTCTTGCAAGATTCCTATTTTTGCAGTGCAATGCAATATTTTTCTGTATTGCCAACACTAGAAAAAAAAGCATTACAAATACACCATCTCACCAGTGGCAGTTTCTCCAGCAACATGTCCACCATAGCTCCTTCCTTGTAGTGCTGGAAGGCGTCAGCCTTCTTAGCCATCTGCTCAGCGTCGGCACGACCTTTAGCCTCCACAGCGTATGCTTCAGCCTCTCCTCTCATCTGCAGAGACAGTTTATGTGTAACACAAACTATTTTGTTTTGAATATAGCCAAGATGTTGGCTGATCACTTACTTTAATAGATTCAGCCTCAGCTTCTGCTTCCATGATCAGCTGAAGACTGTTGGAGAGCACAAAATGGCCAGATGCCCATGTTTTTAAAGGGGAGTGGTTAAAATTTTTCAATTTTAAAATTCCTTCTCCTATCTCCTATTTTTTTTTGCAATTCTGTATGATTTCATTAATGTGGAAATTACACACTTTTAAGATAAAAACAATTGGTGAATGTTTGTGGAAAACAACCTCCATGTTATATGGTGTTTAAAACAAACAGGAAGCTGAGTGCGCTGAAGAAGCATCCATCTCACCGTTCTGCTTCCGCCAGTTTCTCCAGCCGGTATCGTTCGGCCTCGGCTGGTTTCTTGACTTTGGCCTCCAGCTCTTTCTCCTTGCGTGTGATCTCCTGTTCTTGAAGCATGATTTGCTGTGAGCGCTCCACCACCAACACCTGCATCTTCTCCTCCTCGATCCGCTGCTTTGTCTTTGCCACCTAATGCAACAGTTACACAGGAGGATGAAGATTTACTGAATAAATGTAAGTACATTTTAAAAAAAATTTACCCACAAAATGTTTCTTAAATCGGTATAACTATTAAAGGAATAGTTCATCCAAGTATGCATTTCTTTCTTTTGCTGAACACAATAAAGACATTTTACTTTGTTGATGACCAGTTTTGGTTTCCGTTGACTTCCATGGTACTTTTTTTCCCATACAATGGTGGTCACTGGGAACCGAAACTGTTAGTTACAAATATTATTCAAAAATGACTTTTTTAAAGAAAGTCATACCGGTTTGGAACGACATGGGAGGGGAGTAAATTATGACAGAATTCTAATTTGAATTGACAGAGTGGACTTTACCTTTATCAAGAACCCCAAGGATTCATTATAGAAAGTCAAGAAATTATTTCACAATGTTGAAGGTCACCAATAGGTTTGGTTGTCGTTTTACCTGGAGCTGATAGGCCATTTCAGACTCCGCTTTTTTGGTGAAAACCTCAATGTCATAGACAGCCTTCTTTAGCTCGTAGTCTCTCTGAGCCTTAGCCATCTCGATCTCATTCATGTACTGAGCAGATACCTTCTCCTGTATAGCATTGGCCTCCTACAGAGAGAAAAGAAAGAAGTGAGAGAGACATTAAGAAAAAACCTCGGTGATATTTAGATAAAAAGGCTGTATTTGCAACAGAGTTCAGGAAAGGCTCACCCTGATCACTGCATCTCTTTTGTTCATGGCTTCCCCAATACGAGCATCCTTCTGCACTTGTGCCGTACGTGCCTTCCCCAAAGAGTGCAGGTAATCCTGAAACAATAGACTTGATTTACTCACACAGATTCATTTTTGTATAAATTTAAAGCATTTTAAAGATTCAGGGGCAGATCTTGAGCCAACACTTCTACTGTCAGGATCTACTCAAGAAATGCAGTGAAACATTAGCGATGAAAAGACACTTTATTTTTGCAGCTAACCTTGCTTAAAAAAAAAAGGATTTTTCTTTTCAAAATTTATAAGAGGACAATATTTAAATGAATCATGCAATGTGACTTACTAAGGTTTGCGGTAGTCATTTTACTGGTATTTGTGCCATTATTTAACAATTTCTTGTTGGCTCTGCACAAAGGCTACTTCTAAAGAAAAAAAAAAAAAAGGGTCAATTCCGACTTTGCTATCTGGCGCTTCTGAATCAACGACTGTCAAAGTATGTTTTGTTATTAGTTTAAGTATTTGCTATTGACTGTTCAAATGCGAAATTATGCGCAGTGTAGAGTAACGCGTCGTGTGTGTGTGTGTGTGTGTGTGAGTGTGTGTGTGGGGGAGGGTGAGTGAGGGGAACAGCGTCGTCAGTAAATAGCACATCAGCTGTCTTAACCGCGGCTTGTGTACTGCAAACACATACGAGCATCATCACTGTGTCTGTCATGTGACTCTGTTCCCCTCTCGGGCTTGAACTGATGGTAAAACTAAGGACATTATTAGCGGTCTTTATATTTACTTTGAAAGCTGAAGCTCGCGATTATAGTGAGGGGCGTTACATTTCCGACGCGTGCTTGTGGTGTTCAGCCAATCACAATGCACTGTGTCAGCTGGCCAATCAGAGCAGACTGCGCTTGTCGGAAGGAGGGGCTTTGTAGAAAACAACACGTTTGAGAGAGGCGGGGCATAGAGGAACTACAATAATGTACAGCAGGGGTTCCCAAACTGGTTCCTGGAGCCTCCCCAACACTGCACATTTTGCATGTCTCCTTTATCAATCACACCTGATTCAACTCATCAGCTCATTAGTAGCAACTCCAAGAGCTGAAATGGGTGTGTCAGACAAAGGAGACAAAACGTGCAGTGTTGGGGAGGCTCCAGGAACGTGTTTGGGAACCCCTGATGTACAGTATTTGAAAAATAATGTGTTTTTTGAACATTAAAGCATGGCAACATATTCTATTACACCAAATAATGATCTTTAAAATAGCATCATATGACCCCTTTAACCCACGATTATCATCAGCTCTGCTTGTTTGCGAACTCTATGCTAATTTGCACCGCTGTTGGTAGACTGCAGTGGCCATTATGAAAACACACTGACTGCATCTATGTTCTTTAATTCATTGTCAGTAAATCATCTGCAAAACTTTCCTTTCCCATCCACACTTTTTATGGGATTGCACTCTCACGCTAATTTGCCTTGTTTAGTAAATTTGGCCCTAAGTTCGATTAACACAACAACACAAATGGGCTAACAGACCTGGTCATCGTGAACGTCTTTGAGTGTGTAGCTGACCACACTGATGCCCATGTTGACAAGGTCGGACGAAGCCACCTTGAACACCTGCTCGGAAAACTTCTTTCTGTCTTTGTAGATCTCCTAAAGAACAAACACAAAACCCACCATGCTCAGTTAAGTCAATATACTATGCTGAGGACTGAAAGTGCAGATTTTGAACAGATTTATCCAGTTTTACTGCTGTTTGTGATGTTGCAGAGTGCAGTACATTTGCAAGGTGGACATTTTCTCTGTGCACATGTCTATTTACCTCCACAGTCAGGTGAGCAATGATGGCTCTCTGGTGACCCTCCAGTGTTTCCAAGGCAATGTGGGCAATCTCACCCTCTGACTTTCCCAGAAACATCTGACATGCTGCAGCCAACATCTGTTTATTCTGCCCTTGAATCTTCATCTGTCAGAGAGAGAAGGTTCAGTTTAGCCACATAACAATCAATGATTTTTTACAGAAAAGTTATTAAAGGCAGATAAATTATTTCATAAAAGACAGAATAGCACAGTAATCTGGGAAAAAACTGGTTTATTAATAACAAAAACCGCTTTCTTAAACATTATGAAATGTTGTTTACTGCATATTAGAGAGTGCGTGAGATAGTTAACCTGTGCAATCCCAGTGACAGAGATGGGCACTCCATGACGTGTGTAGACTTTATCACTCTTTACATTCAGCGTCAGTGTGTTCAAAGAGATCCTGTGATGGAAGAAAGAGAAAAAGCTGAGATTTGTTTATGCAGACCATGCACACATATATACACAAACACACAGAGTGAATAATACCTTTGTATCTGCTGAACGCATGGAAAAACAAACACTCTCCCACCAGAGATCATGACTGGTGGTGAGCGGCAGAAACCTGAGGCAGGAGTCAGATCACATATGTGAATGTGTTTTCATGATTTCTACTGAAAATATCTCTCTATAAACATATTTCTGTGATGTTTAGTCTTACCCGACACCACCATTGCTTCATTTGGACCACAAGTGTAAAACATTTTCACACTATGGAGAAACCAGAGAAATGAAAGTAGTGCAACACAAGTAGTGCAAAATCATTTTAGAATTATATGCAGAGGAAAAAGCGATCACTGTGGATACATTTTTTAATATCTCGCATAACAACAACTATATTATTCTGTTCTTAGTCATTTTAAAATAAATCTCCATTCTCATTGCAACATTCAGTGTGGCACACTTTGCATAACTTTAACAACCAATTAATCCCAAGAGGCTGTAGGCCACAGATACATATAATATATGTATATAATATACTTTTATATAAATATGTTTTATGTAAGTACATATGGGTGTGTCAGACAAAGGAGACATGCAAAATGTGCAGTGTTGGGGAGGCTCCAGGAACGTGTTTGAGAACCCCTGATGTACAGTATTTGAAAAATAATGTGTTTTTTGAACATTAAAGCATGGCAACATATTCTATTACACCAAATACACAAAATAATGTATACATGTAAGTACATAACATGCTGAAACGTCAAAGGTGAAAATATCCTTACATATGGGTCAAAAATACTCAAATAATTATAAAGTTAAATTAAATCTATCTATTCAAAATAAAATCTATTAAAAACTAATTGAAATCGAATTCTACATAAATTGAAATCGCATTCTATATTCTACATAAAATATGCATTTATAGTGTGTACAAACAATGCGCAGTATCTTACAATCTGCATTATAAACCTACTAATGCCTTGAAGTGGTGGTATCGATTGATTGATGGGTTTTCACTTCTCTGAAATGGTGGGCTTGTGGTTGCTTATTAAATACAGGTTTACCAAAGAATCTCCAGTGAAAAATCATCCAAGTACATTAACTTTTTAAAGGGTCCTAAGCGTGGCACGAGCATCTCTCGTTGTTATTCACAATTAGATTTGATATCAATACATATTTGGTATTTTTGTTTTATATTGTATTATTATTTCATCATATTGCATTATTTGATTTGTTTTTTTGTACGGTGGAGATGTCTACAGCGTGCAGCGCGCACTAGGAGGTGTCCTATAATGACATTAGTAGCCTATAATAACATTAAAACAAGCGAATGTTGCCTGTTATCTTAGCCTACTGATGCAACATCATCAGACTGTATTTTCCTGGTAGCTTCCGAAATAACAGATAAACACAATAACGGCGCATACAAATTCTCAATATTGTATCGTTATCGGTCAGTAAAAGAAATGAATCCAGTGTTTACATCCAGCACGTCACGACAACGTAAAAGCCATCGGAGCAGACTGCAGAGAAAATGGGAAAATAATTGTCAGGAAAAACTCTTACCGTTAGGTGAATGGATAGAAAATATGAATCGACTTGATAATAGCACGATATCTGGGTTGTTTTCAAAACGGTGTAAGATTAAGGCGCAGCAATCCAGCAGGCTGTAAGTAGCAGCAGCGTGAGCTGTGATGGCGCCCCGCCCGGATCATACCGGTACTGATCCCATGGAGCAGTTCTTCTCAACGTGTGGCCCTCAAAGCTATCGCAGGAGCTCCGTGCGAGGCCTAGGCGAAATAAATTTAAATCAGTGTCAGATGCCGTTTGCGGTATTGGGAGTACAGGAACGCGACATTTGCTGAATCCCATGCATTAAGTTTAACTATAAAAAACTTTACATCGTCCTTCAATTTAAATGCAGCTGTCATATTTAAACATTGTTGAATGCAAGTATGGATTTGAATACAATGCATTTGTGAATTGTATATCTGTGTGGCTTTTGCCACATATTTTTATTAGTGCTGTCAAACGATTAATCGCGATTAATCGCATCCAAAATAAAAGTTTTTTTACATAATATATGTGTGTGTACTGTGTATATTTATTATGTTTATATAAATACAAACACATGCATGTATATATTTAAGAAAAATATGTTATGTTTATATATTAAATATATATATAATATAAAATATAAGAATATAAATGTATATACATGTACATATTTTCAAAATATATACTGTATGTGTTTGTATTTATATATACATAATAAATATACACAATACACATACATATATTATGTAAACAAAAACTTTTATTTTGGATGTGATTAATCGCGAGTAATTGTTTGACAGCACTATTTTTTATATAATTGTAAATAATATGCATTGGATTTCGATGCAGTTTATTTGTAAACTGAATACAGCTAATCGTTTTACCTTGACAGGGATATGATTTGTGGAGCTTTTGCCGATTGCTAATCTATGCCTCTGGAAGTTTGGAAGCTGGGAATCACCTGTATCTTGGCGATTCTGATAAATGTATCTAATTTTAAATACTGCGCAAACAGTAAGGTACAGTTTAACTTATTTTATTCTTTGAATGAAAGTGAAAAACAATTATTGACTCTGCCTTTCTGTTTTGCAGCAGCTCAGTGAGAAGACATGCAGAATTTTCTCCTCCTCCTCATGTTTGGTGTCAAGAGTCTTGATATTGATGTTGCCATTGCCTCCTGCCAGGTTCATGCAGGAAATATCAGATTTTTATCTGATATCCAAAGTTATTCAAACTCATTATTAAGTTAACATTTCTGTAGCCAAGAGGCAGACGGTAAGAAAAAGCAAGAGGCAGAAAATTAAGAAAGGAGCAGTTTATTGCATAACCCTATTTGTGTAAACAGAAACATACTTGTTTTTATAACAAGCCAGAAGCAATGGGAACTTTCTGCTTCTTAATATCTATGGCATTGAACACCTTGAAGCTTGTAGAGGCAATACAGTTATTGTTTTCATCAGTTCACAGATTAATTAAGCTTAAATGTTATTCTATGTACAACAATGTTATACAACATTAGGAAAAACATGACGGTGAACATGAATCAGATAAGGGGAAAATTGATTCTCAAGACTTTGTTTCATTGTGAAACTCTTTCCACACTGTTGGCAGGTGAATGGTTTCTCTACATCAGTGATCCTCAAATCTGACTCGCGAGATCCACTTTCCTGCAGAGTTTAGCTCTAACCCATATCAAACACACCTGAGCATGCTAATCAATGTCTTCAGGATCATTAGAAAAATCACAGGTAGGTGTGTTTGATAAGGGTTGGAGCTAAACTCCAGATTTGATGACCACTGCTCTACATTGAGTTCTCATGTGCCTCTCAAGGGTTTGTTTCACACTGAGAGCAGGTGAACGGCTTCTTTCCCGTGTGAATTCTCATTCTCATTGTGACTCTGAAGGCTTGGTTGTTGAATGAGATATATCCCACACTGATGGCAATCGTCTTTCAGTTCCTTCCAATCTAAAATCAACATTAAAAGATCAATATAAATAAATCTGTACAAGGACAATAAAGGTAAGATAGCCAATTCAATGGCAAGGTCTTTTTTTATCTTTAATATAATAAAAGGTTAAATCTTTCATGATTATTAATTCATATTTATCTGTCACGATACCATTAAATCTGGTAAGAGTTTAGATGCACTTTGCTATAACATGTTAGGTGCAATTGTTCAACATTGGCAAAACATTTTTGTTTAGTGAGAAAACATGGTTACTTTTGGATGGCATGTTCCCCCACCGCCCAGGGGGCCCCACAAAATCCAGGAATTATATTATATAGGCCCATGTTCTGTGAATAATTCTAATATTTTATTAGTTGTATAACTGAGATATTATGAAAACCACAAAAAAGCATGCAATTTGGTTCCATGCTTGTATATTGTACAGTATATGATATGTGTGTGTGTGTGTGGGTGGGGGGGGGCCCACATCAATATTTTTTCAGGGGGCCCCCAATCCTCTAGCTACGGCCCTGCCTCGGGAGATTCCACGCCTTCTACAAAGGCGTTCCACATAAGTGTTCATGAGAATAGGAACAGCACAAACGAAGCTTTGACACAATAAAGAATTGTGCTGAAAAACATAATTAATTTAGAGAATCAGAAAGCAGAGATGGAAACTCGAGTCTGCGATTTGGACTCGTGAACAGCTGACTCAAGACTTGACTTGGACTCGTGACTCGTGAGACTCGTAAAAAACGCAAGTCATTTGGTATAGGAGTTTATATGAATGTATCTCTGAGGGAAACTGTCTGTCTTAAAAAAAGTTTAAATGGTATTTTCTTTTCATCTTGCCCCCGTGTAATGCATATTAATGTAGTGTTCATAACCGCAGCTCTGCTTTGTTTACAGCGGAAACCAAGGAAACGATGTTTAATTGATGTTCAAGCGCCACCTGCTGGCAGAGAGTGAATCTGCATTAATTCAGCCTGTCTTCTCTGTCTGCTGAACTTGTTTCGTACAGATGTTTTATGTAGAATAGTTTCACAAAACTAAAGTCAGACCATTTTGTTTTTGCTTCAAATTTCGAAATTATACAATCCAATTTAGATGACAAACTGCTCATGCTGGATGTATGCAGCCTCTTTGTTTGGATTGTGTTGTGTTTAAAATACAGCGATGCCTCTAATTTTAAATTAAAAAAGAGCACAGACAAAGCCTTAGTTTGTTTATATGAGATTTATTTCATTTGTGTAATTCATTTGATTAATTGGGGTTTGTTTTAAAATTTAGTTTTGTTGTTTGACATATTTCAATTTTACAAAGAAATGTGCAGCATTTTATCTGACAATTAATAAATGGACACCTTTTCATTTCTAGTTTGTCTTAAAATTTGTTATAGTTTTTTTGTTGTTGTTGAGAAAATCATATCGTGAAATCAGTATTTCAAAACTGATTTAGCCTCAATAACAAGCTGAAAGAACTGTTGCTGTTGCAACATGTTGTTGCCTTATGTTAAATGATATCCTGCTCTCTGCCAGATGTTTCTGTGAGTTTGCTCTCTGCAATCCCTCCTCCCTTCTCACTGTCTCGCTCCCTCCTCCCTTCTGTGTTCTTTCTCCTCTGGATATCTTTGCTCTTTTATGAGCGCATGCTCATATAGGTATATCTCCACATGAGTTTAAATGCTGAAATAGTGGAGGGGGTCTGAAGTGCTCCAGGTTATTGAGTTTAGACTGACCGAACTGTATAGTTCAGCTGAGAAAAGGTATCCTCGGCCAAGTGTACGCCTAATATGTCCAGAACTTCCTGGCCATACTTCCATTTTATTTAACGTATATTTCTTGGCCTGTGTACCACACAGATGAAATGCATATTGTCATTGGATATACCACTGCACCACCCCTTGCAATGCAACTATATAATGTATGGATGTAATAATAAACTTTGAAGAAGTTTGTGAACAGACAATTGGCTTCATGTTCATAACTCTTTCCATGGGCCCATGTCTTGATGAATGATAAGGAACTGAGCATGTTTAGGTGGCGACAAGAGATAACGGGGTTAATTAATTAACACCTTATAAGAATATTCTATCTCTTGCTCAATTTCTGTTTTCCTATACTTTCACTTCTGCTATACTATATATATATATATGCACCACATGGATAATAAAGTCGAGCCTTGAGTGAACTGCACCTTGGTTTCCCAGGTACCCGTCTCCTTTGCTCCACAGCCCAACAACCAGATTTCGGATCTCTGCAATTACTTTAATATTTTTATTCTAACAGTTTGGAGGCTCGTCCATGAAGGGGGGAATCTCTTTACGAACTGGGAAAAGAAACGTCCCGAGATCGAGTGGGAAAGGCGCTGGAGATCAGGGAAGGACCTACAATAAAACAGGGGAAGTGTTTAGCATATTTCTTGAAGGAAATAGGCCTACAGAGCTTACCCCTGTAGGATCCTGAGAATTATCCCGTAAAGAGGCAGTTGACAGTTGATTTAAATAAATATCAAAAATGTAAAAGGTGTGCATTATAGTTGACATCTAGGTGAACAGTTTACAGTTTGTTTTGTGACTGTAAGTCATTCTCAAATGCTATTGAGCTTTAAATTTGCGTTTGAGCCCATTCGGTTGTGAAAAATAGCCATTTTTCATATGATTTACAAGTTATTTGAATAAATATCAAAAATGTAAAAGGTGTGCATTATAGTTGACACCTAGATGAACAGTTTACAGTTTGTTTTGTGACTGTAAGTCAATCTCCTCAAATGCTATTGAGCTTTAAATTATGGCATATTTTGCATTTGAGCCCATTCAGGAGTGAATTATTATTATTATTTTTTACATATGATTTAGAGTTTACTTTAAGAAATGTCAAAAATGTAAAAGCTGTGCATTATAGATGACACCTAGATGAACAGTTAACAGTTGTTTTTATGACTGTAAGTCATTCTCCTCAGATGCTATTGAAGTTAGAAAAGTGTATACCAATATCGCATAACTTTAGAGACGGTCCCTTAATTTGCGAATATCAAACGTCCAACCTCAAGACAACTTTATTCCAGTAAGAGACACACAGATTTTACAGTTAGGCTATAGGGCTATAGGCTTTATATAAACGCGACTGCTCTTTGTAACCCATAGATGAGAGAAATTTTCCGGACATTAACGACAGCATCCGAGCAAAGCCGATCTTAAATTGTCTTTAAAACGACATCAGCCGAAGCCTTCCAGATAACGCCGATTTGTAAAACAGAAGTGTCTTTCTTTGACAGATTGGGGGCGATGAAGAAGGGTTGGAAGATAGGAGGAAGAACAAAAACATCCTTTTAAACCATATTTCTTTGTTTAGCGTGCCAATCTTTTTGCTGATTTGGATTCCATATAACAGAGGTAATTACAGCACTTCATTATAAGATTTAAGAGTTTTTTTTGTTTTTTTAACTGGATGCTTTTTCACAAGACAGCGTGAATAATAGGGTTAAAGGATGCAGTTTGTGGTTTACCGCATTTTAACTTTATCCTCAGATAGCCTATATATGATAAACCTATAGGCAGATGATTTAGGGCGTTTCTTGATAATCTGATAATGTGAGGCAAGAAACAGTTCGCGTGAGGACATCTTTAAAATTTTAATAGCCCAGTTATAATTAATGCAGAACTGTAGACTATGGAGAGGTAAAACCTTTTGGGACCATTGTTAGGCAGCTGTAGGTTATTTAAACGCAGGCTTTAGGTTTATATGGACATGAAATTGTTATATAAATTATAGAATGGCTGTAGCGTATCAGTGCAGTTGAATTGGCTGTATTCGTAACACGAGAAAATATTGATTTATAGTTCATTGTTGATTGATGTTTCCTTATGAATGGGACATCAAATACTGTCTATACTTCTCTAAGGCTGGTGAACACTCGTGACTTTATTAAGCGCTACTGTAGCCTATATAACCACAATGTTTCGGAACGCATCCGTTCGTTTACGTAACAGAACCGACGGACGGTTTTCATGACTGTTTTTGAATGTCTGTTTATTATCTCGCTAAATAAGAAACACCAGTCGTCGCGTTTTTATCGCGCGTGCTTGTGTGTGTGCGTTAGAGAACGAAAACGCGAATGAATGGTACTGCGTGTAGATATGAATCCCCAGTTTATTTCGGGTGTAATGGGGTCCTCGGGGTCTTTTTGACACACCCTTGTCGCATCAGCGGGTTAATACAGAAAGAAAAAGACGACTAAAGCGCAACCCTGTAATTCTCGACACGACAGCGAATTACGTTTTAATACAGACGCAATGCTTTATGAAAGATGGATTAATTGGTTGTTTAATTGGTGCCATTCTGAATCATCATCTGAGTCAGCGATTTAACAGACAAGCGCTATGAACATTCAGTCAATTAGCCTCACATCAACCCACATTTATTTCTTTATTTGAGAGCTAATGTTCATCTTACGCTGTTTAAGATGAGAAATAAGGTTAAGTGCATTTATAAACCAAACAGACTTATTAATAAATGATGCGGTGTTATGAAAGCGACTGCAAATCAAGTGGAAGTGGAGCAGATGCATTTCCATTTTTCACGCTGAGGCTCTCAGTTTTGATTCAATATGAGGCCAAAGAGTACTTTGGCAAAGGACTAGAACAAAGCAGATTGTCTCTCTTTTTCTCTCTCCCTCTCTTGAAGGATTTTGCCACAATAAATGCGTTAGCGAAAAATAAACTTTCTAGTGACTGAAATGACAGTGAACACTCTTTTATTCGATTACTGAAAAAATATTGGCCTCAACCGATCAGATGAGATGTCTATAAAAGGTAAAGCTTAACCCTTATAAGGGAGGGAGAGAGAGACAGATTTGAGCTCTGAATTTCTTGGGGTTTTGGCAGAAATGGCACGGTCAGCTGCCTTCAGTCTGGTCTGGGCAAGCTGTCCTGCCAGAAACTGGATGTCATGGCATTATGGTTAGTGTCCATTACAGACATCCGATCACCTCCCTTTATCAGATCTACAGTATCTCAAAGAGACACTGTATACAGTGATGTATATTATATAATCTAATATATATGTCAGGATGCTGTACAGTTGGACTTAAAAGCAATATATGGTCTCTTTTGATGTCCATGGGAGGATTCATTTGGCATTAATGATTCAGGATTAGGCTTTCAGTTAGATAACTATCCTATTTTACTATGACACGAATCTTTCAAGTCTTGTCATCTTGTATGAATTCATAAAATTTGGTTTCGATTTAAATGCAGACCATCATTCTAATTCACGGAAAAATTGTGTATTTTATGTGTCATATTAGTTACCATAAAGTCTTCATATATCTTCCCAGATAGGAGTTTTGATTGTTTATGTTGTGTTCTAAGTATTTTTTTTCCTCCGCACAGATATCCAGCTAAAATGGGCATCACATGTGTGGCAGTCATTAGCACCCTCCTGTGCTCAGGTAACTGTTTGAAAAACACATTTCTACAATATTGGTATAAAAATAGCAGATAGCTTTTCATTTGCATAGTTTTATAAATTGTTTTAATTCACAAGGGCAACATTTGCAGCATAATTTATCATAAGACGTTGGACTGAAAGTGCACAGTTGGCAGTTTGACATGGCAGCATTCCTAATAGTCCTTTCATATTGTTAGTGCTTCAGAGAAGAAAAACCTGCACACTCTTTCACCCGATAAAACTCATTCACTATTAACTCATAGGTGTATTTTTGTTGTCAGCAAAAAGGCATATATTTTTAGGGCCTGTATATTCACACCAAGCAGAAAATGCTCCTTTGTGCATTGTATATAGGCTACTGTATACAGTATATATATATATTAAAGACGCACACACACACACACACACACACACACACACACACACACACACACACACACACACACACACACATAAACATAAACATAAACATACATGAATAAAAAGAGAGAGATTTGTCTCCTTGTTATTCTTCTTCATCCTTCATAACTTCTGATTCCCAAGTCCAGAGGGATTCAGCTGGTTGAGCTATAAGGGCAAATCCATTACAATTTTGCAGCAGTCATATAGACAAGCTAAATTTGATCTAATAGAAATGTGATCTGTCACTTGAGCAAAAACACATTCTCATATTGCTGAACCATTCTGAACAGTATATGTTGTTGAATAGCATTTACTCTTACAGATTTTTCTAAACTTTGATATTATCTGATATTATAAAACCCAAATGAATGAAACCAATGCTGCATCACTGATTGGAAAATATAATAAAATATACTTTTCCTCTCACATCATTTTGTCGCCCACAGTGAATTCAAGAGGTGAATAATTTCGATATAAGAGTCACTCAGGGATTTGTGTTGTTACTTCAGTTTAGTGTATTTGTAGCCTGTATTAATGAAGACAACACCTAGATATTTGGATTTGAAATGTTTTGTTTGCCTTTATTTTACTTGTATTTACCTGTTTCGTTGTTTTTTACAGTTTGGTCATCAACCATTAAAGGTAATGCTTCTTAAATTATTATAATATTTTTTACATTATTAGAAACATTTTATAAAAATAAAAAGGATCTTTATTGGCATCTATGGTTCCATTAAGAACCTTATCCATGGAACCTTTCCATTTCACCAAAGATTGTTTATAGTGAAGTATTGGACTTTTAAAATGTTCTTCACACTAAAAAAAGATTCTTTTAAAAACTGTTCACTGAAAGGTTCTTTGAGTAACCAAAAAAGTTTTTTGTTTTTTTCTGTGGCATTGCTGCAAAAACTTTTTAAAAGTGTACAAAGTAACTTACTTAGTGCAGCTTGTCTATATTTTATATATTTTTTCAAATGTATGTTTTTCAGTTTTCTGTAGTCAATAAGTGAATTATATTAGCTTACTTTTCCCACACATAAAGGATCTGTCTTTCTTCCTCACTCTGCAGCTAAAGATGAACACCGCACTGCTTTCTTTGGAGAGGACGTTCATATTCCCATGCCGGCTTTAGACACAACAGAGGTGTTGTTCAAGCCGAGGGTGGATCCGGTGTTAGAGCGGGTTCTCCTGCGAGACGGGAACATTCTGGACTCAAGAGCCAAACTGAACGTTCACATCAGTCATTTGATCCTGGAGGATGTGGGCGAGGAGGATGAGGGCATGTATGTGGTGAAGAATTCTGCTGCTCCGGCTGATGTCAGACGAATCATTCTTATTGTTAGAGGTATAAGTTACAATACCACTATATAAATACTCAGTTGATTATCTCATGATAGACTGATAACAGGATAGAATTCACTCAGCAAAATGTGTTTTAAAATGTTGAACAGCTATTATGGTCACTACATGTTATGAAGATATATACTACTATCAACATTTTTAATAATTAAGATTTTTTTTATGTTTTAGAAGGAAGTATCTTAGGCTCACCAAGGAAGCATTTATTTGATCAGTGAAATATTACTGAAATTTAAAACTGTGTTCTATTTTAATATATTGTAAATAATTTATTCCTGAGATGCGCAGCTGAATTTTCAGCATCATTATTCCAGTCTTCAGTGTCACATGATCCTTCAGAAATCATTCTAATATGCTGATTTGCTGCTCAAGAAACATTTCTGATTATTATAAATGTTTTTGTGGAAACCATGATAAAGTAGCATTCAAAAGTTCAAGGTAAGATTAAAAAAAAAAAAATTCAACAAGGATACATTAAATTGATCAATAGTGACAGTAAAGACATTTGTAACATTATAAAAGATTTCTCTATCAAATAAATGTAAGAGAAATTAATGAAGAACTGTATCATATCTATTTATTTATTTAATCGAATCACGATTGAAACATCACACAGAATTATTATTATACTTTTGTTTCTCAGTGTGTAGTCAAAAAAGTAGCACAGTCAGCAGAGGTTGTTTGAAAACAGGTTTATTTTCATAATTCTGCTAGAAACTGCCTACCCTAGCTTTAATGTATTTCTAATCTGTTTTTCTCCTAGACTGTGCTCTAGAGACTGTGGTGAAATATGGAGACACGTATCATATCCCGATCAACCCTTCGATTGGTCCATACACCCTTGAGTTCAGGCCTGGAGCTCATACTCCAGTTAACCAGACCACAGAGGAACCGCCTGTGCTGCTTCTCAACCAGACCGGCATCCCCACGCGAGAGTACGAGCGCCGCCTCACCGTGGGTGAGAAGAGGGTCAACCTCCATTTGGTTACAGGAGCCGATGAGGGCAGCTACACTGTCATGGACAGTGATGAGAAAGTCAGATTGAGAGCCTGCCTTAATGTGAAAGGTAAAAAAAAATCTGTGTTTTTGAGTACATTATATGAGGTGACTGTTTCAGTATTTGATAAAAGACAAAGCCTTACGTGACTAAAGTGTCAAAGTCTTAAAATAGTGTAAAAGCACAACAAGAGAAGTAGAAGAAGTAACGAAGGAAAGACAGAGAATAAAGGATCAAAAAATAGGACATGTGATCTACATAGACTCACATAGTCAGACTTTAGACCAGTGATCCTCAAATATGGCTCGCGAGATCCACTTTCCTGTAGAGTTTAGCTCCAACCCTGATCAAACTCACCTACCTATGATTTTCTAATGATCCTGAAGACATTGATTAGCATGCTCAGGTGTGTTTGATTAGGGTTAGAGCTAAACTCTGCAGGACAGTGGATCTCGCGAGCCAGATTTGAGCATCCCTGCTTTAGACTATCAGTATTAATTTTGGTCCATATTGCAGCTTATTCTGATCAAGAACCATCCACTTATACAGAAAAAGACCATCTGACCATATAAAGTGAAAACCACAATTTTATGTGACATTTTGGCAGGATAAATCTAAAGTCAACTCTAAAACAAAGCTGAATTAACAGATATTGAGTACTAGCGCAAAGATACAGTATTGACAGTCTTTGCATTGCAGTTATTTTGTTTTCCACATAGGTAATAAAAGACACCAGTGTTTAATACATTTGTATTATTACCAATAGTAATAACAACTAAAAATATATATTATTATATAATTATAGAATAATAATAAAATGATGATATTATTATTAATTATTATTAACAATATTAGCAATAATAATTCTGCCAAGTATTATAATTCATTAGTATTACTGTTGGCTGTTTGTATATAATCATTAATTATATATAATATTCTAATTTCTAAATTATAATATTCTAAATTCTATATATTTACATATATATATATATATATATATATATATATATAGTATATAATATTCATTATAAATTATATTATATGTATATATAATATTATACTTTACATAATAATATAACAAATTATATTATTATGTATTATTATTAACACTATTAAAAATCAAAATAATAATTGGTCAATTCTGCCAAGTATTATAATTCATTAGTATTACTGTGGGTTGTTTGCAGGTACATAGGAATTTGGTGCATTAATTTAACATTCAATATCCATGTATATCCTTTTTTTTCCATATCACAGACCACCAGATCTTTGAGCACTTGAATTATGGTGAAACCTTAAAGATCAAGCTTCACGTGGACCACACAAAAATCAAAATGGTCTACATCCCAGACACTGACCACAAGGAACGACTCATCATGGACCAGGGGGAGCTGACGGTGCCTTTCGACTCTGCTTTTGAGGGTCGAGCATCTGTGAAAGGACCCATGTTCTACTTGAAGAAGGTCAAAGTCGGTGACATGGGTGTCTTTCGAGTGATGGACTTTTCCGGCTTCCGCATAGCTGACGTCTACCTTCACGTGGAGCGTGAGTAGAGAATTTGAGAAGCTACTGTTGATTGAGTTTGGTTCAGACTTTAATAACTTTCACACTAAGGTCTGTTTCCTGTACCCATGATCCTCTTTTCTCGCATAACAGCCTATAAGCTGCCACAGCTGTATCTGGTAATCATCTCCTTGCTGTCTCTGCTGGCGTTCCTGCTGTTGGTGTGTCTGCTGTCCTGCCTGATCAAGGTTCACCGTCGGGCTGAGAAAGCTCGTAAGATATCCCTAATCGCTCAACAGGCTGGCAAGGGCGACGGAGAGACCTTCAGACAGGTAAAACCAATCTTCTGACACCCCAGAAGTATAATGTAGCCTATATATTGAAGGTTGTGAAATACACTACTGTTCAAAAAATTTGAAGTCAGTAAATGTGATCAATAATGAGCAGCACAACTGCTTTCAACACTGATAATGATATAATTAAATGATTCTTGAGCAGCAAATCATCATATTAGACTGATTTTTGAAGGATTATGTGACACTGATGATGCTGAAAATGTAGTTTCTCATCACAGAAATAATTTACATTTTAAAACACATTCAAATAGAAAACAGTTCTTTTAAATTGTTATAATATTTCACAAAATTACAGGTTTTACTGTTTTTTTTTTTTTTTTTTTAGTAAAGCATAAAATAAATCCATCCTTAGTAAAGCATAAGATGTTTAAAAAATGTAAAAAAAAAAATTTTTAAAAAAAGCAACCACAGAATTTTTGAACAGTGGTGTGATTATATAATATATAAGTAAATCAGTTTCAGCAAATGCGATTGATCAACTCTGTCAGAAATATGTCTGTTTGTCTCTTGTCTTTGTTCACTTTGCTCTTTGATACATACTCATGTACCCCTTTTAATTATTTATTATTTTTTAGTGTTGTCAAATGATTAATCACGATTAATCACATCCAAAATAAAAGTTTTTGTTTACATAATATATGTGTGTGTACTGTGTTTATTTATTATGTATATATAAATACTCACACATTCAGTATATATTTTGAAAATATTTACATGCATATACATTTATATATTTATATTATGATATTTTATATATAAATATATTTAATATATATACATAACATATTTTTCTTAAATACATGCATGCATGTGTGTGTGTATTTTTATATACATAATAAATATACACAGTACACATATATTATGTAAACAAAAACTTGTATTTTGGATGCGATTAATCGCAATTAATCGTTTGACAGCACTACTATTTTTATATTATTATTTTAATTATTTGAACTATTCCTGGGTAATTTATAGTCTGGTTTTACGTTCTTTTTAACTGATCAGACAAAATGTCTTGTATCATGTTGTTGTAGCCTCAGGAAAACGTCTCCTTTTGTTTGCAAATTCATCCCTTTTCCAACAGCAAAGCAATCCAGTTTTGCCAGTTCCCTATTATCACCCATCAGTCAATACAAATATAATCTGGCTGTTTGTGTCGGAGTGTAAAGTGAGATTGAATGTGTGTATTCAATGAGTTTCACCCAAACACATTTATTTGAAAGAGGTTTATGGTGGTTAGCTTAACACTTCATCTGCGTTGCATTTCTCCCTCCTAAAGGATCGTCTGACGGAGTCCCTGCTGGGTGAGAGAGCTTTGCGTTCTGCTGTCGTATTTTCCTGTAGTGCTAAGCTGATGAATCTGTATTGGTGTTGTGGTAGCGCAACAGGGGTCCCAAAGGCCTTCTGTCACTCTTGGTGACTGTGTATCTGTCCATGATTCCCTTCGTTTTTCTCTCAGACCTCCTGAGATGAGTAACTTCAGGTGTATTGCACTGATCCTAGTTTGAACTCTTAAAATCAATAGGTATAAAGGTACATACACCTGTGTGTTAAAGCTTCTGCCGTGCTTAAACACACATGCACATATGCAGTCTATATGGAGAGGTAAATATGAATCTATGTGTATGTGTGTATATGTGTGCTGTTTATATGCTGCTGTGTGAATGTGTACATATGGTTGGCAGTGATTAATAGAGTCACTTATATGTTAATAAAGTGTTTATATTTTAACGATATTCTGCTTATACAGAATTATTTCGAACACTTCTTCTTATGTAATTAATAACCATTTTTCTTTCACATTTCAAGGTTTAGATTTGTGAATTAGATACAGAATAGATGCAAAATTATGTTCGGAATGGAATATTAGCGTACTACATATTATGCAGTATATGCATTCTTTTTTAGATTTAAACTGCATATTTATGTGACATTGCACAATGAACAATGACCAAGTAGTATGTTACATTGCTGTCACGTGACTTCATGACGTCATGTCAGAAAAAAAATGTTTACTTTGTGTTTTCTAATCGATGTTATGTATAAAAATTTTGAAGACCAATCAAATAATGAGTAAATGGATAGAAAATTTGGTACTTCACTACTTCACAATAGATTTGCCATGTGATGATGTTGCAATTTCAATGTCGTAATTTTATTCCGCGTTTAAACCCAGTATAACGGTAATAGCGCTATAATTATATGTGTATGTATTAGGGCTGTCAATCGATTAAAATATTTAATTGCGATTAATCGCATGATTGTCATGCGGTAACTCGCGATTAATCACAATTAATCGCACATTTTTATTCTTGTTCTAAATGTACCTTAAATTAATACTTTTCAGGTTTTTAATACTCTAATCAACATGGGCATGGAAAAATACGGATGCTTTATGCAAATGTATGTTTATTATTATTGAAACCATAGTCAACATAGAGCATGAAGAGTAGACATGTTTCAGAGGTCATAGATGTTGTTCAAAGAACTTGTTCATGTCTATTAGACATATGAAAAAAGAAATACCAGGTTCCCATTACTTCTCTTTCTTTGCACTGAGCAATTTACTGACACAAACCTGTTTACATTTTTGCACACAGGGCAGCTCTTCTTCTGAAAATGCAAAATGTACATAGCCTATATTATTTATTATTGCATTTGTTTGCCTCTCTGTGCCACATACTGTATTTTGATGCAGCTAAATTCTCAATAAAACTGTTTTCATTTATATATTTGACTGTTTCTGTTGTCAGACAATGGAATGAATATGAAATAGTGACCAGCTCTCCCTTCCAAGATGTTAATCTGGACAAAAATCCTGATAATCGTGCCGTCGTCTGATGAAATCAAATACACATAAGATAAAGACAATCGTTGTGCTGTGATTTCGGCTATACTTGCATGTAAAATTAGAGAAGCAACATAATATCCGTGTTTAACTGAAAGCGCTGCTCCTCTCCGCCGCTCGCTGAACAGAGCAGACGCACAGAGAGAGAGAGAGAGAGAGAGAGAGAGAGAGAGAGAGAGAGAGAGAGAGAGAGAGAGAGAGAGGTATGTGCGCACGCTGGGATTGGGAAAGCAAGACCTCGCGCTCGCGCGGCAGTACTGGTAATTCTCAGAAACTAAATAAGGGAAAAAAAGTCGCTAAAGGGGTCTGCAATGTTGCTAAGTTGTGCATCTCCATTTCTCCAACTACGGGTTGGGCCACGGGTCAAACAAAATACGCGCTGCGTTAATCGCGCGTTAATAAAATTAGTGCCGTTAAAATGAATTTGCGTTAACTGCGTTATTATTATGGTTTTTAATACATAACATTTGTTTAAATCTCATTTTTATTTATTTATGTATTTATTTACCTGCTTGCTTGTTTATTTTATCTAAAAAAAATACTTAAAATGTAATCTAAAGCATTTCAAGTGTTTGGTCATTCTGAGAGTGGTCTTGATAATACATTATTTCATGTACATCTTTCATTTTATAATTTATCTGCATCATACATTTATTTATTTATAAGCTCAACCATTTCAAGTGTTCAGTCATTGTGATAAGGGTATTCTCTTCTGAGTGCAACTAGATTGATTCCTTTGTGGTGTTTGGTTTACTCTATTCATATTTTACACACTTAAGATGTATGTTGTGTAATCGGATCATGATCTGCTGACTTTTGTGCTGCCCCTCACACAATTGTTCCTGTCAAATGAAAGGTGTTGTATTCTGTCAGCGCTCATGCTGTGTTGCCTGTGTAATTGTGATACTGTCTGTAGAAAAATTTGGCTTTTAATGCATTAATTTAATTAATCATTAATCACAAAGTCATCGTTAGGCGACTAGTATCAAATTTCATGCCTGTATCTTCTATACTGTGACAAGCCCACTGCACGCTATACAAAATACTATAGTAAAAGTAGTATGCTAGTATGCTATTCTAAATATAGCCACTAGACTCTAGCACTTAATCATTTGCCAACCCAGTGAAATTCATATTGTCCATGTGTTTGTCTGTAACGTCATTGTGTGTACTCTCAAAGCCTTATGGGTAAGTGTGCCTCTGGATTTTACTGTATGCTCATACTGTATATGTTTTGTGACACTGTGAAGGGCCAGACACAGACACTGATAAGCAGCGTTGTTGTGTTTTAAACAAACAACAATATGCCGACTTCATCAGAATCATTCAGATATTTTGCCCGTGGCGTCATCCAGTTTTCACAATGTTACAGTATACAGTATATTCCATGTGCAGAATATTTATTCTGGATCTGCTGATTATTTCTCAGGCTGTTTTCACACTCGGTTTGATTGGGTGGTCTGAACCTGAGGTCATTTCGTACAATATTTCAACATTGCATTATTTGGCTCCAAACTGTGGTACATTTGCATCACCAGCAGCAGATGTCTGCCGCTGGCGCTATAACAGCTCAGAAGGAGAAGGAGCTAAAATGGAAAGCAATATTCACCTCATTTGGTGTAGTAATATTTTAGTCCCTTTGATTTTCACGAGCAGATTTTAACGTCACCTGCATCTTGTCATAGCAAGAGAAGCAAAGGATGTAAGATACTTGCCAGAGGAAATTTCTGCAGGCAAACACGAATGACTGATGCATTATATGGTGAATGCAGGTAAATCAGGCTGCTCTTTCATATTGGAAAAAGTGTAAATTTGTCTGAATTTATTCTACTATCAATAGCAGTTCACTTAATAAAATGTACATCAGATTCCCATTTTCAAGTAGAATCGCGCACAAATTTGAAAACAGATTTCACACCCAACAAACCAAACTTGTCAAATGGACTCTGGTTCAAACCACATGCTCTAGTATGAAAAAGCCCTTGCTATGATTTTTATTCCATTGTGAGCCCATGCCCATCCGCAGCACAGTAAGCTAATTCACATGTTCACATGTAATGATGTTTTTCAGGTGGTTCATGAAGCTTATACTAGATTCACAGAGGAGTCCACCGTACAGTCCACATGGGAGAACACCACCGAGAGCACAGAAGTTGAGATCAAAGTAGGCCATTTTGTTTTTCCTTTGAAGTTGGTTTGCCGTCAACATGATTTTAAAGGGATACAGTTCACCCCAAAATGAACATTGAAATGTACATTGAAATTTTATGAATTAAATGCTTACATTGTTTTGTAATCTGTCTCTAAATGTTTATATCTCAGGGGATACGTCGCCCTTTTAGGGGTATAAATCAAGATCTAAAAACATAAATAGACTCTATAGATTTTGTGGCTTGTGTTTTAGAGAATCAAATCTTTTTGTAATCTTGACAAAACAGATATCGTTGGAAAGGTCTGACAGTCAAGGTTCCATATTTGGTGACTGTTTTGTAATAGAAGTGATATTGTGACAGAAA
Source organism: Schizothorax lantsangensis (assembly GCA_027422415.1). Lineage (NCBI taxonomy): Eukaryota > Metazoa > Chordata > Actinopteri > Cypriniformes > Cyprinidae > Schizothorax > Schizothorax lantsangensis. The sequence continues at coordinate 6,260,100 of CM049844.1, forward strand.
ATTATTGATTTGTGACAGAAAACTGCATAAAAAAAAATATATATATATATATAGAGTTTGGGTGTAACCCCTCAGTTATTCTTGGTGTAGTGCCCAGACAAAATCTCACAGGAACCACAATTTTTGTGATATCAACTTCAAATTTGGAACATAAATTGGTTAGACATATGGCTTTGATTTGATAGCAATTTTAGAGTGCAGCATATTTTATAAAATATTTATTTTATATAAAATAAAAAACAATTAGTATACTACATTACTGTAAACTTAAACTTTTATAACTTTTTTATACTTTCTTTTTTGAAATGCTTTCACTTCAGCAATAATCTGCTATGTGTCTTCTTTAAAAAGAGACCAACCTTAGGTCTGTATTCCAAAGCATTCAGGAATTACAACCATGTTGTAACAAGCATCGATAAACAAGTGTTCTGTTTTCAGTGAATTTATACCCCAAAGGCGTATCCTGGGGTATACAAAGATTAAAATTAAAAATAAGAGTCAAGTTTTGAAAAAATCATGAAATTGTATTATTTGAGTCGCAATAAGATGAAAAATATATATATTTTTTTATTAAAATATTTGTTAAAAATTAAAGAATTGCAATGCCGCTTCTGCAACAGCTGGTCATAGTTCAGACCAAAAAATATATTTTTTTTTTTAAATAATAATAAGAAAACAGCACCATAAAGATAAACAAATTAAATAATGAGGAAAATTTTCATTTTGAGTGATCGGTTTTTGTTTGGATTTTTTTTTTTAGTATTTAATATTTGAATAGTCATCTTACAATTCTTGGTTCTGATTTAACTCTTAGGGTCTTGAGGTATCAAAACCAGGTCAGTACCAGGCCCTCCAATCTGAGCAGAACTTCTTGGACATGAACGACTCAGGCGTGGAGTTCAACTCGTCCGCACTCCCTCTGGACAGTGACACAGACGTACCCGACTATCTCACCTCTCAGAAGCTCCTGCTGGAGTCCGACACTCTCGCTGGCGTCCCACCGGCCATTTCTGAGGGTGACCACAGTGCCACTCGCACCCCTGATTCCATTCTGAGCGCCAGCCCCGTCGTCCAGCCCAAATCTGCTGCTCAGATAGATGGCGACTTAATCGGTGCGACCACACCTGAGGAAATGACCAAAGCCAATGATTTAGATGCGAAGACGAGCAAAGACGCTTCACCGCATTCTGAGAAAGCACTGGATCTAAGTAATGGTACCACAACCTGAGAACTTTAAAGCACACTGAGTCACACTAACCAGTGTGGCCGCTTTTCCTTCATCACATCTCACCATTTGACGTCTAAAATGACACTTCATCTTGCTTGGATTGATCTGTTGCATAACAAATGGTTTGTCGATCAAGGAAAAATCCTGATCTTAGAAGAACAAAAGAACAAATCCAAGAGAAGACAACAAAATTCACCAAAAAAAACAAAAAAAACTTTGAAGCACCGAATCAGTCCTGCACTATGCATGCCTTTGAATTACTGAGGTCTAGTTTGAAGCCAAGTGCTAGATTAGAGTGACCATGTAGTGCATGTGAAGAAGAAAAACACACGTGTAAGACTTAATACTTTTTTAATTTTACTAAGCAATGCAACTATAACCAGAACTTTCACGAGAGAGTCATACTGCCTGAAACTCCATGGAAGCTTCAAGTAACATCTGAAGCAGATTGCATTGGATCGTACATCTACAAAATGCCAAATTTTGAGAATTTCTTCATTTGTTGAATCAAAGTTGGATTCATTCCAAGATCAAGCATGCTTTCCCAGCGCTTCACCTGGTGCGAATGCTTCCTTTTGACCGTCTGCAGTCACCGCCGGCTTTGAAGTGCTTTGCTGATAATCCTTGTCAATGGTAAACTAAACACCTTGATGAATCAGGTCCGCATGGATGACAGGTATCCGATACGGTGGCTTACCGCTGTAAATAGGATCAGCTGTGGTGGAGGGTTTTGGCCCTGGTTCAGAGGAACTCCTCTGAAGGAACGGCTTGTCTCAGCAGTTTCAGGTGCTGATTCTGCTGGGGTGTCTCCACAACCCGGGCCTTTCCGGTGATCTCTTTTCTAGCTCTTCTGATGCGATCCTTTATTCCTACTCATTTGAATATATTTTATAGCAGGTTTGAGCTCGCAGAAATGCGCTCATTGCGAAAATCGTTGACATTTATTCATGAGGAATGATTTGCAATAAGAAGCAACTAAGTGGGGTCTAGGGGGTGCTGAGTTCAGGAAAATTCAATATTCATATTCATAATATCTAATATGGTGTCATTATGTAGATTTGAATCATTTGTGATTGACTCACTTCTGTAAGTACAGTCGAGTCGACATAAAACATCCATATTTCCAGCTGTAACATGGCTATTTTGCTTCTGCAATTTTACTAAAAGCATTGCAAAATTTCAAATATCTTTTTCATACCATACACTCTTAAAATTTTTTTTTTTTTGCTAGCATTGATGTTCCATGAGGAATCCTTAACATTCCTGGAACCTTTCAAGGTTCTTTATAGTGGAAAAAAAGGTTCTTCAGAATATTATAATGTTTATTACACTAAGAAAAAGAGGTTGTTTTAAGAACTAATCACTGAAAGTTTCTTTGATAAAGCAAAAATGGTTCTTCTATGAAACTGTTGCAAAATCAGCTTTATTTTTAAGAGTGTATAGTTCTAATTCACGTTTAATGTTCTCACAGCACTTGATTTTTAGGTTAACCCTACTCGTTTCTACTGGATAGATGCGTTTATGCAGGTAAATGATGTGTGAGGAGGATTATGATGCAATATTAAAATGAGCTGTAGCTGGTGGGTGGAGTCTTACATCAGGGGCGTGGTTTAGCCTGTTGGTGAAATTGCTACCTCATGTTTTGATGTCTGAAGGACACAGAGGGAAAATGGCAAAAAAGACACAGGGTGTCAAAAAAAAGCACAATTAAGACAAAATCCTTGCAAAAGATGTGAATTAAATTGCAGCTAATGTAAATACAGTGGTATGCAAAAAAAATAAAATAATAATAAATAGACAAAATAGTCAAATTACAAATTAAATTAACCCCTTTTTGCTTATAGTGAACCCTTTAGAGACTGCATTCAGAACATGGATAGACTGATTGTAATTTTAAAGCATTGTATAAAAAGTAAAAAAAAAAAAAAAGTTTTCTATATTGCATTGATATTTATTGACATATTTCATGATCAAGCCCTAGATTTTTGACTAGCTAGCATTATTTTAAACTCCCATTGCTTCACTCCAGAAATTGTTTTATTGGTTAAGGTTTGTTCTTATGTTATATGACTAAATGTGCCGTTATTGGGCCTTATGAAGCAATATTAGTGTGAAAGCATTGGGTCTCATTTATGAAGCATAAGCAAAACAGATTTCTTTGTATATTGTTCGTAAAACCATTCACTCTCAGAAAAAAAACTTACTAAATCTGTCACTGGGGCACTCATTTTTCACAAGGTACTAATATGTTACATTAAGGTACCAATATGCACCTTTAGGGCCCAGTGACAGCTTTTTTTCCTGAGAGCATTCTTACATTCAAAGTTCAATTCACTGCAACATTTTATGTATGAATGGTCTTATGATTGATTTTCATAAATTTGCTCTGCTCATGTTTCAGGAATGAGGCTGGATGCACTCACTCTCTCTCTCTCACACACACACACACACACACACACACGTACAGGGTAGGTGCAACAAACATACACACACACTTCTGTACATAGATGTATTGCATGTTAATGATCAATACTATCCAATGATTGCTGGATTCTCATGCATTTTTCTTCAAATAAGACACAGCTTCTAAAGAAATGAATGACATAAAAAAACAAGAAACCTTTACAGGGTTTCTGCAGGTCATAAAAATGGGTTTTAATTTGCTTTTCCACAAATTAAGGCCTTAAAAAGTCTTAAATCTGAGGCGAAATCTTAAATTCATAAAGTCGTGGCATTAAATGTTGCATACACTGCAAAAGAAATGATATCTTTCTCAGTATTTTTGTCTTGAATTCCAGCTCAAATATCTAAACATTTTAAATCAAGGTACATTTACAAAAATCAAGCCTAGTTTTTTAAGGGATTGAACAAAATGAAGTGAGTTTATGCTTAAAACAAGAACAAATATGTCAGTGGGGTATGAAAACTTGTTTTTCCTTTGAATTAAGTGCATTTTTCTGACACCATTGTCAGATGTTTTGTTTTAAACACAAACGCACTTCATTTTGATCATTATCTCAGTAAAGAAGACATACCTTATGTCATCTGCATCTCAAGTAAATATCTTGATTTATTTATCTTGACTCTTTACACATTTGCACTGGAAAAAAAGGACAACACTTTTTTTTTGCAATTTGAAAGTAAATTATTTCCAAAAAAGTAATAATCTGTTGTATTTTGAAACTTTGAAGTGATGCTAATACAACTCATCGAAAGCGTCCTGGACATTAGAGAACATACTGATGAATTCCCTTCAATTTATTCCTTACATATTCTTTACTTGGTCTTAAAGTCTTAAATTGACCTTTGTGAAACCTGCAGAAACCCTTTGGCACTGTCATGCTTTAGCTGAATCTTTGCACTTGAGAATGATTTTGATAATGCAAAACTCAAAAAATATTTCTCTGAGACTATATTATTGCTATTTATTAATTATACTCTCTTTATATATGCGCTGATGTCATAGATCTACTATATACGCAACTAAAAGCATTACAGAAGCATGCTGAACTAGAGGTTGCTGTTAGAAATGAGATTTCATTGCATTGCATTACTTTGTCTCTGATGAGAAGTATTCTTAATGTCAGTGTTATTTTAGCAGCGAATATGGAAAATGTTTTCGAATTTGGTTTATTTTGGTAAAAAAATGGATGTCAGATTTATGATTATGCAATTTACAATCATGAACAGAAAACAGTTTTTGAGTGGTGCACACATTTCCAATCCTCAGGTGTAACTGAGCACAACAAAATCAAAACTGGTCTTTCAAAAGAAATGGATATCATTTTTCTGGGACAGAAATCATGTCTACAGTCAGCTGTATATACAGTTTTAGCTTGATTATACTTGAACAAATGTATTCACCCCTCAAAGTTCAGTGTGATTCAGATTGATAAAGGTCATTGCTTTTAAATGTGTTGAAATTTGCATTTGCGTTTGGTGAAGTGAACTTTACCCTGAGAAGTTTGAGCTGGATAAATCATAATTCTGCATAAGAAAATGCACTTATCACACTGAAAAGTGACTAAAACGATGTTTCTCGGTGGTACAGGAACCGTAGCAATACAAGTCCATCCTGCTCAGGTTTGATCAGTGCTTTACACAGATGCTGGCATCACATAATTAATCGAGCTCAGGACTGTGTGCTTTCTTCATCGATTTATGCTGATTTCATTGTTCAGTTGATCTTTTGTCAGCTTACATGCAAGGGTTCTCAGGAGACAGGTTTCTCCAAGTGCTTTATTCATCTAAGAAAAGTTATGATTGTGAACATGCTTTGGTGTTTTCCTCGTTCAGACTAGCATCTCTCACAGCTGTGTTTACCTGATAAATAACAGACTTCTATAAAACCATGAATATTAACAATACTTCACAGTCATGTTCAAAGTATGGTGCAGAGGATCTTGTTTTTAGCTGCTTTGTTAATTTAGTGTTACATGTGACTTCAAGCACAACTTTAGTTCAACTTTGATTTGTTCTCTTGAATGAAAGATGAAAATAAAACTTTGACTTTAAAAGTCCCATGGTTGGTGTTCTTGTCTTTTTTTCTCAGTGATGCATAATTATTACTATTCAGAAATTCTATGAACCTATGAATCATTTAGGCATTACTAATATTTATTTGTAGCTTACTTTATTGAATGCTAAACACATCAAAACTTTACAGATATAAAATAATTGTTATAACTAATCTGATTATGAGCATTACATGTAATGTGGATTACGTAATCAAAGTATATTTATGAGCATATTTATTACATTTTAAAATATTACATGATATATATTTATATATATATATATATCTCTGTATTATTTTTTTCATTTAATAATTATTACATTTAATAATTACACCGTCAATGAATAATAACAATGCAAAGAGGTTATAACCATATTATCTTTTTTTTAACATAATCATTGCGTTTATTTAATACCAGTCACACGCTGTAATTATTAAATGTAATAATTATTAAATGAAAAAATTAATACAGATATATATAAATGAAAAAATTAATACAGATGTAAATATAATTATATATATATATATATATATATATAATATTTATATATATCTGTATTAATTTTTTCATTTAATAATTATTACATTCTTTGCATTGTTATTCTTCATTGACGGTCTCCTTGACAACATGGACGGAAGTGGCGTTGATTTTCGCGCAAGGAAACTCGTCCTGCTCCTGGCGCGCCAAATTTCAAAGCACTTCCTGGGGAGAGGAGGCGATAAGATTTACCACGGAGCACAAATAAAAGACTTGCGTAGCGTTTTACAAAACATATACCTTCATATTTTAGGTATGTCATGCTTTTGTAAGTGCTTTATCATCGAAATGTTCGACGAAATGAAATGGTTGTGTTTGTAAAGCAGCTGTTTTCGGCTCGCTTTGTGTGAATGTGTTTATGCGCCAGCGATCACTGCTCTGACTACACAAGACGTACATTTCCTTTAGCGACTAACGTTATAGAAATATCGAGAACAAACTAATGTCTGCTTCTACATGCTTTGCTCTTTTTGACGCTGCTTTGCCACTGTTTCTAAACTAGCATTCGAATATCATGTATAGTTTTGGAAGGAAGTCTATAGGGTAAATCATAGAGGCGTTGATGCATAGACGATGTACAGCTGTCTAACTTTGCTATTTGAGCATGCTATTAAATGTCAATGTATAGAAATGTATGTGTTGTTGGAGCAAAGCCATGTAACACGTTTGTGTGTGTGTGTGTGTGTATATATATCACATGTATTTAATATATAAAAAATATTTCTTACATGCCTTTATTATGTTTTGTATTAAAGAGTAATGCATAAAATGTAAATATTGAAATGTTTAGTATAATGTTCAGTATGATAGTTATATATTATACTGTAATATGCACTTATATAATAATGTATAATTAATCAAATAAATTGCAGTAAAAACATTAATGGCACTAAATCCCTGTATTGTTCTGTTTTACAGAATGAAGACCAGCAATTGAGCATCTGGCCTCTACAAATCCACTTTTAATATTTCATCCACCTGTGCTGCAGCATTTTAGTTTGTCCTCTAAATATTTTAATAATTTTTTAGCATGTCATATTTTATTTACTGGGTGTAATAAGCTTTTATAAGGGTCATATTTGAAAGTCTTTCTGAGAGGAGGATCTTCAATGGAGGACGTTTATCTCAGTGTTATGTGAGAGGTTGTTTGCCGGCTGTGTTGCGGTTCTTCCTGCACAGTTATTTGTGGGATGTCAAAATGTCGTCAGGAGTCCAGCCGTGTTTTCAGTTGTTGAGGATTGGATTGTCTGACACAAACAATAGTAACGCTCAGGGAAATGCGTCGTCAGACTCCGTCCGTGACCTGTACACTTTCCGGCCCGCACTGGCCCAGTGTGTGTTTCGTTTGGGACGGGTCACGGAGTGTGACGTCACCCTGGAGTCCGTGATCGTGTCCCGTATCCATGCAGAGCTCCATGTGGAAAGAGAAACTGATGCCTCTGGAGAGGAGAGCTGGAAAGTGCAAGTGAAGGATCGCAGCAGTTATGGTGTGTATTGCACATATACAGTGCCTATAGAAAGTCTTCATACCCCTTCAGTTTTTTCACATTTTGTTATGTTGCGTTATGTTAATCTGCTTTAAATTACTTTTTGTCCACATAAATCTACACCCCACTCACCATAATGACAAAGCAAAAACCGGATTTATCACAACTTTGCAAATTTATTAAGAAGGAAACACTGAAAAAATGACGTTGCACAAGTCTTCATACCCTTAACTCAAAACTTAGTTAAAGCACTTTGGCAACAATTACAGCCTCAGTTCTTTTTGGGTATGATGCAACAAGCTTTGCACATCTGCATTTGTTTTGTTTTTTGCCATTCTTCTCTCTTTAGATCATCTCATGCTCTGTCAGGTTGGCTGGAGACCATCGGTGGGCAGCCATTTATAGGTTTCTCCAAAGATGTCTGATTGGTTCCAAGTCCCAGCTCTGGCTGGGCCACTCGAAGACGTTCATAGAGTCGTCCCCAAACCACTCCTGCATTGTCTTGGCTGTGTGCGGAGGGTGATTGTCATGTTGGAAGGTGAACTTTCAGCCCAGTCTGAGGTTCTGAGCGCTCTGAACCAGGTTTTCATTAAGGATATCTCTGTATTTAGCTGCATTCAGCTTTCCGTCTTCTTTGATCGCTTCCCCAGTCCCTGCTGCTGAAAAACACCCCCACGGCATGATGCTGCCGCTACTATGCTTCACTGTTGGGATGGTATTATGCAGGTGATAAGCGGTGCTTGGTTTCCCTCAGACATGAATAAGGAATTGAGGTTCATCAGACCAGAGAATCTTTTTTTTTTTCATAGTCTGAGAGTTATTTTGGTGTATTTTTGTAAATTCCAATCAGGGTTTCATGTATCTTTACTGAGGAGAAGCTTGAGTTTAGTCACTTTGCCATCAAGCCCAGATTGGTGGAGTGTCGCAGTGATGTTTGTCCTTCTGTAAGTTTCTCTCATCTCCATATAAGATCATGGAGCTCAACCAGAGTGACCATCAGTGTCTTGATCACCTCTCTAACCAAGACCCTTCTCCTTCGATTGCTCAGTTTGGCCAGGAGGCTAGATCTAGGAAGAGTCCTGATTGTTTCAAACTTCATCCATTAAGGATTATGGAGGCCAAATGCTCCTGTGAACCTTCAACACAGCAGAATTGTTTTGTAGTCTTCCCCAGATCTGTCTCAACACAATCCTGTCTCTCAGCTCTGCAGGCCATTCCTTTGACCTCATGGCTTAGTTTTTGCTCTGACATCCATTTCAGCTGTTAAACTTTATATAGACAGGTGTGTGCCTTTCCAAATCATATCCAATCAACTGAATTTGCCACAGGTTAACTCCAGTCAGAGTATAGAAACATCTCAAAGACGATCCTGTGAAACTGGAATGCTCCTGATCTAAATTTCAAGTGTCAAAGCAAAGGGTATGAAGACTTGTGCAATGTCATTTTTCAGTGTTTCCTTTTTAATAAATTTGCAAAGTTGTGATAAATCCGGTTTTTGCTTTATCATTATGGTGAGTGGGGTGTAGATTTATGTGGGGAAAATAGTAATTTAAAGCAGTTTAACATAACACAACATAACAAAATGTGAAAAAAAATGAAGGGGTATGAAGACTTTCTATAGGCACTTTCTATTTTAATTTATTATATTGACGTTAATGTGTATAATATATATATGTATGTATACACGCACGCACATACATATATTTTATATAAACATTGAAATTGTCATTATAAATGGTCACGTATATACATACATGCATACATATGTATATATATATATATATATATATATACTTATGTCTCTATATTTATAATTGCATATGTATAGATATATAGTTGAAACTATATTGATGATTTAAAAAAAAAATATATATAAATGATTTATTTTTAATCGATTAAACTCAAATGCGTTGTGAATGTGTATATCATTGTATTTATTATATATATACATACATGCATACAAATATATATATATATATTTAATGATTATTTCTCTATATATATATTTTATTAAATCATATATAATGGGTGTATATATATATATATATATATATATATATATATAGTTTATTATTTTGAAGCATCATAAATGGGAGTGTATGTGTGTATTTTATATATATATATATGCAATATTTAGTATAATCTTGCTGAAATTAGTTTTTTTTTTTCAGAATATTTTGCTTTAACTGTATAGCCTAAATAGCATTTTTATGTGAACATAACCGACACAGTTGCATTCTGGGACAAGTGTAGGTTATTTTATTACGAGCCCCAATGTAGAATATAAAATCACTTCTAAAAAGTTTCTCTTTTTTTTCCCTCAGGCACGTGGGTAAATGACATGCGCCTCCAACAAGGGGTCTTAAAGGAAATCTTTGATGGCGACACGCTCACCATTGGCGGCCAATCAGGACGGGCTAGTCCAGAGTTCTACTTCCTCTTCCAGAAAGTACGGGTTCGTCCACTGGACTTTGATGCCATCACTGTGCCCAAAGCAGGTTCCTTCTCATCCGACATAAAGAACCGGATCAGAACGTGCTCGGACCGTAAACCGGACCCAGCTCTGGACATCTCAAAGCTGTCCATCAACAGAGCCACGGTCATCCTCAACTCCATCGGCAGCCTGAGCAAGATGAACGGCAGCTGCTGGACCTTCAAGAAGAGCGAAAATACAAGCACCTTAAATACGCCGGCGTTCACTGCTCTGGCCCCGCCCACGACTCCACCTCCTTTCCAGGACGTTGGTGAGATTTCATCCAAGTCTGTCCCGCCATCCTCAAAGAGCCGACGCAAGTCCGCCCACACGGTTCTGCTGGAGGACGACAGTTCGGACGATCCGGCGAACCGTAGAGACCTGGAGGATGGACGGAGGGGACAAGCCAAGAAAAGACGCCGGCTTTACAAATCAGAGTCAGAGGTGTTTCAGCCCCCTCTACCCAAACTAGAGCAGAACTGCTGGTCACAGATTGACGTGAGCAAACACACCGGCGGCAGCAATTTCAATGTGCCGCCCAACCGGCAGTTCAGTCATATCCTGAACATATCGAGTCACACCAAAAGCAACGGCATCAGTGTGACGCCCCTCCGCCCGCAGAAGCCCTGCTTGTCTGGTCCTGGCAGGAGGCCGAGGGCAAACAGCTCTCCCGTATTCACCACCCTCGGGATGAGAAGTGAGAATTACAACCTGACCTCCCCGTCAGCGAGGATGAGCAAAACCGAGAAGGCCAGGCGAGTGATTTCTCGCTTTCAGGCCTCGACTGGGTGAGTGATACTTGAAAGTTACACACGGATTCTCACAGGCATGAAGAACCTGGGAAAAAAACAGCATTTTGTGATTCTGAGGCCCACATGTCTATACTAAAATTAAATAAAAAATATATTGGAAAAGTATAGGCATTAATATTTCTAATAGTTTCTCATTTCTAATAATTAATCTAATTAATTGGATTTATGAATATGAAGTTTGAAGTTTATTTACTTTTCTGCTTAGCAATACTGAGATTGAATTATAGCAGAAAGTACATTAAAAAGTTAAATAACAAGAATACTAATAATACTACTCCAAAAAAAATAATAAAAGATATACATTTGCACACATATACGTCTGTCCATACTTAACCAAAATATACATCCATTCACTCACGCACATAAATATAACATTTTTTAAAACATACAAATGCAACTGCAAAACAGACCCTAAGCATCAACATTGCATGCATTGAACATTCTTATACCAAAAGGAATGGTAGAACTAGCATAACGTTTTGTCCTTGCTTTGAATAATGTCAAATTGCTTTGCTTCCTAAGAAGCCGACCAGTTTTTTCACCCCTGGCTGGTGGAAAAAGTTCATGAAGGGGATGATCATTCTGGGCCATCTCTTGTATTAATTTAATGGTGGCTTGCTCTCTCCGACCTTGTAAATCAGGTAGATGTACTGATGTGTTGGTAAATCTCTCAATGATTCGTTGTGCCCTCTTTTGAATGCTTTCCAGCAAAGCTGCTTGCTTTTTTGTGCAACCAACTAGCAGCTCATTTGCATACTCCAAACAGGGTCTGATCACGGAGCAGTACATACTGACTAAATCATCAGCAGAAGCTCCATGTTTTGCAAAAACTGTCAAAAAGTGAAGACGTTGAGATGCCTTTTTTACACACTCGTCAATGTGATAATTTCCATTTAATTGATTGTCAAGATGATACCCTAGGTATTTTGCCTGTAATACCACAGGAACCTCCTGACCTCCCAGTATGAGTGGTGGTGGTTGTATTGAATTTTTTGCAAAACATATCCTTATTTCGACAGATTTGTTTCCATTTAAGAGCATGTTGTTATTTTGTGCCCAAGTTTCCAAAGCATGTGCCTCCATTTCCATCTTTTTGTCTGTTTCTATGTCTTTTAACTGTACAGCACGTGATATACCAATATCATCTGCATAAACTGTGTCCAGTGTATCATCAAAAATGACTTCACGTGTTGACGTGAAGTAAAAACAGATATGGTGATACAACTCCACCTTGGGGAACCCCTGATGTCACAATCTTCCATTCACTGCTTTTACCGTTTGCAACCACCCTTTGTCGTCTTCCTGTTGTATAACTAAACAACCAAGCCAACAACTGTGGACAGAGGTTAAGTGTTGTTAAATGCTGAAAAAGCCTTGTATGGTCAACTCGATCAAATGCTTTTGACATGTCTACCAATAACACACGAACCATAGTTGGTTGTTGAGAGTCTGTCTCCCTTAATATGAAATATTATGGAATTTGTGATTTCCAGGCCTGGAAAATTTATAGAAATTATTAACACTAAATCTTTATTCTGAAATTTTTATTATATTATAAATATTATAAAACTAGTTAATATTTCTGATAGTATATTTTTCAAATTCATTATTCCATTTGTTAAAATGAAATGTCAGGGAATTTGTGATTTCAAGGCCTGAAAAATAAATTGTAATGAATAAAACCTTTTATTTTATAGAAAAGTAAATGTATCTAAAAACAATGAAATAAAAATATAACAGTAAAGTCATTCACATTTATAATAGTGAATATAGTTTAAGATTTATGGAAATTAATAAAATCTTTATTCTACAATAAAGATTATTGGGGGGGGATACAATTTTATTCAATATTATATGTATATAACATTTAAAGTCATTCATATTTCTAATATTGAGTATACTTTTTTATAATTAATTGTATTCATATAAAATATGGAATTTCAGGGAATTCTACAATAAACATATTAGAAAAAATATTTATATAAAATTTAAAGTCAATAACACTTATAATAAGAATATATTTTTGTAATTAATATCAGGGAATTTGTGATTTCTAAGCCTGGACAATTTCTGAAAATTAATGAAATCATTATTCTAAAATAATGATTCTAAAAAACATTTATGTAAAGAAATTTTTTTCAAGTCATTGAAATAACTATTCAGAAGTATGTTTTCCATTAATCAGATTTATAAAAATAAAACATCAGAGGATTTGTTACTTCCAAACCTGAATAATAGGGAAATTACAGTTTTTTTTTTTCAATTGCTAACAAGCGTTTACCAATACTTAAAGTACTTTTTCTAAACTCTTAACACAGCAACACACCTACATCACACAGTTAGCCAAATAGTTAATTTTCTGGCCAAAACCACATTTTGTTAAATAAATACAAACTATACATTTCAAAACGCTGAATACCTTTTTCTTCATATACTAACTCTATCAAAACACAGCAAACACGATTCAAAACCGAGTCATTCGGTCAAAACATTGGCACTGGTTTTCTGTCCAATAGGAACATACAGTCAATCATAGTGCATAGACTGTCAAAATGATAACAATTAATGGCATTACAAAAACTGCATTACTTGTCATGTCTCAGATCTACCTGCATATAATAGACAATATAAAAAATCCATAATTTTTTGTAATTTAGCCTTCAGTTTACCTTCATCTGAAAACCATTTTACATATTTAACATTGTGTTTTTACATTTTTACATTTTGTTCATTCTTTGCAACATACTAGCTAAAACTGAATGAGTCATTACTTTATAGAATGTACAACAGAAAAAAATAGGGTCCCCTATGCAGAAATTCAGTTGGAAGCTTGAACCTTCCAGTGTGTGAGTGTTGGAGTGTTGTGATGGTGCCCCCATGATAGCTGATGCAGTGATCAACAAACATTCCAACATACGTGGCCTTTGGTTACTATGCAAGCTTGTTTCTGTCACAGAATAAAAAAAGTAAAAACAGTAATCGTGACCTTTTTATCTCACAATTCAGATCTATATTGGAATTGTGAGTTTACATCTTGCAATTCAGACTTGATCAGAATTGTGAGATACTGTAAATTCACAATTGCAAGAAAAAAAGTCAGAATTCTGAGATAGTTACAATTACCCATTGCCATTTATATTCCATGGCAGAAATAAGCTTTCATAGGTTCCACATGTGTAAGGGGAAAAAACAAAAAAACATAAAAACTGCACATTCTAACACACATTCTCATTCCTCTCCTCTACCTCTTCTCTCTTTTTCTGATCCAACTACTCCTCTCCCTCCTACAACTACTCCTCTCCCTCTCCCAGGCATCATTTAGTTCTCTTTCTGATTCTTTGTGTTGTTCTGCATCCACAAAACCAATTCAAAGAGGTCTTTTTTACTCTGTTGTTGATGTAATGGAAAGAGCTTCAACACCTGACTATTCCTCCAACTGAGACTGGAATCAGCTATTTCTAAATATTTCAGTGATCTGTTACTTAAAAGTGCTTATCAGTTGTTACAATACTTTATATAGAGAAGATTTGTCAATACTTTTGAGCTGCTGTTGTTGTAGAAGTAGAAGTTTTATACTATATTTAAGGTTTGGAACATTAGGTCTTCAATTCTGTCATGCTGTGTTTAAGCATTTGTAAATATGACTAAAAAGATCCATGATTTTGGTTTTGGGTAAGCTTGTATGAAAAGAAAATGTAAGCATTTTAGAAACATGGTTATTGACTGCATATTGTGTGAAAACAACATGAATTGTGCTAATGGTATGGTTACAACAGACGGATGTTGTGCTAATTGTGTTTAGAGTCAGATTGGACAAAGGGATGTTAGCAATTGAAAAAACTAATAAAAAAAAGTATTTCTTTTTTCTTAAAGAACAAAAAAAAAAAAATATATATATATATATATATATATATAATTTTAAAAAATAATTTATAAATATAAAGTCATTCAAATTTCTAATCGGTATTATATTTTGAATTAATTGCATTTATTAATGCACGATTTTACTGTTTTTTTCTCTGCAGACGTCGACGTGGAAGGCCTAGAAAACACCCGCTGCCACAGCCTTCCCTGCCGTCTCCCTCTTCATCATCCTCCTCTAGCTCCACCTCTTCTTCCTCCTCGTCATCATCATCCTCTGAAGATGAAGAGGTGGCGGTGTCTCAGGGAGTGGAGCCCTGCGCAGCGGCTCACTGTCGTCTCCCGCAGCAGGACACGGTGCAGTGGATCCAGTGTGACGACTGCGACGCCTGGTATCACCTCGACTGTTTACCACACAACCACAACCGAGACTCGCTGCTCTTAGACCCCAGCGCAGACTTCCACTGCGGCTGCCACCGCGCCAGACACCGCTGAGGACCGGCTCGGCTTCCTCTCCTTTAATGCTTTTTAATTAACCAAATGCTCTCAAACGTTGTTGATATTACAGTCAGATTCACAGGACTGGCAGATATGTTGCTTCCTGGCATTTACGGTGCAAATCTCTGCGATGATGGCGAGTTGATGTTTTCTGCTCTGTGCTAATTGCTTTGAACGGTGATTTGAACTGATTTGGATGAAATGAGGGTGTTGGATTTGCACAGCAGCTTCAAAAGCATCCAAACACGCTGCATCCCATTACAACACTGGATGCTTTCTGACTGCTTCTGATATATATATGTATTCAATATACCCAAGAATGAAATCTTCAAAATGCTAAAAAATCAAAATAAGTATGAATATGAAAATGGGAGTTTATATTTTTAGAAGAATGAATGAATTGAGTCTTTTTTGATTCAAATATTGAGGAGGATTTCACTGGGCTTTGTTAACTAGATACTGGTTGTTAAACATGCTTTGCCAACATATTAGCTGGTATATAATATCTTATCATTGAATACTGTATGTTTGCAAATGGGCAATGAGGATATATAATATTCTGTCTTATTCAAGGGTTTCAAAAGCATTACTTGGACTTTTTTGTAATTTCAGAACATTTAATAACAGTTAAACCTTAAATCACTCTGAACATTTCTATGGTCATTTTTTTTTTAAAGGAATAGTTCACCCAAAAATGAACATTTGCTGAAAATTTACTCACCCATAGGCTGTTTCATCATGTGAACAGATTTGGAGAAATTCAGCATTTCATCACCTGCTTAACAATGGATCCTGAATGGGTGCCGTCAGAATGCGAGTCCAAACAGCTGATAAAAACATCACAATAATCTACAAGTAATCCACACCACTCCAGTCCATCAGTTAACATCTTGTGAAGCAAAAAGCTGTGTGTTTGTAAGAAACAAATCTGTCATTAGGGCATTTTAACTTTAAACCATTGCTTCTGGCCAAAATACAAGTCCATAATCCATAATAACACTTCCTCCAGTGATAAAGTCTATCCCCTGTTGTCTGTCATGTCAAAATCCACCCACATATTTGTTTTTGCTTGTAAATGGTGCTTGATCTGTGCATTTTTCTCTCACGATTTAGACAAGACAACTCAATAACAGCAACATTATGAAAAGAGGACTTGTATTTTAGCTGGAAGCAGCTGTTTGAAGTTAAAACATCTTGATGGATTTGTTTCATACAAACACTCAGCTCTTCACAAGACAATTGAAGGACTGGAGTGGTGTGAATTATTGTGATGTTTTTATCAGCTGTTTGGACTCTCATTCTGATGGCACCCATTCACTACAGTGGATCCATTGCTGAGACAGTGATGTGATGCTAAATTACTCCAAATCTGTTCTGATGAAGAAACAAACTACTCTATATCTACACCTGAGGGTGATGACATTTTCAGTAAATTTTCATTTTTGAATGAACTATTCCTTTAAGCTTGACATGATTGCACACACGATTGTCAGTTGTTTCTTGTAATGTGGCCTGTTATTAACACAAGCTTTGTTTCTGATCTAGACTAACCCTGTGTAGCTGTATCTGTCTATAAGAATAGAATCTCTGTGGTATGAATGTTAAAAGAGACTTTCACTGTCTTCACTTTAACTCCACATTCTAGAAATGACAAATGACTCCTGTCACAATGTTTGTCTTGTTGGGAATCGAGGGCTGAATAAAGAATTCTATATTTAAATATGATCTGCCAGCTGTTTGTATAGAGTGCAGCGAGGAGCTGTTAGTAACGGTGGGACACCTTTGATAAGTGCTGTGTTCTTGTGTAATAGGAAAACTGAACTGTCAGTATAAATATAAATGTGCTATTATAGCGATAAGATAATGTGTCAAGCTTTTCTCACTTTCACAGTCTTACATGATCTATGATTTGAACGAAAGCATGATGTATTAATCTTTCATCTGCATTTAATATATTTAAATATCGTTTATTAACATCTATTATTTTAAACAGTTCTTTTAAATTTTAAAATTCCATGATTATAATAATTTTTTTTTCTTTCTCTTTGCTGGTCCTGCAGTCTTGCTTTGGCACACCTGGCTGTAATTTTCAAGTAGACCTCAAGACGTTGATTAGCTGATTCAGGTGTTTTATTAGAGCTGGAATTACATTCCGCAGCAAAGTTGCTCTCCTGGACCTGCATGAGGAACCCAGATTTAATACACCCTAAAAAATGCTGGGCTAAATACAACCCAGTGCTGGGTAAATATTGGACAGAACACATGCTGGGTTGTTTTCAACCAACAGTTAGGTTAAATGTTTAACCCAACCTTCTGGGCAGTAACCCAATCGCTGGATCTAAACAACCCAATCGCTGGATCTAAACAACCCAATCGCTGGATCTAAACAACCCAATCGCTGGGTTCATCCATATTTTACCCAGCACTGGGTTGTATTTAACCCAGCATTTTTTAGGTAAAAGATCTATCATTTTTGTTAAGTAGCACAAAAAGTAGCTAGCGTTAAAGACTAATTACCCCCTTAAAATTGACTAGGAGGTCTTGATCTTAATGAATTAAAAATATGCATATATGTCGCAATTATGCAATATTTGGTTGTTAAACACCATTTTTAACTAATTTTAATGACCAATTTAATGTTGTTCCACATTTAGTGCAACCCTTTTATTGCATTTTTTTTTTAGAAACAAAACATTGTATTAAATTATGTTAAATGTTTATTGCTATAAAAATAACAAGAGCTCAAATATTTATACTTTCAACTTTTGGTAACAGGTTTGCAAAAACTGCAAATACAGTATTTGTACTTGTACACTGAAATAAGGGAATAGCAAAAAACTAAAACCTTACATGCATATAAATCATAACCTAAAATCCCAATATTGAAAACAGTTAACATCCATGTTATTTCTCAACCACACTTAGCTAGTTATATTTTTGACGTTTATTTTAAATAAATGTTTTCTTCGGCATACATGGCACAGCTTAACCGGAGCGCATTATTGCTGTTGTTGTTATAAATCTGTACAGCTGGACGGTTTGTCAGGTGAAATCCAGTACAATTCCTCTGACCTTTATGAAGTCTGTGACCTAAATGTCTGAATCACCTATTGTCACTTCACATCCCGTCACATCTGTCCATTCCCTGAGCGTGGCTGTTGGTCTGGGAGGCATTTGTAACACTCTGTGGCTTTGAGGTCAGTGGATGAGGTCAGGCCTCTCTGATGGATGGCTTGAACTGTTTTCTGCTCAGATAAAGCAAAACGCATCTAGTGCTGTCAAATTTCAATAACACTGTCTATTTTGTGCATCTGTAGACCTGAGGGCGTGTTTGTATCATCAATACATTAAATATATATTTTGTATCATCAATATATTAAATATATATGTGTATATATATATATATATATATATATATGTATGTGTTTATATATTTATATATATGTGTATATACACTGGCGCTCAAAAGTTTGGGATCAGTAAGATTTGTAATGTTTTTTAAAGATTTTTACAGTTTTTTAATGTTTTTTTCTTCTGCTCATCAAGGCTGTATCTGTTTGATCAAAAATACAGAAAAAAAATGTTATTTTGTAATATATTACTCCAATTTAAAATAACAGTTTTCTATTTGAATATACTTTAAAATATCATTTATTTCTGTGATCAAAGCTGTTTTCAGCATCATTACTCCAGTCTTCAGTGTCACATGATCTTCAGAAATCATTAATATGCTGATTTATAATCAATGTTGGAAACCATTGTGCTGCTTCATATTTGTTTTAGGATTCTCTGATTAATAAAAAGATAAAAAGAACAGCATTTATTTAAAAAATTAATTTTGTGTTACAATATACAATGCTATTCAAAAGTTTGGGGTCAGTACATTTTTTCTTTCTTTTTTTTTTTTTTTTAAAGAAATGAATGCTTTTATTCAGGAGGGGTGTTAAATGAATCAAAAGTCATAGTAAAGACTTCTATTGTTAGAAAAGATTTCTATTTTGAACAAATGCTGCTTTTTTACACTTTGTATTCATCAAAGAATCAAAGAAAAAAGTATCACATGTTCCAAAAAACAATATGAAGCAGCACAACAGTTTCAACACTCATAATAAATCAGCATATTATATGATTTCTGAAGATCATGTGACACTGAAGACTGGAGTAATGATGCTGAAAATTCAGTGCTGCATCACAGAAATAAATTCTGTTTTAAAGTATATTAAAATAGGAAACCAATATTGGAAATTACAATAAGATTTCACAATATTACTGTTTTTTTTCTGTATTTCTGATTGAATAAATACAGCCTTGATGAGCAGAAGAAACTCCCTTAAAAAACATTAAAAACCTTACTGATCCCAAACTTTTGAGCGGCAGTGTATGTGTGTGTATGTGTGTGTGTGTGTGTGTGTGTGTATGCTTTTATACACTTGTGTATAAAAGCTATATCATATATACTTTGTTACTCTAAATTACATATTAATTGTATGATTTGCCATTTGATTTGATATTAACATTCTAAAAATATAAATATAGTCTATATATTAAACCTTGTATCATATATATACACTTTACTATAATAAATTGCTATAATAAACTCTCTCTCTATATATATATGATTTGAATCTTTGAATGTTGAAATTTGAATGTTAAAATATATAAAAATGTATATATGACATAGGTTATATAAAAATATATATCTATATAAATATACTTAGTTCTAAATTACGTTAATTGTGTGTGTGTGTGTGTTACCTTTTTTTGGAACTTCAACCTGAGCATAATTAACAAATTAATTTCTATAATGTCTTTCAAGGGAATAATGATCATTTTTAACAACATTTAATATTTAATGCTAATTAATAAAGTCAGTAATAATTATATTTATCAAATAATAATGAACTAATTTAAAAATAACTTGCATAATGCGTTTGCACTGCATAATAATCTATTATTAATGTTATTTATGTCTCCGGCATGGAGCACAAGGGAAAAGATGTTTTTTTGTAAGTCCATACTACTCTAGTGACTGTATTCGTGAAGGTATGAATTCATCTGTCTGCTGGGGTTGCCATGTCAACCTGACATCTGTGTTCGAAGGAGAGATAACACAGAGGTGTGAGATCTGGGGCCCGTTTCAATAAGGAGGTTCAACCAACTCGGAGTTTAAACTTGAACTCAGAGTTGACTTACTCTGAGATGGGAAACTCAGAGTTTTCGGGTTCAGAACGGCTGAATTGTGTTAGTTTACTCAACTCTAAGTAGGTTGACTCTGAGTTTAGCGCGTGCAGCACGACTATGAAAAGTCATGATCAGTGGAGCTCCGAAATTACGATTCACCATGGCAACAGCT
>CM049844.1:6285865-6380865 GCA_027422415.1 Schizothorax lantsangensis
AAATAAGAATAAAAACGGATTTATTTTTTCTTTCAGTATTACATGACTTTTATATAACATAAAATAACTATGTTTTATATAAAGAAATGCAGATAAATAATGTGAATTATTTTATATGATAATGTATTAGATACATGAAACAGTATATAGCTGTGTTTTGAAACCCCACATACTTTTTTCCCCTTCAGAAAAAAACTAAAATCCAGATTTGGTCAACTTTGTTACAAATATAGTTTTGAAAAATGTATGTGAAAACTAAAGCATTGGAAAACTCACTTCTCAGTACATTGATGTTTTTTGCAGAATCTTACAGTTATATTCATTATTGATTAGAATGGACGACAGATGTGCAGTATAATGTAGATCTGAATGCCTGACAGTTTAAAGCGTGATGGACTGCAGCCAGATGCTTGTTATCTGAACACGCTCTGCTTCAGATCATCTGAGTGATTGACAGGGATCTAATGGGATCGTAGTGCGTGGAGACACTTGAAAAGTCATCTGTTTTCTACTGACCGGTGTTCAAGAGTGGGTGGGCTGCCAGCACAGAAAACTCCAGAAACAGCTTTAACTCAACAGCAACCTCCGGGTGAAAGCGCTCAGGGCAGCTTCATGGCACAGTCTCTCTGCAGTCCGGTCCTGAATGAAACATTAGTTTGTGTTATAAATGATGCAGGTGAACAAATGAGGGTCTGTGCTACCTGCGTTAGAGCAGTTTTATTTATTTTTCTACTAAATCGACAGGCCTACAGTAACACTACAAATAATACATTTTAAAAACACATTCCTGTGGAATATTTAAACACGTTTTTCATTAAAGCTTCACATAGGCCGAAAAAATCTGTTAATAGTTAATTTTACGTCAGTTTTATTATTGTGCCAGACCTTTCCAGTTCTTTATCAATTTAAAATATTAATGCATTTTTTTCAAAGGTGAATTGAGATCAGTGTGAAGAACTTAAATCAAGGTAAATATCACATTTTATCACCATTTACAAGCACGCTGCAGTTCTGTCAAATTACACAAGAACTACTATGTGTGAAATAGGACTACTTATTAATGTATTTAAGATTTAACAGCAAAATACTGTAAGCACAACTAATTTGACCTTATTTTCAAACGTGGAAGTATGCATATTTTCTGTGAAAGTAGCCTACGATACTTACGATTCATTAGCCGCTTAAGAAAGTAACATTTACAGAGCGCTACTAAATTATACGTTCAATTAAAGTATTACTGTTTGTATAACAGTGTTTGACCACAGTTTTAAACGTTCTTGGAAGTTCTGTAGTAACAAGCCAGTAATTTGCATAGGCTACATCTTTCTTAACTGTACCTGGTTGAAATTACACAAATAATGCTTGTTACATGTGCAGAAAGCAGTTTGTGCTCAAAATGAGCTAAAAATGCTAAACAATAAGCTTAAAGTTCCTTAAAATAAGCTTAAACATAACATCTGTTGTTTACTGTATGCATAGACTATATTTAGTTAGTGAAAATGAAAACGTTAAATGTGACCCTTGACCACAAAACCAGTCATAAGTGTACATTTTCAGAAATTGAGATTTATACATCATCTGAAAGCTGAATAAATAAGCTTTGTTATGTTAGGATAGGACAATATTTGGCTGAGATACAACTATTTAAAAATCTGGAATCTGAGAGTGCAAAAAAATCTAAATATTGAGAAAATCGCCTTTAAAGTTGTCCAAATAAAGTTCTTAGCAATGCATATTACTAATCAAAAATTAAGTTTTGATATATTTACAGTAGGAAATTTACAAAATATCTTCATGGAACATGATCTTTACTTGAATGAATGAAGCATTTATATAAATGGATATTTACTTAATATCCTCATGATTTTTGGCATAAAAGAAAAATCTATAATTTTGACACATACAATGTATTTTTGGCTATTGCTACAAATATACCCGTGCAACATAAGACTGGTTTTGTGGTCCAGGGTCATAAATATAGTTAGAAAATGTTAAAACATAATACAATGATACATTTTGTTGCATTTTATTTTTTGTGATGTTTGTGTAAAGTCATACTTTTGTTAAAATACTGTTTTGATCTGTTTGCTATTTACAATGCTTAGGCCTACTGTTTACCATTGTTCACAGTGATGTTTAGTAAATTGTAGCTTATTTAAATAACTTAGCGTTTGATCATTAATAATTAGTCTACAAAACAAGTTAAAGTAACCCTCAACAAAAACTTACAAAAATGTATTGTCCCCCTTTTTTATACATACACAAATAATGAGAGATTTCAGTGAGATTTCAATTATATTTTTACCACTAAACTAGTAAATGTCCCCGGTTTCCATTTGAGAAATTTGGTCACCTTAGCTGAAAACACTTGAACTACTTTAACAACTGCATTGCAGCAACCTAGCAACCACTGTGGTGTGTTTTGCATGAGAAACACCACTCAGATTGTCCTCTGAAAATACCCCGTTAAAGATTTTGTTACCCAACAAGAGAAAACAATCGAACTGATTTATCAATTAGACTTTTTGCACAGTGCATGTATTTGAGAAAACAAATCAAATTCAGGGAACCTGATGGAATTCATTTGGCTTTATTGATTGTGTTATTGATACGGTTCTGCTGGCAGCGGTGGTTTGATAGCACATGTTGATGGCTGCTGTGTTGGTGGGAGCAGGACACAGGTGTCCTCGTCTTGTGCTTCTGCAAATATCTCTCTCCTCCTCCAGTCATGTCTGGGCTGATGCGAGCGGATGGATGATAGCTCCGCTGTGGAGACGGTTGAGTGGCTTCGATATCTGCCACATTACTCTTACTCATGCCTAGATTTCAGATCAGTGAGCAGGAAGTACGGGGGTGAATCTAAAGGTTTTATGTCCTATGCCGCTCGCTTACACAAACCAAACTCTTTGGAGAAGAGAGTTCTTATATCATATATAAGAAACCACAAATTGAGCTCAGAAGTTTGCAATCAAAAGTCATATATCTCAATATGAACTCATTTCTCATCAAACACTTCCAAGACCAAATACTCTGAGCTCTGCTAGCCACATACATCTACTGCCCTTTACTCTTACTGTATGTCAACTATTGTCTGATTTGTGTGTATTTGTATTTCTCCTGGGGAGTGTTCTTCTGAGCTATGACCCTATAAGCAATAAAACGGTCCTTTGTGTAATTTCCAACAATATGAAATGCTGTGACACATAATAGAGAGTGAAGCTGAGCTGAAGAACTCTTTGTTGTATTGGATGGTGTTCACATTAAATTAAACCTCTCTGCTGTTGCTCCAGTAAATTTGGATGTAGAAATTCAATGCTAAATTTGGCTCATCGCAGCTCATCACAGATATAATAGCCCCTGCTTGCCAGTATGTAACTCTTAAAGGGACAGTTCATTCAAAAATGAAAACTGTCATCTATTTACTCACCATAATGCTGTTTTAAATCTCTATGATTTACTTTTTTGTGGAGCACAAAAAGAGATATTAGGCATGAATGTTTGAGCTGTTGATTTGCACGCAACAGAAATAAATGAGAACTTTCAAGTTCCAAAAATAAAGTTCTCAAATCTCACACCTGTATGTAATTCTATACAAGAGTCAAAACAGATCACACGATGGGCAAAAGCTCATAATATATGGGATATTATCAGAAATTAATCATTTTTTAAAAAAAAATATATGTATATATACCTAATAAATCATTTTAAATGATACAAAACAAATAATAAAATAAGTATGTATATACATAATATAAATGTGTATATATACACACACACACATATGCATATACATATACACACACACACACACATATACATGTACACACACACACACACACACACACATATGCATATATACTGTATATATATATATATATATACATAATAAATACAATATATTTCAAATTATATCTAATAATAATATATTTTTTGAATGTTTAAGTATAATGAATTATATAAAAATTGTATAGAAAAATATTCATTATATTTAACATAAATGTAATAATTAAATAACAATAATAAATTAAATATACTCAAAATGGAGCCAAGCAACATGAAACCACTTAACGAGATGGGAACACATATCTGTTCTTGTGCATGTTTGAATTTTGTTGAATTTCAGTTCAGTAAAATCCTCTTCCCGTTTCCAAATTCAGTTCCACATCCTGAAGGTTATGGGCAACTCAATTCAAATCCACACTCGATCACAGAAAAAGAGGAAATTCTGGGTCTGTTCCTCAAATCGTATGACTTCCAAACATTCAGAGCATAGTGCACAAGTCACGCAGACTTCTCTCAGTCTTTTGTATTCAGACTGTGATTTCATGTGCACATTGCTTCAATAAATCATGCACAGAATGACTGTGAGCCCATCACTGACAAGAATGACATGACCTCTGATTCCTCTCCATCACACACTCCAGTGGAAGCGAACGTTTGTTTGTGTGCGCACACACACACACACACACACACACACACACACACACACTCAGGACCACTCTAAGCAGATCATGGTTGACAAGTAGACGTCCCACAGCTCTGTTATGACAAAATCCCTCCATCTCATTCCCATTCTCATCTGCGTCAAAGTGTGCCTGCGCGCCGCAGATAAAGACTGCAGGGCTGTAATCAAACCTCTTCTTCCCGTCGGCTCTACACAACGCTTTATGTTATTTACCAACAACTACGTGCTGCTCAGACTGCAAGAACACATCAGGACGCGAGACACAATGTATGTGGACGTGAGAAATGAGCTACACGGAACACAAAGACGGCTGATATGTTAGATATTTGTTTTTCATGCACGCATAACACAAACAGCTGTTTGGTTCTTCGAAAAAAGGAAACGAAATTACATAAAAAGCAGAAAAGGAAGCAGAGGAGTGATATTTCATATAGACAAGGCCTCAGGAAATGTTTCCACACTTGCATTAGACTTATTTCTGAATAATTTCAATTGATTTTTCTCATCACACAAATGATGCCTTGCTCCGATGTTGCGAGCCATTTTTTGAATATTGATTTTAAATTTAAAACAGAAATCTCATTACATTAGCATTCAGAACTGCAGTGATTACAGCTTCCAGTCCTTTTGGCTCGCTTTCTGAATAATCTTTCAATTTGTGGAAATCCTTCTGGTTTTCCTCCTTGAGCTTTCTCAGAAATTATGGATGTGGATCTGTAAATGCAATCTCCATTGCAATTCTACGCCAGTCTTTGTTTAGTTAAACATATTTACTGCAGAAACGTGTCTCTGGAGCCGCTCCGGCATTGTCTCGGCTGTTTACTTTGACTTGTTGTGATGCTGTAAGTCTATTTTTGAAGCTTTCTCTAGGCTTTATTTTCTTCAAATACCTGTCTGTATTAGCTTCATTTGACTTGCTCTCAATGCTCAAGTGGCTTTTGTATGGATCTACTCTACCATACAGACCTGATGGATGGCGTCCCGCAGAGATGGTTGCCCTTTTGACAGGTTCGTCCATCTCTTCATTGTTGGAATTCAGTCGTAAAAATAGTGTCCTGTTAAAGGTTTTATAATCTGATGCAATACAGGAGAACCTTATGTTTCACAAAGAACATTTATTCTCCATATCTTTAGAAAACAATCTATATTGTGGAGAATAAGAACCCAGGAACCAGAGCTGAAAAAAACTCTGAAGCTTCAAGAACCTCATTAAATTAAAAAAAGGCCTAAATGTTGCTCTTTCAGAATTATTGGAATACAGAAGGAACTCAGATGTTTTTCTTAGGAAATATAAACATACATTAAAGGAAATCGTTGACACAGTAAAATATAGAAAATGATGTGGATAGCAGCTCTTGACTGAATTTGATGAGATATTTGTCATTCAGTTTATACGAAGATCTCTGATTTTGATGTTTGAGAAACTTTGGAAATCTCTTTTAAAACCCATGTGAGATTTCTAGGGATTTTTCTGAATAAAAATAATCATTTGATCTATTTAATTTCATTGCTGTCTATTAGAAATAATTGAGATGTGAAAGATCAGTTTTTTTTAATTAAGGTAACAATAACAATAATACTTTTTTTTAAATATAACTTTCTCCAAATATAGGACAAATACAATATTTCCTGCAAATTCACTGGATTTTAAAATATATTTTATATTTACATAATGTATAGCAGTGTATAAATACAAAACAGAAATAGAAAGTTAGAAAAGAAATAGAAATTGCTATTTCACTAACAATTAAAAGTTCTTCAACAACCCTTGTTTTATTTACAACTTAATATAAAAGGAGAGAGAACAGTCTTGTTGGAAGCCAAAACCAACATAACTTTCCTGCTTCACACATTCAATTCCAGCTATTTTTCTCACTCTATCGCCCTTTTAATCCTTTTTTTCAAATGTTGTTTGTGTCCCTGAGGCGGAGGTTTTTCTATATATGGAGGGGTGTTGAGAGGATGTGAGCCGATCACAGTGAGCCAGTCATTGTGTGCGTATCTGAGTACATTGTGGCCTGAGAAGAAGCCCCCCCACACACACACACACACGCAGCAAACAGATGTGTCATGAAAAGATGTGAATGGGCGAATTCATTGAAATGCTGTGAGAAGCACATATATGCAACACCTTTTTTCTATTTTCACACAGCAAGCAAATCCTTTGAAAGTGCTAAATTGAGATATTTATTATTATAGACACAAGATTTCTGTTTCCCTGTGTTGCTATTTTTTCCTCTCTTTCATCTCCCACACACACAGAGCTTAAAACTAGCATTTTAAACAAATCCGCAGCGAAGCATAAAAGATCTAATGAAAAGACCCACAAACCAGCAGCAAAACAAAGTGCTTGATATCACAGTAATCAAGAGGTGAATAAGCAGAATTGAGATAAATGGAGCGAGAGAGCACTAAAAAGGAACGTAATAACTGACGAAAGTAGTCTTAAAGGAATAGTTACCATAAAGTTCTGTAATTTACTTGTCATTCCAAACCCCTATGACTTTCTTTTCCATGCAATCACAGTGAATGGGGCACTGAAGCTTTCAAGCTTAAAAAAGAAAGAAAAAATTAATAAAAGCATATTAAAAGTGGCCCAAATGACTTGTGTGCTATATTCCACTTTATTCAGCAACTTTGAGTGAGAAATGGATTGAAATTTATGCAGAGACTGCTGGATCAGTGAGTCAACTCAAGAACCGAATCAGTGCAATATGTGATTGAATCAATTAATCAGATAAGGTTTTATGAACCGAATCAACTTTTCATCAAACAGTTTTGACTCAAATGAACATTTCATTTCTTAAATCTTACATCTGTTTTACTGTCATACTTTGAGTAACAATTTTGCATAATGACACACGAGTCATATGAACCGCTTCTATTATGCTCTTCCATTCTTCCCCAAACTTAATAGTTTCAGAGTCATTAAAATTGCATATAAAAGAGCAACAAGCAGAGAGCAACTAATGAAAGAACATCATGCAGGTTTAGAACATGAGGATGAGCAAATGACAGTAATTTTCATTTGTTTCTATTTTATCATTTCTATTTTTGGAATATAGCACATGAGTCATATGAACCGCTTCTATGATGCTTTTACATTCTTTCTCAAAGCTTAATGGAATAGTTCACCCAAACATGAAAATTTGCTAATTTACCCACTCTTTAGCTATCCAAGATGTAGATGAGTTTGTTTGTCAGTGAGAACAGATTTAGAGAAATTGACTTGACTTGCTCATCAATGGACACTCTGCAGTGAATGGGTGCCGTCAGAATGAGAGGTCACAATAATCCACAAGTAATCCACACCACTCCAGTCCATCAATTAATGTCTTGTGAAGCCAAAAGCTGCTTGCTAACTTGTACAGTCCTCTATCCAAAATGTAGCTTTCTCCAGTTAAAAAGTTGTCTCCTCTGAATCAGGAGAGAAATGTGCACAGATCTAAACAAATATATGGGTGGATTATTATGTGAGAGGACAACAATGGAAAGACTTTTTGACTGGAGGAAGTGTTATTATGGATTATAGACAGAATTTTGGCGAGACGCGATGATTAAAATATCTTTGATTTGCTTCTTACAAACGCACTCCTTTTTACTTCACAAGACATTAATTGATGGACTGGAGTGGTGTGGATTATTGTGATGTTTTTATCAACTGTTTGGACTCTCATTCTGACGGCACCCATTCACTGCAGAGGATTCATTGGTGAAAACGTGATGCGATGCTAAATTTCTCCAAATCTGTTCTAATGAAGAAACTAACTCGTCTACATCTCATATGGCCTGAGGACGAATACATTTTCAGCAAATATTTGGTTGAACTATTCCTTTAAAAGCTTCAGATTCACAGAAATGACACATAAGCCGCAACAAGTATATTGAAGAAAGAAAGTCATACAGGTTTAGAACATGAGGATGAGCAAAAACACTTTTTATTTTTGGGTCAACTGTCCCTTTAAGAAAAACCTGAGAAATGAGACATTTGAGGCAAATGAACCGAGACATTTATAGTGTGTGTGTGTGTATGCAGAACTACAGGAACCTTGCTGTGGGGTGGTAGCCTGCTCGGCCCTTTAATGTGTTTAATCATAGCGTATTATCAGCAGCCCCTCGGAGCGCCATTAGCAGAGCAACACTTAGCTGGGCCGGTTTAATGGAGTCTTAAGATATACTATAATAATGAAGGGCAGAAGGCAACCGGATCGAGACCTGAGGAGAATAGAAAAATAAGGCAACAGTAAGGAAGGGGGATGGACACTTCAGTGTATTAATCAGTCTGCCAGAGTTGGAGAGTTATGCCGGTAAAGGTGTCGACAGGCAACTGATACATGATCACATTAAAGCAGCCACCGAGCTTAATCAATCTGAGCCCGCTGGGTCGAGCTAAGGGACAATCTCTCAAAAAGCTCGGACAGAGGGCTAAGTATGCGAGTGTGAAGGAGGTTTCAGGACGTTTTTTTTAAAGGGTTGTCAGATTTGGACATTTTGCCATCCTGTTGGACCTCCGGTTAGGACAGTGTGCTGAGACAATGACATTGAATGCTTGAAAACGTATCATTAGTGCCAAACTGTCAGTGGTCGTTAGAAGCGATTGGCCCGGTGAGCGGCAATTCAAGCAATTTTTTGGCCCAGATGAGATACACATCGTCAAGCGCAATTGAACACCCAGCACCAAGTGGGGAAATACAGACAGATTCTAATAGGATTCAATTGCTCATTTTCCTATGTGCCGTCTGACCGTGACTCAGCTATATTAAGGATGCATCTGCGAGAGAGGGGGTGAGTGCTGTTAGGTAACATCATAATCAGGAATCTTACTGAAGGTTCTGTGGGGTGGTTAAAATAGTGCGTATGAAGGTCATGCATTCACAGGCTACTCCCACTGACAATACATGTCATTCTTAGTTCACAGGCTCTTAATAGCCCAGCAGTTACAGTTGACCTAAAGGCATATTCAGTAAATGGACACTCCTAGAAACGCTGCTAATGGCGTCCCTGAGGATTTGAATAGCAGTCATTTCTGGAAGAAAATGATTATTTGTGTTGAGATGTAGAGTTGAGATATAATTGCATGAGTAGCCCTATCATAATTATCCATCTACTTACAAGAATGTTTAATATGCTGTTTTTCAATGGCCTATGCGGTCGCACTATACCTTTCAATTTCCTTTGACCGTAAAATGAATATGGATGACAACAACACTCTAGGGCTCAGATAAATCACAAATAACGAAATTTATCACATTCAAAATGCCACTTTTTCTGAACACCTTTGGAATTCTCCAAAACTTGAACATTTTTGTCCAATCAAATGCTCTCTAAAGTGAGGAAGATTTAACAGGAAATACATTAACATAAAAAAGGGCAAAACTGGGGTATTAAATATTAAATAATATCTTGGGGTATTAAAATATTCAAAGTGCACACAGCCTAAGCAACCTTCAAACTTTGCAGCTTTTTAAGCTTTTTTTAAACTGTCAGGCAAGACTTTGTCAGCCAACAACAAAGTTTGCCTTGTCAAACTAAATTATATGAAACTATAAACATATATGCATAACATATAAATGTAGACTTCGAGCATGCATAATTACCTTTGACCTGACTTTGAATATGGGCAGCAACAGGATACAATGACATACTTTTACATGGACATCAGTAATCTAATTATTTACTGTAATCTAAATAAGACAATGTTATGATTAAGGTGTTTACATGAGTTGATTTTAGAATATTCCTTTCATGTTCCCGTTTTCCATGTTATAGCACATCGATTAATGGCACACGTCATTATGTCACCACACGACGCCATCCGACGTACCCTCCAGAATTTCACGTATAAACATATAGTTCATCTTCGTTATGATGCCATATATTTTGGGGGTTTCATTTTTTATTTTACGAAAGCTTCAAGTGCAGTTAATTATTTGTCATGCTATACATGCAAACAGACGAGGGTGTTGTAGAAGCCATTCTGTTTTATTTGCTGTCAAACGGTTGACCACTGACTACTTAATCAGAGTATTGCCTTAATCGTGTTAAAATCTGAATATTGTTGTCCATGTAAACATACTGAATGTGCTCAAGGGCTCCTAGAATAAATCACAAATAACAAATGTTATTACTTTCAAAATACAGTTGTTTTTTCAGAAAACTGTTGGACTTCTCCCACCAACATTTGAAAATATTACATTCAAATTAGCTGTTGGATTTCTCCCAACACTT
Organism: Schizothorax lantsangensis; assembly: GCA_027422415.1. Taxonomy (NCBI): domain Eukaryota; kingdom Metazoa; phylum Chordata; class Actinopteri; order Cypriniformes; family Cyprinidae; genus Schizothorax; species Schizothorax lantsangensis. Next base: position 6,296,559 of record CM049844.1, read on the forward strand.
CAAAATATTATTACATTTACAATGACCATTTTTTCCCCCAAAACTATTGGATTTCTCCCACCAACACTTAAAAATATCTAATGTGACGTCACTTTAGTCGCCATATTGGAAATGTTGTTGAATCACAGTTCCCACTAGCTAAGTTTACATGCAGCCAAATAATACGTTTATAATCGGATTGATGGCACAATAGGACTAAATAAAAAGCCTTCATGAAAACACCTCAATCCACCTGAATGAAATTTCAATCGGATTGAAAGTGGTGATGTAGATCAGAAATAATCCAATCAACAAGAAAAAAAAAATTAAGCATGTAAATGCTTGAATCTAACAATTTCCTTCATCAGATTGGAAACTCGTTGCACACATACGCATTGCCATGACGCATGTTTACATACATCTGTCTTACGATAATGCGTAGCCTATGTTTATTTACATCTGGTCAGTGACTGAATATTTAACAAAATGTTTGCTAAAAAGCTCTTCTGACATATGTCAGCTACTGAAAGTAGACAAAGAGAACCCAATCAAACAAATGAGACACAAATATTTTCTTTGTCATTTATTTATTCAGGAAAATGATCCAATATTGCATATCTGTGAGTGGCAAAAGTATGTGAATCTCTTGGATTAGCAGTTCATTTAAAGGTGAATTTAGAGTCCATCTGTGCAGAGGTGTTTTCAGTCAGTGCAATGACTATCACATGTCAGTACGTGACCTGTTTTATTCAAACAGGGATCTATCAAAGTCTGATCATGTTTGTGGAAGAGAATCATGTCATGAACAAAGGAGATTACTGAGGATCTCGGAGAAAGAGTTGATGTTGCTCATCAGGCTAGAAAAGGTTACAAAACCATCTCTAAAGAGTTTGGACTCCACAAATCCACAGTCAGACAGATTGTGTACAAATGGAGGAAATTCATGACCACTGTTACCTTCCCGAGAAGTGGTCGACCAACAAAGATCACTCCAAAGCAGAACGTGTAATAGTCTGCGAGGTTGCAAAAGTTCCCAGGGTAACTTCTAAGCAACTAAAGGCCTTTCTCACATTGGCTAATGTTAAAGTTCATGAGCCCACCATCAGGAGAAAACTGAGCAACCATGGTGTGCATGGCAGAGTTGCAAGAAGAAAGCCACTGTTCTCCAAAAAGAAAGTTGCTTGCAATTATCATGCAAGCCAGAGGACTATTGGAGAAATGTTTAATGGATGGATGAAACCAAAATAGAACTTATTAGTTTAAATGAGAAGCTATTATGAACACACTGCATTCCATCTTAAGAATCTTATCCCATCTGTGAAACATGGTGGTGGTAGTATCATGGCTTGGGCCTGTTTTGCTGCATCTTGGACAGGACAGCCTATCATCATTGGAACAATGAGTTCTGAATTATACCAGCAAATTCTAAAGGAAACCGTCAGGACATCTGTTTAAGAACAGAGTCTCAAGAGAACGTGGGTCATGCAGCAAGACAACAACCCCAAGTCATTATACCAAAGAATGGTTAAAGAAGAACAAAGTTAATGTTTTGGAATGGCTGAGTCAAAGTACAGACCTTAATCCAATTAAAATGTTGTGGAAGGACCCAAGCAAGCAGTTCATAGGAGGAAACCCACCAACATCACAGAGTTTAAGTGGTTCTTCACTAAAACTCCTACATGTTATTGTGCAGGACTGATCAGCATTTACAAGAAACTTTACCTTCAGTTACTCCAGCAAAAGGGGGTCACACCAGATACTGAAAGCAAAGATTCACATGCTTTTTCAACGCACGGATATGTAACACTGGATCATTTTTCTCAATAAATAAATGACAAAGAAAATATTTTTCTCTCACTTGTTTGATTCAGTTCTCTTTGTCTACTTTCAGGACTTATGTGAAAATCTGATGATGTTTTGGGTCATATTTATGCAGAAATACAGAAAATTCTAAAGGGTTAACATACTTTCAAGCAGCATTGTATATAAATAAATATGTGAATTGGATTGCAAATTTAGGATTCATATAAACAGATTATGAGATCTTTCAGAATCTGAAATCGGACTGATGTGTTTCAGACTGAAGAAAATGAGCTCATGTAAACATACCTACTAATAGTTATTTTCAAGTATGAGATGGAAGAATTCCAAGTTCTGAGTTGTCTGGTTCAACTCTAATCAAACACCTGCAGCAGCTAATCAAGGTCTTTGGGTTTACTTGAATTACAGCAGGTGTGCTGGAACTGAACTCTTCAGAAGGATAGATCTCCAGATGCAGCACTGAGCAGTGCAGATATATTTGGTAATGGACGTTCTATTTAAATTATTCCTGCTTTTTAGATCTTAAAAGACCATCTTTAGTCAAAATGTTGTGGCTTTTAGTCCACATCTATATGCTAATGAACACTTAGCGGTTAAAGAAAAAAACATTTAGCAGATATATATGCATTTAAAATGTGCAGTCTGTCTTCTGGAAAATCAAAAGTAGGCTACTGATGAATCATGTTGCACTACACAGATCTTTGTCCAGTCAAATGCTCTTCTAAAATGAGAAAGTTTCAACAGAAAATACATCTGGACAGAAAAGAAAACTCTGCTTTTCAAGCATTTCTTAGAGCGAAGCGTTCAAAGCGCACACAGCCTGTGCAACCTTCAAACTTCACAGCTTTTTTTGACCTGTCAGGCAGTACTTTGTCAGCCAACATCAAAGTTTGCCTTGTCGAACTTCTAGTTTAAACCATAAACGTATACGCAAGCAGCCGTTTATGCATAACCATTGACAGAGATCTCTCGCGCTCTGCATGCTAATGAACGTGAGCGCGTAATTACGCAGATCAGTCAATAGATGGCAGAGCGAGGTCACTGATTAGTATTCAGGCCATTCCCAGAGGAGAAGAGCTCTGAATTCATCAACCCTGTCCTTCATACCTCCTTATTTGAAGAAATCGCATTGTTTTGACAGCAGATCAACTGTAGTTATGGGCATGCGTGTAAGTATGAAGCAAGTCAGGCAATATGCAGTTAAAACAGATTAGGTAGTTCAGACTCAGAAAAACGACCAGAACATGCAAAAAGCCAAGTCTTCTGATTTATATCGTCTGACAATTTTGCCAGCGTGGGAAATTAACTTTTTGTTTATTGTTTAATATAATAGTCGCTCCCCAGAATTGAATTTCAGAAGCATTGACCATTCACCATTTGTGAGGGCATATTGTTGAACCACAAACAGTGTGGCGTCCATTTATGCCATTAATATGATGCAATTAATTGAAATAAATTCTCAGCTGGAACAACGATGACAGGAAAACGCTCTAATATAATGTATTTTACATAATCGGCCGTTCTGTTAGATTATACAGTTGTTTACTGTCGCAATAGGCTATAATATCTAATTAGATTCACGGAAATTAGATTACGGAAATAAATCTAATTGATATAAACTGATTCCCGTCATTATTATACAGGGGAAAACTGTAAAAGATCTAACCACACATTTCATGTAATTTTTACAGTAAAATGCTGTTAATTGTACAGTTTTTAGAAGTAAAAAAAATAACAAATCAATGTATAATTTACAGTAAAAAACTGTAAACTGATATTCCCAGAATTCCCTGCGTGACACTCCACATTTGAAAGTATTTTGTTTAAATAATCATGTTTTTTAATAGTTTTTGTTATCAGTTATCATTTGGGCTTTGTTACATCTTCTGTTGTTTAATGAAAGTTTATTGCATTATTTAAGTATCATGATGGTGTTTTGTGTTTGCATGAATGACTTCTATATATTAGTATATACTTCTTTGATTCTTCATGTGGCTTTCTCTTTTATCACCTGCATTATTATGGTGGATGTCAGTATGTTAAAGGTACAAAACAGATTTTAATAGCAGTGTGTTGTTGAATTCAGTGGTTTACATTTCAAATTTCCTTGTTTGTAAATTACAGTTTTATACTGTAAACTGTACAGTTTTGTTCTGTAAATGTTTACAGTTTTTCTGTGTTTTTTTACAAACTTATTCTGGCAACCACAGCTGCCAAAATTATTTTGTAAAAACTACATTAAACGTACTGTCATTAGATTTTAGGCTACTATATTCACTATTTTTGAGGCGGCAGGTGTAATACTGTCTTGGTTTATTTAATGTAGAATGTTATATAGGCACAGCACCAAACGTTAGGTACAAACCAGGGGGATTTACCACGGGGCACTTTGCCTTCATTTCACATACTGCTTATAATCTCGCACAAAACACTTCTAAAACCAGGATATCTGGACTTCATGCGTAAATGGTTCTAAAGTTCAATGCAGTTCTATTCCAACCACGGCGTGACGCGACGATGACATCACAACCAATTCCATCGGTCGCGCTCTCGAGCTCCAGATAGAACAGAAGAAGTGCGCGAGGCAGAGGACTCCACAGCGTTCCGCACAATAACATACCTGTGCACACTCCGGGCTTTACTAGCAGTCGGAGCGGACTGAGATTGAGATCAGACGAGCCTCGACACACCGCCTCCGGTTCGCTTCGCAAAGTGAAAGAGATTTTATGCTAAAGTTTCCAGGATTGGTTTAACCTCCCGCGGACGAGAGCGGAATGAGCGACTTTACGATGATAAACTGTTGCCTGATTTTCAGCGCGTGTCTTCTGTCCAGCCAAGGTAATGTGACACAGTAACTTGTGGGTTAATCTCTTAGCTCACTCGGTCTCTTTTGTTATTTTAAACCTAGAGGTAATTTGCATGATGCTTATCGTGAAATCGTCTGTCCCAAGTGTATTGATACGCAAGTTGCATGCGTGCGTTACGCTTGCGCGCGCTGATTTCTACAGTTTACCTGCTTATCTAGGTTATCCTGGTCAACTTAATTAGAGCCACTGACCGTAACCCTTGCCTCGTACGCCATGTTACGCAAGGTGTGGTCTGTCGTGATCAGTTTTTTCTTTGGCTGGAAGGCAAGCAGGTGTAATTGTACTGTCTTACTTAATCACCCACTTTACAGTTTGACACTTTTATATCTATTATAGATTTTGTACTATATATAGAAGGCGAGAAATGCAACAGGGTTTAGTTGTTAACACTTAGAGCTTTATGACAGGTCTGTGCAGCTGACTGGAACTCCTCAAAATGCAATGATGTCTGAATTTTATGCAAGTCTTCTGCTATTTTGAGATACCACTTTTATAAAATTGCATTTTAAGTTACTGTTCCCCTTATTTGCCACACTAGTCTTGCTAGTGGTGATGGTCCTAGACATTTCTTCCCTGGTGGCTTAAACATCACAGTGATTTGATGGCGTCTCAGAGGGGCTGCTTTCCTCTGATAAGGAGAGACATGTCTGTGGTTCTGTGTAAGCCGAGGCTACACTGCAGGACTGAAGCTCTGCATGTATTTAAAGACTCAGGTTACATGTTTTGGCAACTACTTGATGCAACTAATGGCATTGTTTTTCACAATTGTAGCTATGATTCGTAAAACATTTTCGTACAAAGTTGTGCCTAGCATCAAGAAACAACATACAGAAAACTAATTTACGCCAAAAAATAAACAAATATAGCGTTAAAGACCCATTCACATCAAGAATGTTAACTACTTTATCGTCCACACCAACGGAAGACAACATTCTGATTATTATAATCGCATGTTGCAATTTTGTTGTCTACCTCTTTAAATTCTCAAGCTCTTTAACATTAGATGTATTCTGATTGGCTGTCAGTGTTTTAATCATTCATCAGCTTAAACAAGTCACTCTGAAAGTGATTCCAAAGATATTGTTCCTCTGTGTCATCATATCTGGGGTGTGGGCTTTTCTATTTTCATAGAATTAGAGCGATTATTAAAATTTTATAGTTATGTTCCATGGTGTGAACAGCACTTAAATGCAAAAAAAGTAATTAGATATGCAGAGCAATTTTAGACTTCTCCTCATTGCTGTTTATCCACTTGTTGGGACAATGTTCACACCTGACAACTGGTCGGAGAGGTTTCAAACCGGTTTCAGACCAGTATGCGTGCATACTTGTGTTAACTACAATTCAGAGCATTTTATTGCATGCCAGTCACATAAAACATCAGCTTTTCGGGTGCATGGCCAGGGAAACATGACGTGATACTAGCACCGGGTGGCTGTAAATGAATCCCGATCCTGAGCAGTCCCCGTGCACATATTTCACAAGAAATAAGACGAGCATCTTAGCTGTTGGATAAATGAGTTTTGGATGGATGAATCGTGGCACCACAATTAGTCATGCCAAGATCCCAGTGCCGCTCAACTTGCGTGGGCACACTCTGGGGTTCGCCTCTATTAATTTCTTCATGGGATAAGGCGTTTTACACCTCAGGACGAGCAGAGGATTATTACCACGTACACAAGACTTTCGGTAGCTCATTAATCATGTTGGTACGTGTCAAAAGTTTGTGTAATAGTTCTCAGAGGGGATCTTCAGGGGTGAGGTGAAGGTTTCTCACAGTTGTCATGGAGACCCATTTTCATTGGGGATCTGATGGCATCCATCTTGTTTTAGAGTCTTTGAGGGGAGTTTAAAACATTATTGCCGAGTGCTTAATTCAGTTTGGGATCAGGGAAGCACGACAAATGGAAGTAGATACTTTACTTATTGGCTCCCTTTGGTCTTCCATTACTGTCAGAAGCAACAAATGTCAGAGCGGCGGCAAAGAGCAACTCCTGCTCAAAGACGTGATAATGTAGTTTCCTTGTATTCCTTTTTTCTCCCCGCCGAACAATACGCTTCTATGCCAACAGGTTTCCAAGAACAAAAGACCTCAGTCTGCATTGTCCAAAAGAGAGCATAGAATGAAACTCACACCTTCACAAGAAACCTCTCTCTGACACTCACCCACGTTGAGCATGCAAGAGGGACTAAAATTGCTGGCCTTTGAATGAGTGCCCTTTCCTCGCACCCCTCCTTCTTTTTTCTCCCGCCGTGCATTCAGAGCTCCGTCTCAAGCCTTTGTTCTGGTGGCTTTAGTGATTGGTCGCCTGTAAGACCCTCTGTCTCTTCCACTTCTATTGTTTATGAGTGTCTGTAGAGTGGAGCGCAGGAGAGCGTTTTTCTCTGAGTGTGTTGACAAAAAAAAGTTCCCCCGCCTGTCCTCGATTTACCTCTGTCTCACACGGTTTATACATCATTATGGTCCCACTGTCTAGGAGCTGTTTCTGCGGTCTCCTTTGTAATGTAGATTATATATTTGAAATGACTGAAGTTCCAGAGCATACAAAACCCAGTCGCTGGACTCGAAAATATGCTGCAGTCGTAAATGAGGAATCAGATGTTGCCTCAGAACAGCTGGAAAATCTGTTCTGTGTCTCTGTTCGTCTCACGATTTATCTGTTTGTCTCACGGCATGTAAGAGATACTCTGTCTCCGTCTCTTTGACTCTCTCGCCTCCCTCTTTTTCTCTCTCTCTTTGTCCTCCTCTGCCGCTCAGCACTGAGGTGGTCATACGGTGCCGTTAGTGAAGGCCGGAGGACTCCTGGAGGCCAGCCATGCTGTCTTATCACCCACCACTGTGCCTGATAAAATGAAGGCTAAAGAGAGGGATTTTTTTGTGTGGGCTCTGAGATCAGCTTTTTCGTGACCCTGGGCTCATTCAAAGGGTTTTTCCGCCCTCTTTAAAACTTTCTACGCCTTCAATTCTATTAATCCTTTAAGCAAAGAGCGACAGCCATCTCGCTGCTGTGCAGCATTGATATACCTCAAGCGTTTTGGTTAGGGTTTGTTTTAAACCTTTAACTGAAGTATAAAACCTCTATATAAGTTCAGCCTTGTGCTATATCCTAACCTGGCGGGATGTGATAAGTTTACAGCTAGAAATAGTTGGTTAGGACACAGTGTTAAGTGTGCCAGTTTTGGATTTTGTAAGTGGTCTTTAAAATTGAGTTAATTTTAAGATTTAAATCTCATTGATTTCCATTTACAATTTAATGACAACATGGATGTCAGTTACTATTTGCATACTGAATAGCAATTGGTTTAATTTCCCACATCTATGTTCATATTGAATTTTGATTGTGTTGTTTTCTTTTATTGAATCTTTTTTTAGAATTTAGTTGACTGTTGTGTTGTATTGAATCTCAAATATGAGTCAAAAGCTGCTAAGGGGCAATAATGGTAATTTTTTTTTTTTTTTTTTGTTTACAACAGGATCTGCATTTTCATGGGTTTAAAAAAGATTTTTGTTCTAAGAGACAACTATTTTGTGCATCAAAATCACTTCTTTCCTGGTAAAAAATTAACTTTGGTTAAAAAAAAATCAACTAATTTGTTACTAAATGTAATATTTTGCTTAAGCGCTGTTGTGCTACGGGCGTCCCGAGTTTGACTTTTCCCGATCCTGCCCCCCTATCTCTCTCCTGCTTCAATTCCTGTCTCTTCTGATCTAAAGGCAAAAGTGCACAAATAAATCTTAAAAAAAAAAAAAATTATCTGTCAAAAAATAACACGCACAATACATGGTAGTATTTACAAGAAGCAGAGGTCCAGGGAGTACACTCATTTCCTGGAAAACCCACACTAAAGGGTGTATTGACTACGTCATTGCTTTCTGAAAAAAATGAGAAAATGGTGGCCTGAGAGGCTTCAACATGCTGTCTGTCAGAAATTGAAACGTACCTAATACGTAAATCGACACGTTTTTAAAAAAAATAATCTTTTAAACAACCAAGATGGTGATCTACATTTTAAGGCAATTACTACAGTTTGATGAAATGTTTAATTTTTTAATAAAAGATTGTTTTTTACATGATTTGTTACATTTAATTACCCCTTAGCATATTTTGACTCGCATGCTTGACAGAAAAACAAATGTGGACTCTAAACTAACTCTGTTGTGGCATTGTATTTGCACAGAACCAAAGTCTAAAACCTAGACTTACTTCAAACATTGCCACTTTCGATTGTTGCTGTGCAAGTGCTATTTTTTCCTTAGGGAAAATGCAAATCTAGTTCTTTGCGGCTTAACTTGTCTTAAAATTCAGGTTAGCTGTCCTTTCATCTGTCCGATGGATTGGTGGTGGATTAAGCACAAGAAGCACATAAATACTGCTCTTTCATAGCTCAGATGACTTAATGGAGTTCTCATTTATGTTTCATGTAAGTAGAACCATCTAATTTCTGTTTGTTTTTATTGCTCAAAGGAATTCTAGGAGAAACATCTGAATAATTGAGTGTAGAGCTATAAAATGAATGTGCATCGCATAGACTACCCAAGGTAATTTGATCTTTGAAGAGTTGAAGAGAAATACATGAGTGCATATTGAAATCTGACTTTTATTAGTTTAACGTGTCCATACATGCAGGTGAGCATCCGTCAGAAGCATCGGTGATGGGCATTACGTGTTAACAGCGTTTGCCTGAGACAGTGCACACTACGCTGATTCATTGAGATCCTCTTGAGGGAGGAGCTGAAATTGCCTTAATTACCGTCTGATCTTCTTCAGAAGATCGCTGCTTGATTGACTTTCTTACCCCTGCGCCGTTAACACAGTGCTTTTAATTGTGCCGGCACACATGCAAACGTGCGGTTATATCTGTATGTGCTTAATCTACCTTTTTAATAGAAACCGCGCTTCCACCTTAGCAGACCTCTGTAATTTACAGCGGTGTTAACCTCATTACCAACAATAAATTCGTGTCATCTAAAAAAGAAGGCTTATAGGATCTCATTTTCTCATCTTCTGCTTTTTATCTGAGAGATGAATTTGAAGACCATGTCATTTGTAATTAAACCTTGCCTGCGTTACGGTGATTTGGGCCTTCGTGATCCAGTTTGCGAGGAACTGAGGAACAGTACTGGAATGTTTCTGTTTTAAAGCTCTTTTTTTTAAAAAAAAAAAAAGTCAACTAGTATGTTTGCAACTTTTTTTACTTCCATAATGTGACAGTTCTGAATGAAACGGTATTTAATGATGGGGAAAATGTAGGAATTGATTGGATTGTGCAAGTTGTCACAATTTGGTGAAAGATTATGAAGACTTTTCCTCAGAATAACATGCACTGACTGTTGTTAGTGACTTTGTTAGTGAATTTTTACTCCATTTTTGATATTTGTGGAATGATGATTTATTTGGGTGTTTGAGATCAGTTTGCAAAGAATTGAAAAATAGCACTGGAATGTTAAATGGAATGTTATTAAAAGCTCATTTTTAAAGTCAACAAGTGATTTTTCAACCCATTTTACTTGCACAATGTGACGTTTTTGAATGAAACATTTAAGAATAAATGAAATATTGGGAATTGATTGGATTGTGCAAGTTTTTAATTTGATGGAAGATTATGAAGACAAACAAATGAGATCAGGGGTGTGTATTGAAGTAAATGATGTCAGATTTAATTTCATATCGACTTTTAAAGGCAGTTCAAAAATGACCATATAATCAATTTAGATGCAGTAGTGGAATTTAAAAAAAATATATATATTTGAATCCCTTGCTTTACGTTTGTGGAATGGTGAATTGAGCCTTTGTGATCTGTTCGCAAGGAATTTAATAATGTGTTTTTGATTAAAACGTTTTTTCAACATCTTTTTTCAAAAGTTCTCTACCCATTTTACTTCCATATTGTGACGTTTTTTAATAAAACAATATTTAACGAAAAAAGGTGGGAATTGATAGGATTGTGCATGTTGTCTGAATTTGAAACACAAATGTGTTTTTTTTTTTTTTGTTGAGAATAACATTCACAGATGAATTGTTGACAAGAACTTGAGTGTACTTAAAAAAGTATCTTGTCAAAGCAGTTTGAGAAAGGTGGCAAAATGACCAACATGTTTGATCAAAAGCTCAAGTTCGTTCTCAACCCATTTTACTTCCATAATGAGACATGTTTCTGAATAAAACCATATTTACCAAGAAAAACAATAATAATTGATTGGATTGTGCAAGTCATCACAATCTGATGAAAGACAAACATGTCTCTTTCTTCAGAATAACATTCACAGATAAATTGTTGACAGCAAGACCTTGAGTGTGTAATAAGAAAGAAATTCATGTCAGTTTTGACTTCGTTGACTTGAAAAGAGGTAGAGAAATGACCATGTAAGCAATGTAGATGCAGCAGATGAACTACTGTATTTTTCTTTTATATTTTGAGTCCAGGGTAATGGAGAATGACTTCCAACCAGAGCTGTTATTCTAAGACCTTGGGAGTAAACAAAGCTAAATAAATAAAAGTTTTATCTCCTGTATGGTTTTTAAGTTCGGTTCGGTGAATTGAGATGGCAGGCATGTCTCAAGCCGCAGACTTAAACCCTGGAGAGATTTTTCCGAGTTGCTGCCATCCAAAGCTCTGAGTTGAAGGGTGAAAGGCTAATGCTTCTTGAGGATTCCACAGACCTCCAGTCATGGTGTTAGGGAAAATGACTTCCGTGGGGAAATTTCATAAATGTTTATATGAGCGGCTGACTGTGATGGCCTAGTCCTTCTTTTTGTGTGTGTGTGTGTTTCTGCTTTTTAATTCCAGCTGACTTGGCAGTTATATACCACTGGCAGTTTGTTCAGCTCTTTGTAGCGATGGAAATGTCTAAAAAAGGTTTTAGTAACTGAGCAGGAACAGACGGGGGTCTGCAGACTGTAGAATTGCAGAATCACACTTGTCTGGATACTGAGACTAGAATTGCAAGATATCCAGGCATGGCAACACACTCTCCACAAGCACACAGGAACATTTTTTCACTAATGCATTGTCCACTTCCAGGCACACCTACGTGCTTGCAAATATAGAAAATATATAGGCTTATGTGCAGAGACCCAGACGCGCTGAAGAAAATATTGTTGCTTAGAGGTTTTGCTCTTTTATAGTTCAGGAGTTGCAGATTCTGAGTAGTATAACAATTTTTTTTGACAGATGATAGAGTACAAGGCTATAAAAATCTGCATAAAACTCTCTTAAAACAGATTTGGTTTTGGAAGAATATTCTGAAATGTTTTCAATTAGTTCAAATTGATATTTTTTTTTATTGCAGACTTGGTATCTTTGCAAATCTGATCACATGCACTTTTTGGAGGAGATTAGTTTTCCAAATGGAGTTGAAGTTATAATTATTAACAGTGGATGCCTGTGATTTCATGAACTGATTCAGATGGGATTGGGATTTCAGTAGTTTTTACTGAGGTTGGATGTTTATTTTCTGGATGTAGGCATTGTCGAAGCCCATTGAGAGAAACATTTATATATGTTATATTATGAATGTAATTAAGAGATTTAATTGATTATCAGCCTGAATAGTAAGGATTTTTGAGATTGCCTAATCGGACCAGTTGTTCAGATAATAATTAAAATATACTATTTTGACATGTTTTACTTGTGTATGTATATGTATGTATGTGTACACACAAATGTGTGTGTGTGCGTGTATATATATATTTATATAGCGTTGGAGCTAAAGTGGATCTTGCGAGCCAGATCTGAGGATCCCTGAGTTGGATCATAAGGCGTTCTTTCTGAGGATCTTGAAGCACCAACTGTTATTTTACCCAGAAAGTTTGAAAAAAGGTCTGAATCCATAATGAAGGTGCATTGAGGAGCGAAACAAGAAATTTAGCTTTGGTCATTGTATCCGACAGTAATAATAATGTACAAGAAATCACAGACATTCCTGTTTGAATGTGAATGGATTTCTCAGACGATGCCTGCCTGAGTTAGCTTGAAAAACAGCAGGTAAAATGCTCCATAATTTTTACTAGGTTGTGTAAGAAAAACAGATGTGTTTTAATTCGGATGGAATACAAACCACAAAGTACGTCTGCACAACATGACTACAGGAAGTCTCAAATGCCTCTCCTGAGGACAAAGTCTCCATTTGCCTTCTGTTTAATCTCTTTTCTCATTTTCAGTCTCATGTGAGGGGTCTCGCAAAGATTGGCACTCTCATTTTGGTCCGATAGCTATCTGTCTGTCACGTGAAACCTCGCGGTGGGTTGAGTGTCAGGCGCATTGACACTGCACAGGTGACTGCTCTCGGATCCGGAGACTGGGCCCGAGTTTCCGAAGCCCAGAAGTTTCCAAAGTTTAGGCGTACTGTCATAACTGAGGCTATTCTCAGGCACCCTCATTCCCATTTCTCTCTCTCTCTCTCTCTCTGTCTCACTTTCTCACATTGGCGAGTGTCAAATCCTGCACCATTTCCCAGAACGGTGATAGATGAAAAGAAAGAGAGAAGAGCCAAAGGAAATTGACTAAGTCAGATGACGGAGGTTAATTCCTGCTTCATTAGGAAGCGTGGTCCGAATCATAAGGAGGATGTTGAACGTGTAAGCTCTTCAGCCTGGAGAAGAACTAATTTCTTGGAACGACGGTATTGAAATGGTGGTGAATGTAAAAGGCTAGGCTGGATTTCAACAGATGTTTTCAAAGCAAAAATTTCACTTTTCTAAGTCAAGTCATTTTGATAATTTAGCATATTGTCGGGCCTATACATTTCATGGCAATATTAATACATTTCAATTTTGGATTTTGATGCAATTGCATTTAATTTTGTTTATGATGCAGAAGATAATGACCATTTTATGTGTTCTCATTCACTATATTGCCAAAAGTATTGGTTCGCCCCCTTCTAATGAACAGGTTTGACTACTTTAGTAATTTCTATGAGTACAAATCTTAATTTTTAAGCATATAATAATATTCTAGGAAATTGTGTGCTTCTAATATTATAGCAACAGTTTGGACTCTTTTCTATTCTAACATGACAATGTCTCTGTGTATAAGACAAGGTTCAAAAAGAAAATGATTGATTCAGTCAGTGTGGAAGAACTTGACTGGTCTGCATAAAACCAAGTCCTAATCCCAGTTTAACACCTCTGGTGTGACTGTAAATGCAGACCTTGAGCCAAAAACTCCTCACCAAACACCAATGACTTGTACATTCACTATATAGACAAAAGTATTGGGACACCTCCTTCTTTAGAACAGAAAAATGCACTTCCAAATCTGTGGCAACAACGATGGGAACATAATTCATGTATTTAAAAATTGTTTTTCCATCTCTGTTGCAACAGTTTTGGAAGTGTCTAAAATGACTGAACCCATATGTACAAGTCATTGGTGTTTGGTGATGAGTTTTTGGCTCAAGGTCTGCATTTACAGAAAGAAATTCATACAGGTTTGAAACAACTTAAAGGTGAGTGAATGATGACGGAATTTTCATTTTTGGGTGATCTGTCCCTTTAAGTGTACTTATTAGAGAATATGGTTTCATGACTTTTTTTTTTTTTTTAAGTGCACATTGTAATGTCAAATTAGATGTTTTACGCCAAATAGTAATTTTTTGTTTTGTAATTGTAATGTGTACTTATTTTTTAGTAATGTTGAATGAAATGTTTTACTTAAGTACATTTTAAATCATTTTAATCTGTTAATGTGCTTCAAAGAAGTAGTTATATTGATGCGTTGACTAACATACTAAAGCGCATGTACAATATTGATTATAATTTTACCTGTAATATGTCATTCAGGATTAAAGGTACTTTAAATGTAGTAAATTAAACTTCATTAAATAAATTGAAATGCATGACATACAGGTTTTTATATAAATTACAATAAAGTATGTTTGAGTTTACTATCAATGCTTGTCAGTGCATTTGGTAATACACAATTTTAAACTAATAATAATTTAATTGAAAGTATTAAAAAAAGTGTATTTTATTATATAGTATATATTATTTTTGTATGGTTTAATATATTATTTCCAGAAGTACACGTTTTACAAGTATGCTAAAGTGTAGGCCCATTTCTTTTTCACAAGTGTACTCAAATTCCAATATCATTACTGGAATTTCCCATGAACTGGTTTTGCTTTACCAGACTTTATATTGAAGCAAAACCAGTTTATAGGGTAATCCCATGCACATGCTGGCATCAGACCAGGCTTTTCTCGGATTTCACGTGATATTATATAAAGTACTACCATGCCGTTATCATTTCATCAGCTGTTATCCTTCTAGTTAATAGGCTTCTAGTTAATCACATGATCAGATTAAGGTGCGTACGGAAGTGGCCACTCGTGTAAATATGCGGTTTCGCTTTCACAATCACATGTCTTTTGAATGTCAACATCCAAACATCCGTGTCCTGTCAGATCCTGCTTTGAACTGGCTGCTCAAGCATTAACCATCAAATATTACTCAACACAAAAACAAGCTCGTTATAACATCGCAAGCCGTCAGATGTTTCTTTTGAAGTGTTGTTATTTGAGTGACGACTCTCAAACACGCATTGAGCTGTAGATGTACAGTGTTATACCTGAAATGCAGGAAATTTGTTAGAATCAGTCTCTCTGATGAGTCACAATGCCGCATTGCATTAATGCATGAAACTAAACTCAAAGGTGTCATTCTTAATACCTTTTTTCCCCCAAATAAGACTTTTTTTTTTTTTTTTGCCACGTATTATCAAACGCATTTCCTGACAGCTCTACTTGAGAAGAGGATAATGAAGGGAGGTGGGATTCAGTGCTGTTGTGCTTTGGTGTTCTTCAGTAGTTGTTTAGCATAAGCACCGCCGTAGGCCGCATCACAATCATGACATATTTAGACCTATTTTTGAAGTCATGATTATGCAGATGAAGCGTGTCCTGATTAGGCTGTGTATATTGTTTTATTTAAAGCTCAAGCGTTTTTTATATTGTTAAATTGGGGTGTGACTATCTGTTTTGTGCAACCAGTAGAAGACAAGGGACTGTTAGTAAAAACCTTTTATTTTGCAATTCAGTTTAGTCCCCTTAATGCTGTTTAAATTACACACTTCAGCTTTAAGGTATCTTTATAAGACTTTAATTCTTTTGTAACTTCCCTGGTGTTATTGTGATTGATTTGTCGGTCTACGTTATTCCTAAGGAATTAATATCTATGCAATCACTTGTCATATAGAGACCACTTTTATTGATCCAATGATGCATGGTAAGTTCTTCCTTATTTTTGGTTTTCTTATTGAATATGCTGTTTTGCTGTAAAATCAAACAGCATTTGCAGCCCGTTTTGCTGTACATCTGAAGTTTGGCTGATCACTTCTTCCAATATTCTGTGTAAAGATACAAATGAAATACCATGGCTGAGGCAGCGTAAACTTTGTCATGACAATCAGCATGCATCTGTTTTTATTTATATTCTGAACTGTCTATTCATCAAAGAAACCTGAGAAAATTATTCTCCGCTGTTTTCAACAAATGTTTTTTGAGCAGCAAATCAGAATATTAGAATGATTTCTGAACGATCATGTGACTGGAGTAATGACGCTAAAAATTCAGCTTTGAAATCACAGGAATAACTTGCATTTTAAAATATTTTCAAATAGAAAACAGTTATTTTAAATGTTAAATATTTCTAAATGTTACTGTTTTTGCTGTACTTTGGATCAAATAAATTCAGGCTTGCTGAGCAGAAGAGAATTCTTTAAAAAACTAAAGTCTTACTGTTCAAAAACTTTTGACTGGTAGAGTATGTTAGCCTATAGTTTGAAGTTAAATATATTAATATTAATAAGATGAGTCTGAGATGTTTATTTGACAGTGATTTCGCATTTCTTGTTTGTATGAAGGCTAAATACAAATAAAAGGTGAACATGAATTTATTTGTGCTGTTTTTCCCCCTAAAATATTATATAGTTTTATAGGAGGAGTTCATAGACTTGGCAAATAATTTTTCCTAAGTTTTTAGGTACAGACATCTGTTGTGGGCATTCTTGGCAGTTTTTATGAGGCTTTTTTTAATAGTGTTCATATCGATATCGGAGTTATATCGTATCGACCGAAATTAAGAAATATATCGTGATATAAATTTTGGCCATATCGTCCAGCCCTAGTATGTTTACACAACAACAATGTATTAAAAATGGGAACTGTTCGCATACAGACGACAAAATTGTCAAAAATACTAAAAACACTGTATCTCTGAATTGAAGTATATTGCAAATTTTCTACTGTATATTCAGCGTTGTGCTGTCTTTGCGGTGTACAGCTTTACATATGGCTTGAGGACCAGCATCAAGAAGGCATTTTTCAAATTCACTTGTACTTGTCGACATACTGCGTTTTCCCTCGGCACTGGTTCTGCGGCGAGTCCTTCACAGATGAGCCCAACAGAATCCTGTCAAATCTTGCTGAGTCTATGCAGGGGTCCTGAGCTGGCACACGAGCCGGGCTGGTCATGTGGGCGTCCTTGGCGTGCCAGGGAGCTGAGGTAGCCTGGTGCCCTTCCAGATGCCCAGCACTTGCAGGAACGGAGGAGATAGCCAAGACTCACTATGTGCGCGTCCTCAGCCTCATGTCTGATGGGATGAGTCATGCTCGTACAGCACACAGTGTAACTAGGTGTTTGTTTGTGCTTTTAAAATACCTGCGGTAATGAGGATGCATGCTTTCAGCTAACGCAATGTAAGAAGAGAGCAGTTTTATACTAGTTGATATCAAAGCAGTGGCTGACCAATATGGGTTTTTCAGTGGCCTGTGCTGATGTCTGAAAAGCAGGGAGATTAATCCATCGGTCTGTCACATGCTTTAAAGAGAACATTACATTAAAATCGACCCTGTTGACAATTCTAGCCACTTTCAGACTTGTTATATTGCAGTTAAATTTCTGGATTACCTTTTGCGGTAAGTATACCATGTCTGTTACTCGTATGCATGGGCTTTGCATGTGTTCTAAATTTTAATTCAAACATAATACTTTTGAGGAAAACACCTGAATAAATAAATATATATTGTATATGTGTATAGCAGATCCTAACCTCATACATTCACAAAAAATATTACTCTTACAGCTTTTTTCACACATGACATCAAAATTTTGGCAAATTTGCCACTTTGTATCTTCTGTATTTTGACATCAGATCATGTTCATTCATTAGAAACAACTTAACCGAAAAATGCTGTTATGTCTAAAATCACCTATTGAATACCTTTATGCATGATCAATTTTTTATTTATTTATTTATTTTTTAAAGAAAAAAGAATCCTCATCAGCATTTAAGAGTAACACCTTATTCCATTTTTTTGGCATCAGACACTTGTCTCAATCCACTTGATTCCCTATACATGTTGTCTTGTTGAATATATCCTGTTGTGCTCTGATTACAGAAGTCAAATGGGCTGCGACGGTCATTTCATGTGGTGATGGCAGTTACGCGTGGACTTAATTTGACAGAGTATCTCTTGTCTCTTCCTGTGTGTCAGGAGCTCTTGTAAGGTTTTTCCTGTCGAGTGTCTGTGGTCTCATTTCTGAGTGTTAATGTGTTTTGTAATCAGCGTGTCTGATTGCTGTGTGTGTGGGAACGCGGTGATGCTCTGGGCTCATACAGGTTACCCTCTCAGTCACGCATTCCATTACCATATATGGGCAGCAGAGCAAGACGAAGCAATTACTGTCGACCACAGTGTTCTCTCATCGGATCCTCCTCTTCTCGCTCTTCCCTCTCCCTTTTATCTCCCGCTCTTCCTCTTTTCCTTTTTTCTGTCTCTATTGTTTCTCCTTTTTTTCTTTTGCATGTTCCTTCTGTCTTTCGTCTTTCTCCTTCACTGTCTACACCCACATCAGCCCCTTCACTTTGTTCCTTCCTCCTTAATTTCCCTCCTCCAGTCGTTTACTGCATTCCGATTTGCATGCCTACATTGACACAATATTAAAGGGATAGTTCACCCGAAAATGGAAATTCTGTCACTTACTGTATGGCTTTCTGTCAGTGGGACGTAAGAGAAGATATTCTGAGAATGAGTGTTTGCATACCATGATAGTCTATGGGGTCCAGTGTTGTTTGGATTCCAGGGATCTTCAAAATATGTTCTCAGAACAAGAAAAGTCATGCAGCTTTGCATTGACACGAAGATGAGTAAATGATGACAGAATGTTTTTTTGGATGAACACGGCTTTAAGTACTAGGGATGTGCAAAAGCAACTAGTGGTTTGCCTGAACAGCAAGCAGAGTTTATTAATCACAGCAAGCTAATTAGAGCTTCACAGCTAAAAAAACAACAACAACAAAAAAACTATTACAGTGCTACAATACTGCATGGATAAAAATAAATGTAAAGTACCGATGCAATATTATGAAGAAAAAGAGACAGTGAAGATGTTTTATAATGTTACAAAAAAAATTGTTTTAAATATATAGTATTCTTTTGAACTTTCTATTCATTAAGATATGAAAAAGTGAAAAAAGTATCAGTTTCCCCAAAAATATTCGGCCTTACAGCTGTTTGCAACATTTATAATAAGAATAAATCAAAATAATAAAAAGAATGACTTCTTAGGGATCATGTGACACTAAATACTGGAGTAATGATGCTGAAAATTCAGCTTTACATCACAAGAATAAATTACATTTTAAAATATATTACAACAGAAAACAGTTATTTTAAATAGTAATAATTTTTCTATCTATCTTAAATTACATTTTAAAATATATTGTGTGTGTGTGTGTATATGTATGTGTGTGTATGTGTGTATATATATATATATATATATATATATATATATATATATACATATATACATATATACAGTGCCCTCCACTAATATTGGCACCCTTGATAAATGTGAGAAAAGGTGTCTGTGAAAATAAATCTGCATTGTTTATCCTTTTGATCTTTCACTCGAAAAATTCACAAAATTCTAACCTATCATTGAAGTAAAACAATTGAAAATGGGGAGAAAATCTCATGATGAAATAAATGTTTTTCTCCAATTCATGTTGGCCACAATTATTGGCACCCCTAGAAATTCTTATGAGTAAAATATCTCTGAAGTATATTCCCATTCATATTTACATTTTTTAGCACACCAGGGTGACTAGGAGCATGAAATTGTCCAGCCATGACTTTCTGTTCCACAGGATTATAAATATGAGGAACACAAAGGTCAAATTCCCTTAATCATCCATCACAAGGAGTAAAAACTAAAAATATATTTCTGATGTGCAGCAAAAGATAATTGAGCTTCACAAATTAGTGAAGTGGTTTTAAGAAAAGAGCTAGAGCAGTGAAAATTCCCATTTCCACCATCAGGGCAATAATTAAGAATTTCCAATCAACATAAAATGTTACGAATCTGTCTGGAAGAGGACGTGTGTCTATATCGTCCTAATGCACGGTGAGGAGGAGAGTTTGAGTGGCTAAAGACTCTCCAAGGAACACAGCTGGAGAATTGTAGAAAATAGTTGAGTCTCGGGGGCAGAAAACCAAAAAAAAAATTGTCAAACAGTCCCTACATCACCACATGTTGTTTGGGAGGGTTTCAAGAAAAATTCTCCTCACTCATCCAAAAATAATCTCCAGCATATTCAGTTGTCAGACACGACTGGAACTTCAAATGGGACTGGCTTCTATGGTCAGATGAAACTAAAAAAATATATTTTTAGCAGCAAACACTCAAGATGGGTTTGGTGCACACAGGGATAAAAAGTACCCCATGTGTACAATGAAATATACTGCTGTATTTTTTATGTTGTGGGCCTATATTTCTGCTGGAGGTCCTGGACATTGGTTTAGACACATGGCATCATGGATTCTATCAAATACCAACAGATAAAAAAATCAATAAGTGACTGACTCTGTTAGAAATCTTATAATGGGCCATGTTTGGATCTTCCAACCGTACAATAATCCAAATACAAACCTCAAAAACAACACAAAAATGGGTCACTGGGCACAAAACCAAGCTTCTGCTGGCCATTTCAGTTCCCTGACCTGAACCCTGTAGAAAATGAGTGAGGTGAACTGAAGAGAAGAAGTACTAACATGGAGCTGTGAATCTGAAGGATCTGGAGAGATTCTGTATGAAGAAAATGGTCTCTGATCTCTTATCAGGTGTTCTCCAAACTCTTCAGGCATTATAGGAGAAAACTCAGAGCTGTTGTGCTGGGAAAATGACGTTGCAATAATTGGGTGCCAATAATTGTGGCCAACATGAACTAGAGAAAGCATTTATTTCACAATGAGATTTTCTCCCCACTTTCAATTGTTTTACTTCAATAATAGGTTGGAATTTTGTGAATTTTTTGAATGAAAGATAAAAAGGATAAACAATGCAGATTTATTTTCACAGCCTCCTTTGCTCATATTTACCAAGGGTGCCAATATTAGTGGAGGACACTATATATATATATATATATATATATATATATATATATATATATATATATATATATATATATATATATATATATATATATATATATATATATATATATATATATATATATATATATATATAAAAATGTATATTAGGGCTGCACGATTATGACAAAAATCATAATGGTCGATTATTCTCTTGAGATTGTAATTGCGATTATTAATAACGATTATTTTGAACCTTATTTTTATATAAAATATATATTTAAAAAAAAGGCTGAAAACACTCTTCCTGAACTTTTATTGCTTTTCTATAGCATTGAGCCTCAAATGTCAACTATACATGTTTGGTTTCTTCTTTAAACAAAAAAAGGTCAAATTATGCATGGTATAATAATGTTATACTAAACTAAAATAAAAAATAGTTTACTAAAGCTATATATTTCACTTACAATTAAACAGACAAAATTTCAAATGACAGTAACATTTTACAGTACAATCTATATTATCAGGACTCCAGACATTGGAGAGCAGTGGTCCCAGCACCTGATTTGGTAGCACTGAACATGTAATATTACAAGTTTTATCTCTTATAAATACACATTAGAACAGGAGCTTGAGGAGCAGATGTACATTTGACAGTACCATTGTGAAAACTGTAACAGCCTCATCGTTTATACATAACCAAAAGTACATCACCTCGTTACCATGGTAAAAAAGTAGCCTAACTATATGGTTTCTATGGTGTTTGCATTGAAAAACAGAAGCCTAAAGACATTCAATTACAAATCCACATCAACTGATAGAATAATTAACAAAATAATGTAATTATATTCAATTCCTCCTTTAACATATTTAGTATATTAATAATATAATAATAGTCAAGTCACCTTTATTTATATAGCGCTTTTAACAATACAGATTGTGTCAAAGCACTTAACAGTATCAAGTTGGAAGATAGAGTGTCAGTAATGTATAATAATAAGATTAAACACTCAATTTTCAGTTAAGGGCATTTCATTATTGAATTCGGAGATGTCATTGTCTAGCTAAGTTTAGTTTAAATAGTATCTGTGAAATCAAATTTATGATAATCGCTAGAAATTAAGTGTCCCCAACTGAGCAAGCCAGAGGCGACAGCGGCAAGGAACCAAAACTCCCTCTGTGACAGAATGGAGAAAAAAACCTTGGGAGAAACCAGGCTCAGTCGGGGGGCCAGTTCTCCTCTGGCCAGGATATTATTGTTTATTCATTGTTTACTTATTGTTTTAATTAAATTTTTAAATGTATAAATGTATTATATTTCTATTTTTATATTGTTGCAATTTCTAACAATAATAGTATTATGTAGTTAGGTATTTTATTATAAAATTTTTAATTATTTGTTTTATTTTTAGCTTTATTGTATTTTAGTCGAGGTCTTCACTGGGGATATGTCTCTGGGGCTCATTGCTGACGATCAGGGCCGCAGACATCATCTCCCGGCGCCGATCCACCATCTGATCCGGACACGGACTGAGAAACAGAATAAGAAAGAAACAACTATTAGCGTAGATGCCAATCTTCTTAAGATGTAACGAGTACATCGTGTGTTATGGGAAGTGTTCCCGGTTCCGGTTGATCTAATTAATGCAGCCTAACAATCCTTTAACGGATTTGAATAATAGAAGTGTAGTAGTGTGTTAGGTGTATGTCAGGTTAAAGAGATGGGTCTTTAATCTAGATTTAAACTGACAGATTGTGTCTGCCTCCCGAACAGTGTTTGGTAGATTGTTCCAGAGTTTTGGTGCTAAAAAGGAAAACGATCTGCCGCCCGCAGTTGATTTTGATATTCTAGGTATTCTCAAACGGCCAGAGTTTTGAGAACGCAGCGGCCGTGGAGGACTATAATGCGATAAGAGCTCGCTCAAGTACTGAGGAGCTAAACCATTCAGGGCTTTATAAGTCATTAACAAGATTTTAAAATCTATACGATGTTTAGTAGGGAGCCAGTGCAGTGTTGACAGAACCGGGCTAATGTGGTCATACTTCCTGGTTCTAGTAAGAACTCTAGCTGCTGCATTTTGGACTAACTGTAGTTTATTAAACGTGCAGAGCAACCACCCAGTAAAGCATTACAATAATCTAACCTTGAGGTCATAAACGCATGAATTAATATTTCTGCATTTGACGTTGAGAGTATAGGTCGCAGTTTGGATATGTTTTTGAGATGGAAGAACGCAGTTTTACAGATGCTAGAAACATGGCTTTCAAAAGAAAGATTGCTATCAAATAGCACACCTAGGTTCCTGACTGATGAAGAAGAAGAATTGACAGAGCAGCCGTCAAGTGTTAGATAGTGTTCTAAGTTATTACATGTGGGGTTTTTAGGTCCGATAATTAACACCTCTGTTTTTTCAGAATTTAGCAGTAGGAAATTACTCGTCATCCAGTTTTTTTTTATATCGACTATGCATTCCGTTAGTTTCTCAATTTGGTGTGTTTCACCGGGCCGTGAAGAAATATAGAGCTGAGTATCATCAGCATAACAGTGAAAGCTAACACCATGTCTCCTGATAATATCTCCCAAGGGTAACATGTAAAGCGTGAAAAGTAACGGCCCTGGTACTGAGCCTTGAGGTACTCCATACTGCACTTGTGATCGATATGATACCTCGTCATTCACTGCTACGAACTGATGGTGGTCAGATAAGTACGATTTGAACCATGCTAAGGCACTTCCACTAATGCCAACAAAGTTTTCTAGTCTATTCAAAAGAATGTTGTGATCGATAGTGTCGAACGCAGCGCTAAGATCCAGTAGAACTAATAGAGAGATACAACCACGATCAGATGATAGAAGCAGATCATTAGTAACTCTAATGAGAGCAGTCTCAGTACTATGATACTGTCTAAATCCTGACTGGAAATCCTCACAGATATCATTTTTCTCTAAGAAGGAATATAATTGTGAGGATACTACCTTTTCTAGTATCTTTGACAGAAAAGGAAGATTTGAGATCGGTCTGTAATTAACTAGATCTTTGGGGTCAAGTTGTGGTTTTTTAATGAGAGGCTTAATAACAGCCAATTTGAAGGTTTTGGGGACATATCCTAATGACAATGATGAATTAATAATAGCCAAAAGAGGATCTATGACTTCTGGAAGCAGCTCTTTTAGTAGTTTAGATGGAATAGGGTCTAACATACATGTTGTTGGTTTAGATGATTTAACAAGTTTATACAATTCTTCCTCTCCTATAGTAGAGAATGAGTGGAATTGTTCCTCAGGGGATCTATAGTGCACTATTTGATGCGATACTGTAGCTGACGGCTGCATGGTTACAATTTTATCTCTGATAGTATCGATCTTGGAAGTAAAGTAGTTCATAAAATCATTACTGCTGTGCTCTTGGGGAATGCCAACACCTGTTGATGCTTTATTTTTCGTTAATTTAGTGACTGTATTGAATAAATACCGGGGGTTATGTTTGTTTTCTTCTAGAAGAGATGAAAAGTAATCAGATCTAGCAGTTTTTAATGCTTTTCTGTAGGATAGGATACTTTCCCGCCAAGCTAAACGAAATGCCTCTAGTTTTGTTTTCCTCCAGCTGCGCTCCATTTTCCGGGCTGCTCTCTTTAGAGTGCGAGTGTGCTCATTATACCACGGTGTTGGACTCTTTTCCTTAATCTTCCTTAAGCGTAAAGGAGCAACTGTATCTAAAGTGCTAGAAAAGAGAGAGTCCATAGTCTCTGTTACATCATCAAGCTGTTCTGAGCTGTTGGATATGCTGAGGAATTGAGATAAATCAGGAAGATTACTTACAAAGCAATCTTTTGTGCTAGAAGTGATGGTTCTACCATACTTGTAACAAGGAATAGAATTTACAGTTTTAGCTATATGGAGTTTACACAAGACTAGATAATGATCTGATATATCATCGCTTTGCTGCAGAATTTCAACACCACTAACATCAATTCCATGTGACAGTATTAAATCTAGAGTATGATTTCGACAATGAGTAGGTCCTGAAATGTGTTGTCTAACCCCAATAGAGTTCAGAATGTCTATGAATGCTGATCCTAATGCATCTTTTTCATTATCGACATGGATATTAAAATCGCCAACAATTAAGACTTTATCTGCAGCCAGTACTAACTCAGATAGAAAATCAGCAAATTCTTTAATAAAGTCTGTATGGTGCCCTGGTGGCCTGTATACATTAGCCAATACAAACATCACAGGGGATTTATCACTAACACGTGTTTCTCTAGATAATGTTATACGCAGCACCATAACTTCAAATGAGTTATACTTAAAGCCTGCCCTCTGAGAAATACTGAGAATATTGCTATAAATTGTAGCAACACCTCCCCCTTTGCCTTTTGGACGTGGCTCATTTTTATAGCTGTAATCTTGGGGGGTGGACTCATTTAAAGTAATGTATTCATCTGGTTTTAGCCATGTTTCTGTCAAACAGAGCAAATCTAGGTTATGATCATTAATCAAATCATTTACAAAAAGTGATTTTGTAGAAAGGGACCTGATATTCAGTAAGCCAAGTTTTATAAATTGTTTCTGTGTGTTGTAAACATTTTTTATTTGTTGAACATCAATTAAATGGTTACTCATAAATTGGTTTGGACGTTTTCTGTAATTTCTAGTTCGGGGAACAGACACAGTCTCTATAGTGTGATATCTAGGTGAAGGAGTCTCTATGTGCTGAGAATTAACTGACTTCTGTGACGTGAGGCGGCTAGCAGACGGTCGGTTTAGCCAGTCTGTCTGCTTCTTGACATGGGCTCCAGTTAGTCAAGTATGAACTCTAAGACTATGTGCCAAATTTCTAGAGAGAAGGGCGGCACCACCCGAGGAGGGATGAACACCATCTCTTTTCAACAGGTCAGGTCTGCCCCAAAAACTCGTCCAATTGTCTATAAAACCTATGCTATTCTGCGGGCACCACTTAGACATCCAGCCATTGAGTGATGACAGTCTGCTATGACTGTAAGACAGTCTGCTATGACTGTAATACTCAATATGAATATCCTACTTTTCTACCATTGTTACGTTAGTGTTACTACAGTAAAACTATAGTAAACGTGTGATTTGTGGATTGAAACGTCTTCTAACTGGATCATTGTTGCACTGTTTCTGTTCTTTCTGCATCAGTGTTGATGAGAATAACGTACAGCTCTGATTTATTTGGCTTTAAACTAGTTTAAATTAAAGAGATGTGATTTGTTCTGGAGAACTCTGTGCTGAACTCGAGTGCTTCTTACTGGATTTCACAGCGTTGTTTAGCGCGTGATCGCGACTGGTCACTGTAATAAACTGTTTTCTTTTGAGGCGCACGGATATAAGGTCCGTGTGGCGCGCAGTTCAAACGAGTTCCGCTATTTTGTTCCGCTTTTGACACGTTTGGCATTTAACATATCTATCATGATCAACAGAGTGACAACGACTATCAGTTAGACAAAATGTCTTTTATCCAGTGTGTTTGAGTTTGTTAAACCCGCGCTGCAAATAATGAATAATGCAAGTGGGCATTTTAATTTTTTTTAATTTTTTTTTTTTTTTTTGTAATCGCGGCTTTGAACGATTATGTAATCGTGGCATCCATAATCGTAATCGCGATTAGAAATTCGATTAATTGTGCAGCTCTAATGTGTGTATGTGTGTATATATATATATATGTGTATGTATGTGTAAATAACATTGATTACATTCTGGGATACTCTCCAAAATGGCAGATGTTAACTCGGGGAGAAGAATTGCTGAATAAATTGTTATTGTTTTCTTTGCGCACAAAAAGTATTCTCATAGCTTTGTAAATTACCCCTGATGTCACATGGACTATTTTACCAATGTTCTTACTACGTTTCTGTGTGTTGATTGTGGTAATATCCTTATATGGAGGGTCAGAGAGCTCTCAGATTTCATCAAAAATATCTTAATTTGTGTTCTGAAGATGAACGAAGGTCTTACGGGTTTGGAACGACATGAGGGTAAATAATTAATGTCTGAATTTTCATTTTTGGGTGAGCTATCCCTTTAAATCTTACCAATCTCACACTTTTGAACTTCAAAGTCCTCTGAATGTACTACACAACTTTTGCTTTTTATTCTTTCATTTTTCACCTTTTTCTACAAGTTAAATTACCCTTACAAGCTCCTCTCTTCTGAGGCAAGGTATTGTGGGTAATACTAGCCTTAAAATCATGCACAAATAGATACTTCTGAAATTTGCTAAAAATATTAAGCCAGAACTGGGCAAAATATATTACTGCCATCGTTTTTCCAAAGTATGTATGTGCATGCTATTTAGGCTTGTATTACGTACTATGATTGAATCCACTGATCCATGTATTGCATACCATACAGTACAGCTAGTATGGGACTTAAAATGCAGCTCTTTTTCAATTTCTGTCCGAACGCCCCATGCAAGAACATGGCATCTGGTCCCAGTCACCTGGTCCAAGGTGTTCTGTGTCTCTTGTTATAGAAACACCGCTCAGCCCTTTAACAACTGCTCCGTTGACACTCTTCTGATCAAACGCTTTCCCTCGCCTTGATGGCATTTCCTTGGTGCGTTCGCTCAGGAATTGTTTTCGATTTAAAGTGTTTTCTCTGCTGAGATTCAGAACAATGGAAGGGTTTTAATGCATCAGCCTGGAGAAAAAAACATAAATGGCCCTGTCAGGCAGAAAAAAACCCATATCTCTGTTCTTGTGCTGTAAAAGGGCTTAGCAGAATGATTACTTGTGAAAGCTAAATTGGCTTTCTGCCCCCTGTCTTCCACTGCCGCCCGTTCTGTATCTCCAGTCCCTCACTCTTGTTTTGTTTCTCTCTGCCTGGCTTCTCGCTAACTCCTTATTTCTTTCATACATCGTAACACAAAAAAACAAGAAAAGAAGCCTCCCTCCCTCTCTTGTGTAAGTATATTGAGAAGGTCAAGACTGTTTGTCTACTTTAGTTCTTATCTTTGTCAATGACCTCCTTCCACCCAAGCAGAGATTCAGTCCCTGATGTCTGACAGACTGACTCAATCTCCCTCCCTCTCGTCTGTCTTTCTTCCTCCCTTGTCACCTCAATCATCTCGTTTATTCCCCTTATCTATTTTCCCACTCCTCCTCTCACTCATAGGTGTAATTAAAGTTTGACTGCAGGAATACGGAGTAGGGATTGGTCAGGATTACAGGAATTGTAATGGAAGGACATGGTATTCTGTGTAATGCATTATTAATGGAATTAATTGCAATAAATGTTTGTCAAGGAAATAATTTGGGATAATTTAAGGGCGTGTTTTTTCATTTGACTGTTTGTCATTTTTAATTAATTGTTGATCTATATAGACCTGCAGATTGGCACATCGTAACACGAGTGCCGTGTTTTTAAGACCTTGTCAAGATTAAAATACATCCTGCATCCATTATGTTCATTTTTAATTGCCTAAATGTTTTATTACATTTTCGTATGATTAATCACACTAAATTAGCATATTAAATTGACAGTTTAGTGGTGTCTCGCACATGTGAAAGTTTTACTTTAATTACTTTATTTTTTTTCGCTGACAAGCAGATAAAGCATTTGAAAATGGATTGAGAAAAGCAATTAGCCATGTATATATAATATTTGTATATTTTTAGTTTTAGTACATTTTTATATTTATATTTTTACATTTATAATTATTTTTTAAATGCAGTCAAAATTGTTTATTAATTTTAATAAAAAAAAAAAATTAGCTTGCTTTTTAAACATTACTAATTATATTAATACTTTTTAAATGTAATTTTTCAATTATTAATTTATTATTTTACTGTAAAATTTAATTGCATGTTTAAAGATTTAAATAACTATTAAATGTATATTTACTGGTGAATTTGAAAAGTGATTTTATATTATTTTATAAATAATTTTATAAATAAATAAAAAATAGAAAATAAATAATAAAATAATTGTGTATATATAATAATTGTAGATCAAATTTTAATATTGCAGAAAATGTGTAAAATGTATTTTATATTTTTCATTAGTTTTAGTTCAAGTTAAACTAAATTAAAATGAGAAACGTTGCCGTGGCAACTAGCTGAAATAAGTGTTTTGTTCATATTTTTTTTTTTTTCAGCAAACATTTTATTTCAATTAAATCCTACACCATTTTTTTCAGTGCATTTAATTAAGTAGCACTTGTAAAAGAAATGGTGTCAAATTTTAATGTTGAACTTTAAGAAAGTGTCTCTTATTTAGAACACAAGACCACATTCTGCGACTAAGCAATGCGTCTGATCGTACACGACCCTAAATCAGCTTAATTGTGCAGCGCTTCCGTAAGTCCGCTCGCTCGATTATGAAAACGTGTAGTTCTGCAGTTCTCTACTACAGACACGCACTTCCTCTCGCCGCGGTCCTGTCCCGACTGTCTAGTTAGCGTGACAAAATCTCCTCGTTTTATTACCAAACTATGTAAATAATATAAATGATTATAGTGCATGATAACCGAGCTCTCTATCTCTCCCCTCCTTCTGTGGATATACAGTCCTAATCTGTCATTCCGAGGCGCTGCTCGCTTGTGCCTGGCTCAGCAGATATCATTGAAAAACTGTCAGTGCGAGACATGTTTATTCTCTTAGAGGCTCTTTTCGACGCCTTTCTTCTCTGCTTTCCTTCCCCCGAGGTGCTTTCCACCATCGCTTCATTTGTGTGTTTTTGCGTATGTGTGTACATGTCTGTTTGGTCTCGCTGAGGGCCGCTGGTGGGTGTTTAGTGAGGATGATGTAGGAGCGAGTAGATGGACCGGTAGAGCAGGTATCATTAGTCTGACGGTGAAATGCTAAACGCTGTATGTTATATGAGTTGTCTTTTATTTAGTTCACTGTTTTCAGTGCTTTCTCCGTCTTGTGTGCGTGGGTGTTTGTATGGCCCACTCTCTGCCTCTTACTGACTAATTAGCTGGTAATTTGTGTGCATGTAAACGTAATCATTTACTTGTCAGCTTTATGAAGCACACCTCTCTCCCGTCTGTTTGTGTGCGTGTGCGTGTGTGTGTGTGTGTGTGAGTGTTGACTGTTCCCGTATTGCAGTTGAACTGGCCTTTACCAAATGTCTCAATCCCACTCCTGCTGAGATCTCTGACAGGTTACTCACTTCACCATCAGTCTCCTGCTGCACTGACTAACAGCCTCAAACACACACCGCATTATCTGTCCCTCTGTCTGTCTGCTGTTCTGACATTTACTATCTCTCTCTATCGTTCTGTCTGTCATTCTTCTGTTCGGTCGGTCTGTCTGTATACCTGTTATTCTGTGATATCGTTCTGTCTGTTGTTTTATCATCTATTGGTGTGTTGTTCTATCTATCATTCTGTCATTCTATCTGTTGATCGGTCTCTCGGTTTGTTTAACTGTCATGCAATTGTCACATTGATCTGTCTGTCTGTCTGTCTGTCTGTCTATTATTGTATCATTGTTCTATATAACTACCTGTCTATCGTTTTTGTCTGTCTATCTATCGCTCTGTCATTCTGTCTATCATTCTATTGTTCTTTCATTCTGTCTGTTTTGTCTCTGTCTATTATTCTATCCATCATTCTTTTGTTCTGTCTGGCTGTCTACTTGTCTATCATTCTTTCATTTTCTTTCATTCTGTCATTGTTGTTCTATTGCTCTAGCTATCTTTTTCTATCTATCGTTCTATCTGTTGTTCTATCTGTCGTTCTATCTATCGTTCTGTCATTCTATCTATCATTCTATTGTTCTATCTATCGTTCTGTTCTATCTATCGTTCTGTCGTTTTATCTATCGTTCTATCTGTTGTTCTATCGTTCTATCTGTTGTTCTATCGTTCTGTCTATCTATCGTTCTATCTATTGTTCTATCATTCTATCTATCGTTCTCTGTTGTTCTATCGTTTTATCTATCTATGGTTCTGACTATCTATCGTTCTATCTGTTCTATCGTTCTATCTGTTGTTCTATCGTTCTATCTATTGTTCTATCGTTCTGTCGTTCTATCTATCGTTCTATCTGTTCTATCGTTCTATCTATTGTTCTATCGTTCTGTCGTTCTATCTATCCATCTCTCTATCTATCTGTATGTTCTGTCATTGCATTTTGTCGTTCTCTTTCTATTTTGTTCTGTTGATCTGTCTATCATTCTTTTTATCTGTCTATCATTCTTTTTTTTTATCTTTGTCAATCATTCTATTGTTCTTTCTTTTCTGTTCTTTTATCTGTTGATCTGTCTATCGTTCTTATGTTCTATCATTCAATCTATCATTTTGTTCTTTCGTTCTATCTATTGCTCTATTGTTCTTTCTTTTATCTGTCGTTCTCTCGTTCCATCTCTTTTGATTTGTTGATCTGACTATCGTTCTTTCTTTCTGTCTGTTGTTGCTCTATTGTTCTTTCTTTTTCTATATATATTTTCGTTTCTGTCCTTTCATTCTCTCTTTTGATTTGTTGATCTGACTATCGTTCTTTCTTTCTGTCTGTTGTTCGGTCTATCATTCTGTTCTTTGATTCTATATATATTTTATCATTCTATTGTCCTTTCATTCTATCTGTCACTCTATCGTTCTGTCTGTCTATCGTTCTATCATTCTGTTGTTCTATCATTAAAGAAATCATCTATCGTTCTATCTATTGTTGTGTTTGTCGTTCTGTCGTCTGTTTCTGTGAGGAGGGAGTGAACGCAAGAAAAGTTCACAGAAACAAGTTATAATTATAATAATTTTTGTAATTTAAAAAAAAATGGTAATGTATTACTATACATTATTAAACGTTAATACTGTTTCATTCTGCTTTCTAAAGGCTGGTCAGAAATCATGACAACTATTCACAACTATTTTACTCTTTTGAGAGCCGTCATTTTTTGTTTCTCTTTGGCTAAAATCTCAAAAGTTTTAATTTATTACAAATGAAATATTTCCCAGTTTGTGTAATATTTATGTAGATTTGTCAGTACAAATGTGCTTGTACACAAAATATAAAATCAGATAAGTATTTATAGGAAGGATGTCTTATGTAAGGGCATCAAAAAGTTTGAAAACTCCTGGTTTCATCTGTTTATATGTCTGTGTAGCTTGCTAGTTTGTGGTTTGTCTGTCTAGTGGTTAATTTGTTGTCTAATCTGTCTGTGGACTGGTTGTCTGGCAGGTTATTGTCAGATCTGTCTGTCTAGTGGTCTCATTTGCTGTGTGTCAGTGTGCTTGTCTGTCACTTTCTTTCTGTTATTCTCTCTTAGCCACGGTGTTCAGTCTCTGTGGCGTCGCTTTATTAAGTCTTTACTGGTGAACTTGGCAGGCCGTTTGTTTCTCTCAGCGCAGGGGCAGAAGTCAGCTTTTTTGAGGTGTTTTCTGTCTTGTTTTTAAAATCGCTTTTGCCTGCGCTTAATCTGCTACATGCGGCATCTGAGCACGTAATGCTAATAGCAGATGATGCTGGACCACTTTTACCACCTAATACATTTTAGAGCAGTTACAGTGCGCTCGTGAATCTCAAATCAGATATGCGAGGTCTCACCATGTTTACTGTACAGTGTAATGCGAGACTGTCTGATAACGAGAGCTAATAGCTTGATTGATTTCCCACACGGATGGGAAATAATGCAGTACTACTCTGGGCGAATTCCCCTTAAACATCAATCTCGGAAACGCCGCTCTGGATAATGTCTGTAAACCCTTTAACATGGACACTTAAATGTGTCAGAGCAGTGCTTCTTGGTGAGTTTCTTCACTTTTTCACTGTAAAAATCTCATTAGCGGTGACATGGAGGCTGTGTCAGTTTCATTTCCTGTGCAGTCTAACCAGTGCGAATAGAAAATGTGATTGGGGCGTTTGGGATTGGACTTACATTTCCATTACTGACTACAAATCTCATAATGTGCATATGGTGAGCTGGCTGATGGCATTAGCTAGTTACTAATAGAGCCGCACATGTTAAGTATTTCACACAAGCTCTCAGCCATGTGTTTCAAAGCTTTTTGCCTCGACTGTGATGGATGACGGAGTCTGACTGCGTTTGTGTTTTCCATCAAAACGCTGCTGCAGAAACTTGTTTTCACTGACTTAACCGGAGCTGAACGATGACGTAACCCACCGTGTTACTAGATAACCACCTACACGCAAACACCTCTGTCTCTGTTTACTCTTAGTCTTAATCTTGAAAAAAATCTTTGATTTAGCATTTATGCTGGTTTCAATAATTCATAAGTTATTTGAATTTCTAATGAATGAAATGCATTGCAGTCGCTTCACACTAGGGATGTTCAAAGAGACATCCTTTAAAAAATGGAGTAGTCAGTGGATCTCCAAACGGATCGTTTTTAGGAGGTGTTCACATAAGGCAGGTTGCTGGGTTCAAAAGCAGCTGGGCATCTTAAAAGCATCTAAAAAAGATAACACTTGTGGTAGGATGCTTAGAAACTGCAAGGTGCAACAGCCAGAGGAAAAGTGCCTTAACTTGGAGTAATAAATAAAAATAAAAGTATTACCAGATTCTTTCTTCCTTTTTTGTGCGTAATTTAAGACAACAGGAGTAAGTGGGTGTTTTTCCCCCCGTTTTTTTTCCAAACAGTTTGTTTTTGTTTATTTTTATAATTCTTTGATTATTTATAATTTGTAGTAATTGTACTTTTTTTGTAGTAACTGTTTTTCATTCATTTATAATTTAATATTTTTATTAATATATTTATTATGTATAGTTTTTTTTATTACATTTTTATTTTATATTTCATAATTACTGCTGTTTATGTATTTCATTCCCAAAATATTAATATGAGAAATTTTCTTCACAAAGATTACAAAAAATATACTGTATATTATTATATTGGTTATATTGGTTAAACCAAAAAAAAGTCTTAAAGACAAAGTTGTCTAGTCATTTATTTTAAATATTTTTTATAATTGTATTTTTATTTATTTGTTTGTTTGTTTAAAATATGTAGTCATATTTATTTGGAAACCTAATTTGTAATTTTATTTATTTTTAATTATTTGTTTAGTTATTTAGAATGTAAAAATGCAATATATAAATATTGCAATTATTACAATGTATATTTTTTTCACAATGACTGCTGTTCTTTTGTATTTAATATGCAATATATTTATATAAGATATTTTCTACACACTTTTGAAGATTACACATTGAAAAGTAAATTGGTCAAACCCAGCAAAAAAAATCCAAAAACTGATTAGTTGATTAGTGACGTTGACTAGTTTAGGAATTTATTTTTAATCTTTTTATTTCATTTTCATTTCATTTCATTTTTTATTATCATTTTTTTATATATATTTAGTGATTTTGTTGATTTGTACATTCTTTTGTCATTTATAATTAAATAATTGTATTTATTTATTTTTAATATTTTTTTGTTTTATTTTTTCATAATTGCTATAAGAAGTATAAAACAGCTGGTCAAACTTGACAGGTTTAGTTTTAGGTTCTGCTGTAGAGCTGAATATTCAATCCCAGAATAACCTCTACTGTAAAAAAAAAAGTAATGTTACCAAATTGGTTCTCGGCACAAAAGAAGGGTGTGAGTGTGTGTGTGGAAGTGTATGAGTTTAGTGGTGTTTAAAGGGCAAGTGGGCTTGAAAAGGGAACCGACACCATGGGTTTGAGAAATGGTGACTTAACCTTCCCCTCCAGTGAGCTGTGTGTGTGTGTGTGTGCACGTGCACGTATGTACGCTTTCAGATGGTCAGGCCTGATATGTCTGTCTTAGAGGCCTTCCTGACATTTCAGTTCACCGGCCATTCAAACTTGAGCAGCAGTGCTGAAGACATTAGCAGCTGCCCACCCAGATTTCATCTAAATTTCCGCACATGCTAACAATCATCTCCTGATAAGACTTCCCCTCCGGCTACAGATACAAAGCAGACAGATGTTGTGAAATTTGCATTCTATTACCCCCGCTTCTGTCTTAAACGCTCGCGTTTCCCCTCTCGCTGACACACGTTTCGTTTTAATCATCTCTAATTCTCTTTCTCCCACAGTCTTCCTCTTCTCTTTCCTCTCTTCTTTCTCTTTTCTCTTTCCATCTGGCCCGAGATCATGAGGATTGAGGAAGATGTGCCGTCGGAGCTAGCGGAGGTTTGGGGGCCGTGGGCAGTGACAGAGGTCAGGCAGGTCGCTTTAGAGTGACCGTTAAGAGTTGACAAATATGGCAGGCGGACCCTGAAGAGAATGGTGGGAGTTATTAGGATGATTCGGAGCGAATCCACACAGGAGTGGGCAATCGCAAGCGCTCAGCCGTCCAAGAACACAACAGAGAAACAGGAGGAGGAGGAGAAACAAAGATGGTGAAAAAAACAGGGAAAACAATGGCAGTGTTTTCAAGATGTCTCTCAGAGGATTGTGTAAAGCTTTGCTTATCTTTGGATGTTATATATCGAATGGATGTTGCTAGCACTACAGTATGCTCATATATGTTTAATGAGAATACTGCATGGACTTCAATTAATTTGAAGTGTTTTCTTAGGAAAACATTGCTAGTATATTGCTCATGCAATACATACATGATGCTATTATAAGTTTGGTTAAATTTAGAGTGCAGTGTTTTTTTTTTTTTTTCCTTGGCTTCCATCCATCCATTTTTTTTTTTTTTTTTTTTTAATGCAGCTATTTTAAATGGATTTTTTAAAACCATTTTAAAATATTTTAATTTATTTTTAAAATTCATATTTTTTATAATTTATTTTACTTTTGTATTGTTTTACAGTTGTTTTAAATTGTTTTACAGTAAACATTTAAAATAATTTCAAAATAATTATTAACTATATACAGGTGCATCTCAATAAATTAGAATGTCGTGGAAAAGTTCATTTATTTCAGTAATTCAACTCAAATTGTGAAACTCGTGTATTAAATAAATTCAATGCACACAGACTGAAGTAGTTTAAGTCTTTGGTTCTTTTAATTGTGATGATTTAGGCTCACATTTAACAAAAACCCACCAATTCACTATCTCAACAAATTAGAATACTTCATAAGACCAAAAAAAAAACATTTTTAGTGAATTGTTGGCCTTCTGGAAAGTATGTTCATTTACTGTATATGTACTCAATACTTGGTAGGGGCTCCTTTTGCTTTAATTACTGCCTCAATTCAGCGTGGCATGGAGGTGATCAGTTTGTGGCACTGCTGAGGTGGTATGGAAGCCCAGGTTTCTTTGACAGTGGCCTTGAGCTCATCTGCATTGTTGGGTCTGGTGTCTCTCATCTTCCTCTTGACAATACCCCATAGATTCTCTATGGGGTTCAGGTCAGGCGAGTTTGCTGGCCGATCAAGCACAGTAACACCATGGTCATTGAACCAGCTTTTGGTACCTTTGGCAGTGTGGGCAGGTGCCAAGTTCTGCCTGCCGGAAAATGAAATCAGCATCTCCATAAAGCTTGTCAGCAGAAGGAAGCATGAAGTGCTCTAAAATTTCCTGGTAGATGGCTGTGTTGACTTTGGACTTCAGAAAACACAGTGGACCAACACCAGAAGATGACATGGCAGCCCAAATCATCACAGACTGTGGAAACTTCACACTGGACTTCAAGCAACATGGATTCTGTGCCTCTCCACTCTTCCTCCAGACTCTGGGACCTTGATTTCCAAATTAAATGCAAAATTTACTTTCATCTGAAAAGAGGACTTTGGACCACTGAGCAACAGTCCAGTTCTTTTTCTCCACAGCCCAGGTAAGATGCTTCTGACGTTGTCTCTGGTTCAGAAGTGGCTTGGTAGCCCTTTTCCTGAAGACGTCTGAGCGTGGTGACTCTTGATGCACTGACTCCAGCTTCAGTCCACTCCTTGTGAAGCTCTCACAAGTGTTTGAATCAGCTTTGCTTGACAGTATTCTCAAGCTTGCGGTCATCCCTGTTGCTTGTGCACCTTTTCCTACCCAAATTCTTCCTTCCAGTCAACTTTGCATTTAATATGCTTTGATACAGCACTCTGTAAACAGCCACACCTTTCAGTAATGACCTTCTGTGACTTACCCTCTTTGTGGAGGGCGTCAATGTTTGTCTTCTGGATCATTGCCAAGTCAGCAGTCTTCTCCATTATTGTGGTTTCAAAGAACAAGAGATACCCGGAATTTATACTGTAGGGATGGTCATTAATTGAAACTCAAATGTAAATATTCTAATATTTTGAGATACTGATTTTTGACTTTCATGAGCTGTAAGCTCTAATCATCAAAATTAAAACAAAAAAACTTTTGAAATGTTTTACTTTACATGCAATGAATCTAAAATATATGAAAGTTTCACTTTTTGAAATAACTTACAAGAAAAAATGAACTTTTTCACGACATTCTAATTTATTGAGATGCACCTGTAGAAGTAGGCAAACACTGGATAACAACCAAGCAAAGCCTTAGAAACCACACAGCAACATCTAAAACATTATGTGAGTGAGTTTTGTATGAGCAACAGGACTTGTTTTCTTTAGAAGTGAAGCTTTTTTCTACCCTTTACTCAGTACTCTAACACACTAACATACATGGTGCAACATGAACATAATAAGCAGAAAGCAAGCCAACATATGCGGTAAAACACAGCATGAGTCAAGCAGATAAATTGACTGTAATGTCACATAAGACTTGCATTAAAAGCTAATGTTTTCTCTCTAAAAATACAACCACATTATGTGAAAAAGCTATAGCCTTACATCCAAACATAACACAAGGTTTACTTTACTCAACTATACAGGAATGTGCAAAACTAGTAGGTAATCAGTCTTAAGGAAGTCCTAAATTAATAGATTGGTTTTAGTTTGACCTGACCTCAGTCACAAGTTTCTTGAGGGGGAAAAAATCATTCAGTGATTCAGAGACAAATTCAAATTAAGCCAGATATATATGTGTATGTGTATGTGTATGTATATATTATTTATTAAATGAATATAAAATTATAAATATAAATATTTTTTATAAATTATAAAAATATTAATATTAATTAATTATTTATAAAATAAATAAATATAAATAAAAAATTGTATACACTATCATTCAAAAGTTTGAGTTCAGGAAGCTTTTTTTTAAAAAAAAAGAAATTGAATACCGTTTTTATTCAAGGATCCATTACAATTGATAATAAAGTAAATGTAAATACAATTATAATTGAAATTAAAATTCAAATAAATGCTATTCTTTTTAACTATTCATTAAAGACAACTGTTTTCAATATTGATAATAATCTTAAATGTTTCTTGAGCAGCAAATCAACATAATAGAATGATTTCTGAAGATCATGTGACACTGAAGACTGGAGCAATGATGCTGAAAATTCAGCTTTGCGTCACAGGAATAAATTACATCTTAAAATATATTAAAATAGAAAACAGGTATTTTAAATAGTAAAAATATTTCACAATACAATTATATATTTTATGTACTATTTTATGAATTTTTGATCAAATAAATGCAGCCTTGCTGAGTATGAGACTTTTTTCATAAGACTAATATAGTATAAATCTGACCAACTATAGTATAAAATGTTTCAAAACATCCATTGAGCAGCACTGTATTGGTGAGTAAGAAAATGTCGCAAGAGTAAGGTTTCATTGTGAGTCAGTATAGGGGCACATGTTTAAGGTCAGGACCCGTGGACGGGCGAGTGAAGTGTGAGCTTATCAACAGAACAGCAGAAGAGAGACGATAACAGGGCTTTTAGAAGCATAGCTTGGCTTATCTGTAGTGTTTAGCGTGGCTAGTCCTCTGGGTTTTAGACACTGTCTGCTCCATCTGTCCTTGCTTTGCAAAAGCACACGGACAAGAATGGCCTTTCTCCTGCTCTCCTGTGCTGTGGTTCTGGGCTCCTCGCATTGAGACCCATACGCGCTGTTACCCTGCGAGGGCCTCATGATTTCGCCACAAGGCAGTGTTTATAATTTGTTCAGTGTGTGTGGTACAGTGAGTTTTCGGGGAACGGAGGGAAGCGGGAAGGGGGGATTGGATGAGGAGAAGGGAGTGCTTGTTCAGTCAGTGCCCGGAAAATTGCTCTTCCCCTCTCGAGCACCCCTTTCTTCGATCTGCATTGCTCTACTTTCTCGCTCGTTCTCGCGTGCTCCTCTCATGTGGGGCGACTCGGAGCAAACTTTGAACAGAGCCAGATTAAAAGCCTGCAGAGGAGCCGCTCATCTTTGTGTTTTTTCCTGTAGCTCCTTCCCTCTGTCATCTCCCCGCTGAGTGTGAAGAGGGTTTGTCAGCAACTCATTAGTTCATCTTCATTACCACCATCCCGCCTCACAGCCCTTCTCTCCTTCTTTCATTCTTTCCTTTCTTTTGTTTGTTTGTTCATTCATTCATTCTGCTCTTCTTCCTCTGCTTTGTTTGTGCTTTTTTTGTGGTTTTCATTTTGTTAATTTGTTTGTTGGTCCTTGCCTTTGTTCATTCATTCAGTTTTATTTCTTTGCTCATCTATCATGTTTTAGTCATTCTTTTTATTGTTCCTTTGTACTTTGGTCCTTGTTTCTTTTTATTTATGTCTTTCACTTGTTTGCTCTTATTTTGTTTGTTCAATATTTTAATTTTTTCATTCATTTGCACTTTTGTCTTTATTTGCCCTTTGTTCATTGTCTGTCTTTCACTTGTTTGCTAATTTGTTGGCCAATCTTTTCATATTTTTGTTTGTTTGTACTTTTTTTTTTGTCCTTTTTTTTCAGCCATTAATTTTGTTTGCTAAATATTTTCATTTTCATTCATTTGTACTTTTGTTCTTGTTTCTTTTGTTTGTTAATTCTGTCTTCCACTTGTTTGCTCTTTTTTGTTCAATCCTTTTTTTCATTTGTTTGTCCTTTGTTCATTCATTCTCTTTCATTTGTTTGCTCATTGTTTTTAAGTATTTTCTTTCATTTGTGCTTTTCTTGTTTCGTTATTGTTTCTTTTATTCATTCATTCTGCTTTTCACTTGTTTGCTCATTTATCATTTTGTTTGTTCAATCTTTTGTTTTTACTTTTTGTTCCATCATTCTCCTTCATTTAGTGGCTCAGTTGTCATTTTGTTTCTTAAATCTTTTTGTTTGTACTTTTGTTGTTGTTTTTGTTCATTTATTCCGTCTTTTACTTGTTTACTCAATTATCATTTGTTCAGTATTTTGTTTGTTTGTTTGTTTTAATCAGTTTGCTTTAGTCATTCTTTTTATTTTATTTGTTTGTAATTTGTTTATTCTCTTGTTTGTTCATTCTTTTTGTTTTGGCTTTTGCTCTTTTTAATATTCTCTTGAATGTTTGTTTTGTTTGTTTGATTTTCACTTGTTTTTTAACTTTTGTACTATTTTTGTTTCTGTTTTGTTTTTTTGTTGATCCTGTTTTTGTTTAGTTCTTTTTTTTTTTTTTGCTTGTTTAATCCTTCATTTGATCTCTTTCTTTCTTTCTTACCACCCACAGGCCGTTTGGTGTTTGTGACAATGTGCAAAAGAGACACCGATTAGGAGATAGACAACAGGAAGATGCAGCAGAGAGTGAGAATATGTTTAGATATGGATGCGAGGTGTGTGTGCGCGTTCAGTGTGACGCAAGCCACGATTAGAGCTGTAACACTCTCCGATTAAACAGACATTTAAATAGACACCGCCTCAGGAGAGACAGATAGAGAGCAGAAGAGAGAGAATGTCAGAACCATGCGCTTTCATATGCAGCGCTTGCATAAGATATTCATACGGTCTCTGTTCACGCGACCCTACTGCGCTCTCTCAACCTCCGTTTCTCACACTTTCACCTTTTAGTGCTCTTGCCCTGATCTGCCATCCTCATCTTTCTTTTACTTTCCTGTAATTTTGCTCAGTCTTTCAGCTAGCATCTCCATTTCGTCCAATCTGTAATTTTTCATTTTTTTCTCGCCGCTTTTCAAGTCCTCTTTCTTCTCCATTTCTTTTGCCGTCTATATCTGTATTCTTAGCGCAGACATCCGTTCCCCTAATTTTCTCACCTCTATCATTCCCTCATCTCGATCCATTCTGCCCTCTCTTCTCTTTATCGCTGCCCCCTCCCAGATTCGGTCCTGTTCTTTCGTACGCTATCTGTCATTTTGCCCGCTGTGTAAATGGTTTCCTATTTCCACATCCGATGGCCCTCTCTTCTCTTCGTTCCTCCATCGGTGTCGTGCTTATTTGTGTTCTCTGCTAGGAACTACATCTCTGACTCTTATTTTCTCAGTGGTGTTACTCAGGGCTGCCCATACCAGGTTGAAGTGCCCTACTTTTTCTCCCCTCACTCTCTTTTTTTTCCCCGCACCCCCTCCCTGTGTTGATTTATTCACATGCAGAGATAGACAGATAGAGACCCGGAGAAATGGAAGGGAGGTTTGGAAAGAAGAGGTCAGCGGAGAAGTGCAAATGACTATATCCGACATTCCACTCTTGGTAAATTGGGTTTGGACGAGCAATCAGAGGGTCAACAGATTATTTATCACCCGTGAAGTACACTCTAAAAAAACACTGGGTTAAAAACAACCCAATTTGGCTGGGTAAATATAGGACAGAACCCATATGGGGTTAATTTTACCCAGCAAATTGGGTTATTTAACCCATCATAATTGGGTTGATTTAACCCAGTTCATGGGTTGATTCATTTTTATTATAATACTAGCTTATTTTTTACTTTATACATGAAATAATGTTTACAGATTAACTTTAAATTCTCTAAACATTTGTAAAATACTCCACAACCACTGGTTTGCATGCAACTTCCTTTATTTTCCTTTATT
This sequence comes from Schizothorax lantsangensis, assembly GCA_027422415.1. Classification (NCBI taxonomy): domain Eukaryota; kingdom Metazoa; phylum Chordata; class Actinopteri; order Cypriniformes; family Cyprinidae; genus Schizothorax; species Schizothorax lantsangensis. Next base: position 6,338,291 of record CM049844.1, read on the forward strand.
TCTCATTTACAGCATTGTTTATATCGTTTTTTACGTAGGCTATACATATTGCCTATTTAAACTTGTTTAGCAAACATTAGAAGTAAAAATTAAACATTAAACAGAAGTAATTCACTTGTAGTAGACCACTCTCTGTAATTCGGCTTCCACCGTAACGGCGCTGGTTCTCGTGCCCGAGCTGGAGTGGTGTTCGGCGGGAACTGCTCACGGCTGAGACCGCCGCCCTGCGTTTCACTCATAGCCGAAATATACTGCGACTGCCACCAACCTACCCACAAACAAACAGTAAACAGCTCTGAGGACATATTTTAACATCCAAAGTATTTGTATTCTGTATCTTTATGAATAAAATCGTTTATTTTATGCAAAGCATCAGGCTTTTCCATCACGCAAAAAGACCACGACACTCGTTATTTGGTGATTCACACAATTGAACGATATACAGCACAGTAACTATTTTCTATATAAAATATAATGTACACAAACCTGTATTTACTGAAGAAATGCTTCAATTCGATGGTGCTTAGAACTGCTCTCTCCAGGAGACGACGCAAAATCCCCGCGATAAATAACCCAACCGCTGGGCTACGTCTGACCCAGGATCTGAGTAAAACAAAAACTACCCAAACACTGAAAAAATAACCCCAAAAATTACCCAAAAGGCTCAACCCAGCATTTGGGTTAAAAAAATAACCCAGGATTTTTTTTAGAGTGTAGAATACTTCAAATTTGCATGCTTCTGCTCTGGTATTAACGTGGAGCACACTATTTCGTGATGCATTCATGTTGGCAAGTGGTCAGAAGAGACACATTTAAGACTCATGTTAACACCAAGTGTAAACAACGGGTCTCGGCTGGACAATTATGAACACATCACCTGAGTTAACAAGTGTAAACAGTAGGGGTGGCACGGTACACAGATGTCACGGTTCGGTACGTACCTCTGTTCGGGGGTCACGGTTCGATACGATTTCGGTACAACATGAAAAAAAAAGAAATCTATGTTCTGTTTCTTTTCATTTATTTTGAACAGACAGTAGTGCAAATAAAAAAAATCCATCTAGATGGGAAAATACTACATATTATTACATGTTATATATATAAAATCTGTTTTGTTTTCCCAAAAAAAGCAGACCTTTTATACAGTGATTATTAATAAGACAATAAGTGTTTAAAGTTGATTCTGCTGGTATAAGGAAACAGTTGAAGTGATCGCGTCACACACACACTCGCACACTCACGCACACTCGCACTCGCGCGCACACATCAGTTCCAGCATTGCTAACTTGACAGCCAGTTGGTACTTTATCAAAATAAAATACAGTGAGCCAAACATCATTCTGTGTCATCGTTGGCATTCGCTGTTCTTCTGCTGGTGGTTATCAAACAGTGTTGCATTGCTGCGGGTGCCCCCTTCTGGATTGGGGGTGAATTGCCTGTATTCGTCGTAAGGCATCATGCACCGAATCGAGATGCCTGTACCGTGGCGGTTCGGGACGAATACATGTACCGTGCCACCCCTAGTAAACAGGGCCTGTAAGTTTGTACTTTGCGTAAGACAGGCAGCTAATGCAGTTTGCAAATGTGTTTTTATGTTATTTAAATTGATTTATATTTGAATAATTTATATAGAATGTTTTTCTATTTAAATTTAATGTAACATTTAATAATTATTTAGAGATTTCATTATCATATTTTAGTTTGAAACATAAGTGCATATTAATAAATATCATTAAAATAATTTATTTAAATGTAATTAAAAATAAATAAGTTTTTATTAAAAACATTTTTAAAATTAATGGAAAAATATAGTATGTTATTTTTATACTATGAGTACATAGTTTTTCATATATTTTTTTGTGCATTTAGCAGACTTTTTCGGTTTAAATAATGAATTATTTTTATTCTATTTAAATATAATTTTTTATAATTAACATGAATAATAATAATAATAATAATAATAATGTAAAATATAAGAATTTTCAAAATATTATAAAATTATATACATTAATGTTCGATAGCACATTTTTAGGATATTTTTGTATTTTTATTCATAATATTGTTTTTTTGTATTTCTGTCCTTTTATAGTTCTTATATTTTGATAAATATCTCTTATCCAAAGTGATATATTGCATTCAAGGTGTCTGTCCATGCCTTTTCTGAGTATTGAACCCTTGACCCTACTTATGCATTGAGCTACAGGAATACTATTGAAAACTACCACATGCGTATTAAAATCCTGTCCATATCCATAGATATGTAGTGTCATAGACGTAATGTGCAGCTCTAAGGTCATTCTAGCTGAAGTCTGGTGTTAGTCTGCTCGTGTTTCACGGTCAAATTGATTTCGTGACAGTGCTGAAATACAGACGTGGCATGTTATGGTTGAATTAACAGCTTGCTGCTTTTAATAGAAGCGACTTGACGACAGCATAGCATCGTAATATCTGTATCCGGTTGTGGTGACCATGAGCACACACTAGTAATGTGTTTATATGTGACACTGATGGCCAGAGACACTCGGAGTCTCAACAGCGGATCATACGGCGGAGGACGTGATGAGCCGGGCTTGAGCATGTCAGAGCACGCTTTGATTGGAAAGACTCATACATGGACACACTCGCTCACTGGAGACGGTCCAGGGCCTTCTCCGTAAACGGGAACGGTTTGATGACTCCATTACGGGCCACGGCTACAAGACTTTATTAGGCGGGATTTGTACTCGGGGGATTCTTAGTGGAACCAGCCTTGTGCATGGTCCATGTGCACACGACAGCCTGCGAGGAGTTGCCTAATTAATTAGCTCGCTGAAAAGAGCCGGAAAAGCGTGGCTTTATTATTCGCCGGCGCAGTCGTGCAGTAAACCATTTATAACCGCCGAACTGCTGTCAGCTTTAACTGATACAAATTTGCTTGGAGTATCTGAATTAAATGTGAATTGTGGCGTGATTGAAGATCAGCAATCGAGTGACGAACGGAAAGTCAAATAGGGCCTTTTGGGGGGTTAATGAGGCACAGGTGCTCGAGAAAAGCAGGAGGGGAAGAAGTAGAGAAGGCAAAAAAGATGCTTTGTTAAAGCTAAACAAGCTCGGGAATGACTAAAAGCAGGATGAGATTCAGAAAGGATACAGATACTACAGAAAATAAGGTCTTATGATTATCATGATGCAGAAATTGCAAACAGAATCCAGGCATAAAACAATTCAGGCGTAAAAAATGGAATTTACTGTTTTGGCAAAATTTGGAAAAATATAACAAAAGTAGGGCTGTAGCAACTAGCATCACAAATTCGTAAGTAATCTATATGGAAAATTAACAAATACTCAAAGGCAAATATTCATTATACAGCAAAATAAAAGTATGGTTTACTGTAAGAATTTACGATATATACCTTTAATATAGTAAATGTACTTCTCAATGTAGTAGAAGTAGTACACTCTAAAAAAAAAATGGTGCTATATAGCACTAATAGCAGTTCTTTGGCTCGTAATCATAGGGGAACCACTTTTAGTGCTATTTAGCACCTATTTTTACAGATGCTATATAGCACTTTGTCAAATGGTGCTATGTAGAACCATAAGTGGTGCCATATAGCACTTTGTCAAATGGTGCTATGTAGAACCATAAGAGGTGCCATATAGCACTTTTTCTCAAAAATGGTGTTCAACAGTGGTTCTTTGGCTTTTAATCATAGGGACACCTCGTTTGGTACTATATGGCACATATTCTTAAAGCTTAATAGCACATTTGTCAAAATGTGTTACACAGAACCATTAGAGGTGCCATATATGACTACCATAGATGAGCCAATATGCTTCTAAATGACACTTTTACTTAAGATGAATGATAACTAATCATTTCTTACCAAATTGCAGCTTTAAAGATTCAAATTCATGTACTAAATGCTTACTGAGAAACAAAATACATCCCACATTCAAAACCTTTTAATTTATTTCTTTCAGCAGCAAATAAAATGAGTGCTGACAAGCCAGGGAATATACATATACAACATCACAATATACGGGTAGTTGTTGTTTTATACACATACAAAATAATGCAACAAGCTTGAAATATGTACATTTTTGAAGAAGAGAGAGTCCTGGTTTACATGTATATATATGTACATACATACATACATACATACATACATACATACACATACGCACACACACACACACTGTAGCCCTGTAATCGGGTAACTTTTTCGCCTACGAATTCATTCTGTGAATGAATGTTCCGTGTAGGGACCATGTCAGTCAGAGCACAGTTCATTCATGGAGCTCTTTTCTGACGAGCTCATGATCTGAATCAGGTGTGTTAAATAAGTGAGACATGTACAACATGTGGGGGCAGGTCGCCAGGACTGGAATTGAGAACCGCTGCTACAGGAGGAGTCCCAGTGCCGTCGAGATGCCCTCGCTCTCCTCAGTGATTAACTGTCCATCCAACATGAGCACAATGTGGTCATACTGCACGAGATGACCCTTCCTACAGCCTTTAAGCTTCATCTTAAGTGTTGGGATGGCCTGGTCTGAGAATGGCCCTGGGGGAGAGGGGATAATAGCATTAACCATCTTCTCATATTTATTTGCAAGGCAAACCTTACGAGTTAAATTAATTTTAACTAGTGTCATACAACTGCTCAAATACTTTTGGCCATGAACTGAAAATGAACAAAATTTTCTCTTCAATTTGATAGCATAGTTTGTGTAGACCAACAAACAAAAAAATTAATGTTTGCATTGAAATCATCTGAATAACAAAATGTGCAATAAGTGTAGTGCTTTGATTAGATTGTGTTTCTCACACTGTAGTAAACGGTTTATGGCTCACCTCAACTTCAAACAGCAACCTCGGGTCCTCCTTGAACAGAGCAGGCAAGAGCAGAATAGCTGCTTCCAACTGTAGGCCTTTAAACAAAATAAACTCATTAGATTAACATAACATGGTGGATGCTTTTACCCTTTTTTATTTTTTTAACATCCATTTGTTGACAAAAAATTGAATCAAACTATTAAAATAACAAATAAAATACATTTAAATGGCAAACAGAATTTGGGGGAGGGGGAATAGATTTTGTTGGGCCCTAAGAAAACAGTTGATCAGATTGAGCAAGAGTGAGAAAGGTGGAAAAGAAGAGGTGAGAAATGAAAGGCAACTCGGGTGAGAAAGAATGAGAGCTCAATTGGTGGAGTCTCGCTGGCACTTGTGCTTGAACGAGCTCGACGGGGAGAAGAGGGGAAAGAAATGTGTGGGGTAACCTCATTATAAGTGTAGGAATCTAAAAACAGGAAAGAGGAGTGTGAGTCTGACAGCGAAGGTGTCTGTAAAGCCTGCTAATGAGCCGATGTGATGTGAGTTTGTGCGAGCGGAGATCAGAGCCGGCGTGAAGCAGCAGAGAGGTGATGATGAAGATTAGGGAGGCCTGGCGCTGGAGTTTCCCGCTGGAGAAACACTGCCCTGGGAGACGGATGAGACGCGGTTCCACTGCGAATTCTGCTCCGCACCTGCTCGCACGCTGACACCGGATCACGAACTCGGGCCCGGATCAATGCTCTCGGCCTCTGATCTCAGCCAGACTCTGGGTTCCTGACCTCGAGGTGTAATGCGGACCGCTGTGGAACTGCAACGGAGCTGCTGCGGCCCACTTTGTTTCCTGGTGGGCCGGTTTAAGTGGTTTGAAAGGAATATCATAACCGGCCTGCGACTGCACAGATTCGGTAGATCTCACGACTCGTGTGATTGCTGCTCACAGCAGATTGCTCTTAGAAGTTGTTAGTTTAGCTACGGGAACCTTAAAGGCACCGCTGCGCAAAAATATCATCTTGTGGTTTTCTTTGAAGGTGGAGATGTGTTTGTAGCTTGTTATTGTTAACAGGAGAGCTTCTGTAAGGTACGCGGGAGCAGTCCACCCATCATGTTCTGTTAGGATATGAATTCCTGTGTGAATCCTCCTTTTTCTGGAGTTGAAAGTGTGTATATGAGCTCATGAGACATTAGATGTTCTTCAAACACAAGATCAGCGCACTCTCTCATAATAGTCTGTCCTGAAATGCCTGTATCGTGTGTCTTGTGCTGTGTTGAGGCTAAATATCTATAGCATCTGACTGTTGTAATCGATGGTGTACTACTATAATAGTAGGAGGAGAAATTTGATCAGGCCCACACAGAATTTGTGCCTGCTCTACAGTAATGTTTGTTTTTATTTATTTATATTATTTATATATTTACATAACCATTTAAAAGTTTTTTTTTTAATGTTTTCAAAAGAAATCTCAAATGCTCACCGAAGTTGCATTTATTTGACTAGAATTACAATAAAAACAGTAATATTGTGAAATATTATTACAATTTAAAATAACTCATTTCTGTGTGAATATGTTTTAAACTATGATTTATTCTGTGATGCAAAGCTGCATTTTCAGCATCCTTACTCTAGTCTTCAGTGTCACATAATCTGTCTAATAATCCATTCTAATATGGTGATTTAATGCTCAAACATTTCTGATTATTATCAATGTTGAAAACTGTTATGCAGCTTTATATTTTTGTGGAAGCCATGTTACTTTTCAGGATTCTTTGATGAATAGAAAGATAAAAAAAGAACAGCGTTTGAAACAAGTCTTTTGTAACATTATTGTTTTTACTGTTACCTTTGATCAGTTTAAAGGGGTCATGAACTGCATTTTTTGTAAAATTTTTTATAATGTTTCCTGAGGTGCACTTAAATCATAATTCAGATATAAATGGTAATTTTCTACCCTGATTTAGCCCTCTGATTTAAAGTGGCGTGTTGCTTTGACGACTTCAGTGTAAAAAGACTGTTTTCCCACTGCTGTGATTGGCTAACGTCTTTGCATATGAAATGAGCATTACATGTGGAACTCTTTAAAAACTTGATGCGATGATGTGGAAGTAGCCATTTATTCTGTAGAGGTGGACTTTTGTTGCACTATTGCATCATACTGAGGGTATGTTTACATGACAACGATGTAGTAAAAATTGAATCTTTTTTTTTTTTTTTCATGTACAGATCAATCTTTGTTTCATGTACAGATGACAATGTTGTCAAAATAATTCCCATTCAAACTTATCTGCGAAAATGGCTAAAAATGCTGTATTCATGCCTGGCCAGTAGTTGGCGTTGTCACTTTGTAAAGAAGCACTACGTGTCTGCGCACACACCTATAGACAAAATATGCAATACACATGAGCATGCATGACATCTCCATTTTCGCAATTTCATGTTTTTGTAGTACACACAGAGAAGATTACAGCATTTAAAAGTTTTCAAAAATGGCCCCCAAAACTCCATTATTGTCTATATGAATGACCAAAGGCATAAAAAGTTTTCTTTTATAGCTGAAAATGGTGTTGTGTAAACGGCTGAAATATGAAACAAGCTATTTTAGCAAGTTGGTTTCAATAGGTGCTGTTTGTGGACTTACAAGGAAGTTTTGAGTTCTGAAACTTAGACAATGTTTTTATAGTACAGTGACCTCTGACATTCAAAACATCCAGGAAAATTTGAGTTCTCATTTCATGACCCCTCTAATGCATTCTTGCTGATTAAGTGTTAATATCTTTCAAAAAAAATAAAAATCTTGAGCCCACATTTTGAATGGAGGGTACTGTTTATTTTACTTTATTTATTAATGTTGCTTCCACATTAAAATGGAGTAAAATTAAAGGATAATGTACAAGAATATGATTCTATGAATGTGCATCCATAACAATTGTTTTCATGCTTTGAAATGCAATAATCATACCTATGTAAATGAAACCACAGTCTCCCCTGCTCACTCATTCTCCACCAAGAGAAACGTAGGCTGAAAACGGTTGATTTGATCTAATCCAATGCCGCTTTCAGCTTTAAATAAGAGTGTCATACTCCTGCATCATTTTACATGTTTTACCATATTCAAATTCGTTCCACAAATCTTCACTTTTTTTTTTCCCCTCAAATCAGCACCTGAAAATGCAGAGAAATCTGCAAATTCTGTCTAGGCCTACTTAGTGCAAATGAAAAATGTGGAGGTGTGGGAGAAGAGGAGGACGGGCACACCAAAAAGAGGAAATGGCACAAAAACTTGAGTTGAATGACTTGTGCGGCACGGTTTAGTTGCTTAGACAGGCTTTGAAAAAAGGAAGTAGGACACGCAAATATGTCCGATAACATCAGCGAGCCTCATGACTGGGCTTTTTCACCCAGTGCCTCTCGAGCAATTCTAGGCCATTTGTTTTCTGATTAGCCCCCGATGGTTTTGCATGACCACCCAGCGCAGTCTGCAAACCAGAGCTTCTGTAGCCAGCCAGACCGGGCTTTCCTGCCACGGCCGCCCTGCTTTCTCCTGATAGGTGAGAAATTAGCACAGCGGAGGTTGTGGTGAGCAAGCTGCCATTTGGAGACGCCGCAGACTCCTACTAGGGGATTGCCAAATCACAGAGGCCCTTTAAAGTGCAGAAGTAGGCTTTTCCTGTGAGCCCCGGTGAAGATTGATGTACAGATTTTTGTATATTGTGTTAAAGCTCGTGTGCTGCCCAGCCCAGAGTTTCGAGTTTGAGGAAGCGTGTGGGTCTCGGAGGTTTTTTAGTGCCAGCAGTCCATCTTTATTGTGACCGGTGTGTTCTGCTTTTAGTGTGACAAATGGATGTAAGTGTTATTAAATAATAATGTAGATGCAGGAGGGAAAGCACAGGAGAGCTGTAACTGTCAAGAAAGAATTTCTGCTTGTAAGGAAATCTTTCAGCTTGTTTACGCACTTTCTGTGAACAGACGATTAATAATTTGTTGGTAGCCCGGTGTAGATGTGGTTTTTATAGTATTACATTTTAACGTTTATTTGGGTTTAGATATGGACTTTTGAGCGAATCATTGGTCACATTTCACCAGAAAATTAAATAGAAAAGTCTATTACATATTAAAATATAATAATAATAATAATAATAATAATAATAATTATTATTATTATTATTATATATTATTATATATATATATTATATATATATATATATATGTTTTATTATTTTCACTTTTTTTTCAAAAAAAGAGAATTTTTTAAATACCATTATGTGCTTATTTATTTTAAATATTTAGGGATTCTCAATACAGTAAGAGATTTTTAGGTATTATTAAATTAAAAAATAGTACAGTAAATATTGTGTGTAAATACTTCACTGATCACTTTCGTGACAATTAAATCATATTCCTAATAATAATTTCTCTTGTTTGAGTTTGAGGTGAAATCTCATAATAAGGTTTTGTAATAATAATAATGCGCCGCAGGAGAAGCGGGGTAATCTTTAGGCTCTGCTTTATTATTATTATTATGGAGAAAGAGAACAAATATAGAACAGACAATTTGACCAACAACAGCAATAATAGTATTAGCGTTTCTCTGTTATTAATATTACAGTGGTGTAGTATTATTGTATACCCACTTCTTTATCTGTTGTATACCCACTTCTAAATCCCTCTTGGTACCCAAAAATATTTTAAAAAAATTGCGCATTAAAAAACGGTTGCAATACCACGACAACCGTTTTATTACGTGCTTCTTGTGTATCCTGCTTTGTGACAGTGTGCCGCGCGAGCGCGAGGTCTCTCTTTCCCATCAACTTTGACAGCTGCGCTTTCATTAAACCATCCTCGAATCACAGCACAGCTATCTTTATCTTATGTGTAGCCTATTTGATTTGTCAAGACGGCTCGATTATAAATCAATTTATTTGGAAGGGAAGCTGGTTATGTCTTAATGGATCGCGTTTCAGTCAATTTCAATTCATTCTGTTGTCTGACAACAGAAACAGAAAAAATATACCAATGAAAACAGTTTAATTGAGAATTTAGCTGCATCAAAATAATGTGGGCACAGAGAGGGAAACAAATGTTATTTATTTTTACATGTTCAGAAGAAGAGCTACCCTTCCTTGAAAATTAAACAGGTTTTTCAGTATTCTCAGAGCAAAGAAAGAGAAGTAATAGGAACAGTATTTCTATGTTCTTTCTTCATATGTCTAATAGACTGAACAATTCTTTGAAAAACACAGACATATGAAAATGCCTGCTCTTCAGCTATGTATGTTAACTATGGTTTCACTAATAATAAACATATATTGCATAAAGCATCCATATTTGTCCATGCCCATGTTGATTAAAGTATTAAAAATTGAAAAGTAAATAAGGTACATAGAACAGATAAAAATTAAAATTAAAATTTTACCTGTAAATACAGACTATTAGAAAATTGCATTTTAAAATCCAGTCTGCAGTTTTTGTTCAGTCCATGCGAAAATCCACCCACATAAATCGGTTTTAAATAATATAATAATTTATATTGACGCATCCCTTTTCTTAAAATAAAAAAACAGTTTAAAGGTTCAATTGTGAGGTACATTTTATAATTTATTTAGTTTTTTGTTAAAACTTGTATCTCAATGTAAATTGCTATTTCGTGGTTCACATGAAAGAATAAAAGTGTTCTAAATGAATAAATGTAAATGAAAGAATCATTATACTGTACATGCAAAATAGAAACTGGACTGAACTAGGGCACAGTAATGCATCATGACAGAAGTGTGAACCTCAAGGTTGATCTAGGTAAATTTGCTTCATTTTCTTAATGTATAGGGCCCCATTCCTATATTTGCCTGGGGCCCCCAATGGTTTCTTACTTGTTTGAGTCCGCCCCTGCTCTGATGCGTCCTGTTCCTGTGAAATAGCCAAACAGTCACCTGGAGATATTTTTGACATAAGGTTTTCCAATCGCATGTGCAAAGCAAATATTCCCTAAAAACATCCAGTAAAGACTCTTTGCATGCGGTCAGGAGTGTGGTGCGCCGCACGAGGCGTAAACACTCTCATACAGTGTATGTTTCATTTCTACTCGAGCCGGATGGCGCTCTCGCGAGAAAGCTCTGCTTAAATGGCCTTCTACTCAGTGCTGCAGTTTGAGCTACTAATTTAGAGTCGTGACGGAGAAAGAGAACTGAATAAGATGAAGACAGTCACTTTGCGACAATATGTTTATGTGTGTTTTTCAAGTCATCTAGTAATAAAAAACATTTGACTGAATAATGCATGCTAATTGATAGCATTTATTACACTTGGCAACAGATAGCCTAAGCTATAAAAAATATTCTGCCTTACTGTGATAAAAATGGGGGGGAAATGTAGTATGTATATTGCTAAACAAATCATAAAATTGTCATTAGAAAATACAGGAAAAATATTATAAATTATTGGTTATGTATAATATACACAAGCATGAGATTTCTCAGAATAAAAGCAAGAGGTAATAATTAATAAATAATAATCGTAATAAAACCTGAAAACAAAAAATGTATTATATTTGAATTTCTGTCCCCCTACTTCTGAAATGATTGAGAATCAATTTTTTTGTTTGTTTCAAATAGAGATTACAATTTGAACAGACAACTAAACAAAATACAATTTCTAGAGGTTCGCAAAATGTCAGTTGACTATTTATATATTCATTTATTTATTTTTTTATGCAAAATCTACCTCTTCTGTGGATAATATTATTTTCATAATGTTTCTCAAGCAGCAGAAGTTAAGTGACAGTGGCAAATATTACAATAGTGAACTAAATACAGACTAGTTTTAATGTCACTGTTTATCCTTTGCCGGGCCGTTTAAAAAAAAAATTGGGGGCATAAATTAAGGTATACCCACTTCTCCAGGCACCACTATTGCTATTAGGGATGTGCATCAGCGATCGAGTCCTCGATTAACCGGCCGTGACAGCGATGATCGATCATGAAAACGATGATCGTGTGAAAAAAAACAATTCTGATTGGTTATAGCAGCACTTTGAGCGGCACCCTGAGCTCTGATTTTTTAGCTTGCAACAGCATGCGGTTCAAAGTATAGACGTGAGAAGAGAGAGAAGCTTGGCTTTGAAGTCACGTAGTGATGTCTGGGTTTGCTACATACACATCTGATTAATCTAATAGTTTTGCGATGGGATGTTAACATGTATTTACATGCAGCTGAATGTGCTGCAGTGCATATTACCAGTATTTAGTTTCATGCTCCAATGCAATGCCCGATATTGACTGAGTTATTTGAGACGGTCATATTGCTTTTAGATGTTTCTTTTTAAAAAATACCGATCCTGTAATAATGCATCAGTGATGTTTTTACTTCGTATGACTTCGAAAACATGCAGGCAATTTTAGGAATCACTTGATAATGTAGATGAAAATATAGCACACATCTGCCATAAACATTAATGACATAAGTATTATAATGAGAACTTTATAGAATGTGAAATCTATAGTAAATCCTGTCCTTGCCCGTGTTTCAGCACGCTGTTGAAAGCGCATCACGGCGGGAGCTCTCTCTCTCTCTCGCTATAGCGCGTAACTTAAAGTTCACTGGAATTTCATAAACATAGCATGATGATGAGAACTTTATAGGATGTGAAATCTTTAGTAAATCCGTCCTTACCCGTGTTTCAGCGCGCTGTTTAAAGCGCATCACGGCGGTAGCGCGCTCTCTCTCTCTCTCTCGCTATAGCGTGTAACTTAAAGTTCACTGGCATATGCATCCTTTTGTGTAGATACAAGTTGTAATGTTACGTTTATGTTATGTATCCAAGTTATCTGATTAATATAATAGGAAGCGTCATAGAACGGGTTTCAGTTTATTGGCATAAAGTCAGCTATTCTTTTTTTAGATGCTTCTTTTTAATAACATTGCTGCATCATAATCATAATCTAACATCTAATCATGTGTTCATGTTTTCATAGACATGTTTTCATGTCATATTTTTATTTTTAACATTAATTTTCATAACAGCCTTTAGATATTTTCATTATCTCCATTACGGCCATGCCCCGCCCCCCGCACACGCCCCGCCCCCGATTACTCGATTAATCGTTTTTTAACCCCTTAAATGTCACCGTCCCATATACGGGACGCCTAAGTTTACTTCACTATATTACACTTAAATCCTAATGTAATCATGACAAAATAATCATTGGAAAAGTCTAAGTCTCCTAAATAGCATCATATATTACCATTTTTTGTTGTTACAAATTATGTAGGAACAGTAATAGATTAATTTATGACAAGAGTCCACAAGCGTCTATGATAAATCAACATCATCACAGGAGTTCTGACCTTTGTCACAAAAAGTCTTTATATCCTTGCCTTTTTCCCCATCACATGTTTTAGCAATCATCATAAGTTATATACCATTTGAAAGCTTAAAATCTCAAAATGTATCCTGTGAAAACCATTTTGAAATCGGACATTGCTTTACCATAGAAATGGTACTTCAAAATGTTTTGGCAGGCTCCTCCCCCTTAGCGGCGGTGTCATATTACAAAAAGTATTACGGTCTTTTAGAATCAAAACTTTTTATAATCTTGACAAAATACATATCGTTGGAAAGGTCAGAGTCTCAAGATTCCATATTTGGTGGTTATTTTGTTATAGATGTAATATTGAGAGAGAAATTGATAGATTTGTGACAGAAATGCATAAAAAAATAATTCAATGGAGTTTCAATGGCACCCGGTGGCTGTTTTTGGTATAACGCCTAAACAAAATTGCATATGAACCTCATTTTTTTTTATATCAACTTCAAATTTGGAACACAACTTATGTAGACATATGGCTTTAATTTTATAGCAATTTTGGATTTTTAACTATTTTTTTAAATATTTATTTTATATAAAATACAATAAAAATAGTATAATACATTTTCTTTACAGTAAATTTAAACTTCTATAACTTTTTAATACTTTAATTTTATTAAATGATTTCACTTCACTTCTGTAATAATCTGCTAATTGTCTTCTTTGAAAAGAGACCAACCTTAGGTCTGTATTCAAAAGCGTTCATGAATTATAATAATTTAAGTTTGGATACTGCACTTTCTCGTGAATTTTCAAAAATGGGGATGACAGTTAAGGGGTTAAACCTATCGATGATCGAAATGAGAAATTGCCAAAAATGCCCATCCCTAACTGCTATACAGTGCATAAACAGTGCATTCTTTGTATTTTACAACAGTTGGACACATTCTCCAGACCTTTTAAGCATGGTTTCCTTATGGAAATAAAAGACATATGGGCCATTCTACAGAATTGGAAACAACTTTAAAAAAAAATGTCCCTTTCCACAAATTTTGCATAAAAAAAAATTGTATAATAAAAAATCGTATAATATCCACAGACAAGTTTGGAATATTTGTCCTCTCCCCAAATTAGTCACTACTGAATATAATTTAATATGGGTTATATTGACCTGTGTGTGGGTATAATAGTTATTTATTATTATTATTATTATGTAATTAATAAATAAGAATATATATATATATATACACACACACACACAGGTGCTGGTCATATAATTAGAATATCATCAAAAAGTTGATTTATTTCACTAATTCCATTCAAAAAGTGAAACTTGTATAATGTATACATTCATTCCACACAGACTGATATATTTCAAGTGTTTATTTCTTTTAATTTTGATGATTATAAGTGACATCTAATGAAAACCCCAAATTCAGTATCTCAGAAAATTTGAATATTGTGAAAAGGTTCAATATTGAAGACACCTGGTGCCACACTCTAATCAGCTAATTAACTCAAAACACCTGCAAAGGCCTTTAAATGGTCTCTCAGTCTAGTTCTGTAGGCTACACAATCATGGGGAAGACTGTTGACTTGACAGTTGTCCAAAAGACGACCATTGACACCTTGCACAAGGAGGGCAAGACACAAAAGGTCATTGCAAAAGAGGCTGGCTGTTCACAGAGCTCTGTGTCCAAGCACAGTAATAGAGAGGCGAAGGGAAGGAAAAGACGTGGTAGAAAAAAAGTGTACAAGCAATAGGGATAACCACACCCTGGAGAGGATTGTGAAACAAAACCCATTCAAAAATGTGGGGGAGATTCACAAAGAGTGGACTGCAGCTGGAGTCAGTGCTTCAAGAACCACTACGCACAGACGTATGCAAGACATGGGTTTCAGCTGTCGCATTCCTTGTGTCAAGCCACTCTTGAACAACAGACAGCGTCAGAAGCGTCTCGCCTGGGCTAAAGACAAAAAGGACTGGACTGCTGCTGAGTGGTCCAAAGTTATGTTCTCTGATGAAAGTAAATTTTGCATTTCCTTTGGAAATCAGGGTCCCAGAGTCTGGAGGAAGAGAGGAGAGGCACAGAATCCACGTTGCTTGAGGTCCAGTGTAAAGTTTCCACAGTCAGTGATGGTTTGGGGTGCCATGTCATCTGCTGGTGTTGGGCCACTGTGTTTTCTGAGGTCTAAGGTCAACACAGCCGTATACCAGGAAGTTTTAGAGCACTTCATGCTTCCTGCTGCTGACCAACTTTATGGAGATGCAGATTTCATTTTCCAACAGGACTTGGCACCTGCACACAGTGCCAAAGCTACCAGTACCTGGTTTAAGGACCATGGTATCCCTGTTCTTAATTGGCCAGCAAACTCGCCTGACCTTAACCCCATAGAAAATCTATGGGGTATTGTGAAGAGGAAGATGCGATATGCCAGACCCAACAATGCAGAAGAGCTGAAGGCCACTATCAGAGCAACCTGGGCTCTCATAACACCTGAGCAGTGCCACAGACTGATCGACTCCATGCCACGCCGCATTGCTGCAGTAATTCAGGCAAAAGGAGCCCCAACTAAGTATTGAGTGCTGTACATGCTCATACTTTTCATGTTCATACTTTTCAGTTAGCCAAGATTTCTAAAAATCCTTTCTTTGTATTGGTCTTAAGTAATATTCTACTTTTCTGAGATACTGAATTTGGGGTTTTCATTAGATGTCACTTATAATCATCAAAATTAAAAGAAATAAACACTTGAAATATATCAGTCTGTGTGGAATGAATGTACACATTATACAAGTTTCACTTTTTGAATGGAATTAGTGAAATAAATCAACTTTTTGATGATATTCTAATTATATGACCAGCACCTGTGTGTGTGTATGTATATGTATATATATATATATATATATATTAAATGTAATTTATTTGTGTATATAATAATAATAATAATAATAATAATAATAATAATAATAATTATTATTATTATTATATTAATATAATATCAATACTATATATATAATATACACACATATGTACATAATTTTGTGATAGATAGAGAAAAGTTTTGTATTAAAGGAATAGTTCACCCAAAAATGAAAATGTGATGTTTATCTGCTAACCCCCAGGGCATCCAAGATGTAGGTGACGTTGTTTCTTCAGTAGAACAAAAACGAAGATTTTTAACTCAAACTGTTGCAGTCTGTCAGTCATATAATGACAGTCAATGGGACCCACGGCTTTGAGAGTAAAAAAAAACATACACAGACAAAACCAAATTAAACCCTGCAGCTCGTGATGATACATTGAGGTCTTAAGACACAAAACATTCGGTCTGTGCAAGAAACTGAACAGTATTTATATAATTTTTTACCTCTGATCCACCCCAATGTCCAACTGTCCTGAGCACGTTCACAACGCCACAACGTTGGTGCGTGAGTGACGTATACGTGCGACAGATCGCTTCCGCGCATGCGTCTACTAAGCCAGAGCACATTGACGCGTCACACGGCTGTTGTGAACGTGCTCAGGACAGTTGGACATTGGGGTGGATCAGAGGTAAAAAATTATATAAATACTGTTCAGTTTCTTGCACAGACCGATCGTTATGTGTCTAAAGACTTCAATGTATCGTCACGAGCCGCAGGGTTTAATTTGGTTTTGTCTGTGTATGTTATTTTTTGTCTCTCAAAGCCGTGGGTCCCATTGACTGCCATTATATGACTGACAAACTGCAACGGTTTGAGTTAAAAATCTTTGTGTTCTACTGAAGAAACAAAGTCACCTACATATTGGATGCCCTGGGGGTAAGCAGATAAACATCACATTTTCATTTTTGGGTGAACTATCCCTTTAACATAGTTTTATAAAATGTTATGTGTTTTTGAGCTTCTTGCATGCTGTTTGTGGATGATTTTTATTTTTTATTTTTTTATGTCTCTTGTAAAGGCCCTGTTAGAAACCTGTTTAATTCTACAAGACTTCGTTAAGGCCTGTCAGCTAGTTGTTCAGGTTACCGACTCATTAGCTGATTTTTAATAACATGATGTTTTGCACATCCCTACTTTCTTTCATTCTCTCTCTCTCTCTCTTTCCTTGCATGTTTCTCCATCTCTTTGCTGGCTCTCTCTGCTCTGTTGGCACGGTGACGGAGATGAACGCTCTTGTCACCAGATGTGACTGTGAATGAGCAGCTGTTGCTCTGTCACCCAGCTGCCTCTCTTCTTGCCGTCGCCTTGACGACAGTGACTCTTATCACCACAACAAATGTTCCTGGAAAACGAGGGGTGTGACCGAGATTGCAGCTTTTTCCCCGCATCCCCTCGCCAGCCTCTTCTCCTGATGTGTCGACGCTCTTGTTTGCGCTGGCCTTTGATCAGATCTCCACTGTTATTTTTCAAAGCGTGGAAGACTCAACCTTTCTTCCGGGGAATCGCACATATCGGCGGGATACTGTTAAAGCCCTGTTCTAACAAACCCAGGCAAGCTTGTTAGAAGCCAATCAGGACGGGGACGTGCTTGCATAGAGATGTGTTTGCAATAGGGTTGCAATAGACAGCACAGAGGGCATTGCATCGGGTCACCGATCCTGGATCAGAGCCGCATCTGCTCCGTCTGATCAAAGTAACCGTGAGCTAATGAGCGAGAATGATCTACATGCAGGCCTCTGACTCCAAAAAGCCTGAGTGTTGAGTGCTGAAGGCTGCGGTTCTTCAGCGTTTTGCACTGAGGTCATGGAAAACGGGGGATTTGAGGGGTGGCGGTGCAGAGTAATCTTGGCTTAGGACGGTTAGATGTATTGTGATTGAGGGGCATACCATCTGTGTGAGAGATGCACGTGTGTGTGTGTGAAGAGGATTAGCTTCTGAAAAGCTGAATGAAAGGTTTACACACACACACACACACAGGGAAAGGTGTGATGTGGCAGCAATCTATGTTTGAGAGTGCAGGGATGTGTTCCAAACCTCAGTCAGGCAACGAGTTCACAGGCAGCACTTTTGTATGAACATGAATTTAAGTGAGCTTAACACACAGCTAAGCAAATCTTTAGTGACTAGGATGTTTATTTCTCATTAGAAATGTGCTTCCTTGGTAGTTTAAAAGTGTGAATTTGAATTGAATTTGAAATGACAGGAAGCGGCGTTTAAAAAATTAAACTGGTAATGTGTTGTGGAAAATAAGCCGTTCTTTCAGTCTGCTCCACTATTATATTATATTATTATATTGCATTCATTCATAAGCAAGTAAAGTTTGTTAACATTACATATTTGAATCATTTTATAAAAAATTGTATACACACACTAATTGTCAAATGAGTAATCGCATCCAAAAGGTTTTTTTATTTTATTTTATTTTTTTACAATATGTGTGTGTGCTGTATATTTATGTATATATAAATACACACACACAGTATGTATTTTGAAAATATTCATGTGTATTTACATGTGTATATATTTGTTCATAGAATTTATATATAAATATATTTAATAAACTATTTTTTTTCTTAAATATGTACGTGCATGTGTGTGTATTTAGATAATAAATGTACACAGTACACACTAGGGCTGTCAAAATGGCTGAAAAACTAAATTCGAATTTTGTACCTAAATATTATCAAAATTCGAATTATATTCGAATTTAAAAGGCATAATTTCAGTTAGAGGAAAAAAAGGTTTTGTCTTCTCTCCTGAGGCCACAAGAGGACGCATCGAGCTAAATATGACTAATTCACTGTTATTCAAAGCATAAAATAACACGACTATCTTTGAAAAATGTGCATAATGTTTAAAATAATGTTTAACCATATATAATTAATTAATTAAATTGCTTAAACAATTAGAAACAAAAAAGCATCATGTATATACACAGTTTAACCAATCCCAAAGAGTAACGTTTTTTTCATTTAAAAACACGAGATGCAGTGATATGGGGAGAGACCCGTCCCGCCATAAAGTTTTGAGACATGTTTTTTCAAAGTTGAACTTACAATAATTTTAAATCGCTTTCTAAATATCCGACTCTCTTTTGGGAGACACGAGTGCAACGCTGATAGATGTCCCTCTAGAAAATGTGATACATTTGCGTTCTGTGTGAACGGCTTGGTTCCAGTTTTGACGTAAACAACATCATCTCCGCATTGATGTTCTCTTTTTCCGCAGTATTTTGAATGAACAACGTATCCAGTGGGTTCAACTGGATAAGTTTAAAAAAAAAAAAGCATGAAAATGCAATGACACCTACCTACATCTTCATCGCATCTTGTGCACCACTGATAAGGCTGCCTGACGCACACCTAAAATTCGAATGCAACGTTTTGCATTCGAATGTGGATTTTTTTTAAAAATTCGACATATTGGAAATTCAATTTATTTTTTTTGACAGCCCTAGTACACACACACATTATGTGAACAAAAACATTTATTTTGACCGATGTATAATATATCTCAGTATATATAGAGGGCGGATCAAATTCAGGAAGTGAATTGGAATTTAAAAGCCATTCAGTTCAATTCTAAATGGCACATATCCATAGTAGATATCAAACCCAGAAGTTGCAATAAATGGGGAAAAAGGCATTATGAATTCATTGACTCATTCTCAGTGGTACAGATGCCTTTTTTTAGCCACCAAATGATGCACCTGTGTGATTATGGGATATCATCATCATGAAGAATACATCTTATGCTGCCTTCAAAAATCAACCAGAGGAACGTATGAGGTTCCCTAAAAAGCTGAAAATGAGAGTTTCAAAAGTGTTATTTCCAGCCCTTTAAAAGTCATACAGATGAATAAAATCTTAAAAGGTCACAGGAATTTCTATATACACTGTATATTTTTTTTCTAGTTCTTAAGTGTTTTCCTCAGCTGGGAATGATCATTTATGAGTGCGATCTCTATAGAAATTATTTTTTATAAACCCTTATTTCTTAAAAGTCAAGGAAGAAACATGATGGAAATCATTCATCAGAAAGAGTGGGAACCCTGAAGGTATCTCACAGGAGTGCTGGCTTCAGACGAGCTGTTTTGTCTTCCCATCTCCGTCTGTCATCTTTCAGAAACAGCCCAGGATGTTTTCCTCCATAGCCAGCTGGACCTTGACCCCTCAGGACGTTTTGTGGCTTGGCACATCTCTATCTAATATATCTCAGGTTAACCCAGATGGTGTTCATGGCCTGGGATCAAATTATTGGGTATTGCTTTTGCTGAAGGACGTGCACGGATGTGATTGACAGCCCGATAAGCCAATAGGGTAATCTTATTAGATGGAGGTAACGTCCTTCACGCTACATGATGTTCAAACAGTCACTCAAGGTGAAGCCGACGTTATATAATTGGTTTCCTCGGCTCTTGTTATATATATTTTTTTATGCATAAATCGAGCTGTAGATCCTTGAAATCCCGGGATCAGTGTGGCGGTAGACACGGAGTTAAGCGCACGAGAGAGAGAGAGAGAGAGAGACCAATAC
Source organism: Schizothorax lantsangensis (assembly GCA_027422415.1). NCBI lineage: Eukaryota > Metazoa > Chordata > Actinopteri > Cypriniformes > Cyprinidae > Schizothorax > Schizothorax lantsangensis. The sequence continues at coordinate 6,358,864 of CM049844.1, forward strand.
CACACTCGACAACCAAACCAGAGATTGGGCGCTTTTAATCAGAGCACCGCTCGCTATGGGGAAAATGCGACAAGCAACCTAATTTAGAGCTCCAAATCCCAAAGCCATCAGTGTGTGTGTGTGTGTGTTTGCCTATGCATGGATACTAACACCAGTGAATGAAAACACCTGACGTTTAGCCCAGATAAGCTGGTGCAGGGTGGTTGTTCTGCCTCGTTCAATTCCAAATACCGTGTTATGATTAAAAGGCTTGATATAGAAATCCGCAGCCTTGCTGAGTGTGAGCTTCTCCCTCTGAAACGAATCAAAGGAAACTCACCTTCTGCGAAGGCCATGGATGCTATGATCTGTTTGTCCACAGGTGCACCTCAGCCTTGTCTGAATTTTTGGGAGAATGGAGAGCTTAGAAAGGGAATAGAAGATGGAAAGTGTCTTGCTGGGTTTGGAGCGGTCATGTTTCATGTCTGTTTTTGATGGCATGTTTGGTAGTTGTGTTGATATGGTACAAGGTTGATACAAAAAGCACTTTGGTGAGCATTTGCAAATATTAGTAAATGCATCGGGTATCATGAGCTAACAATGAACAATTTGTGTTGGTTAATCTGTGTTGTCTTTATTTTTGGTTAACTGAAAAAGCTGAAATAAAATATAAATATTGGTTAAATTTTGCCTTGCTAACTAACTGGAATAAAATAAGTTGAAGTACTAAAACTAAATAAAACTAAATAAAAATAAATAATATTAAAAAACTAATAAAAATGACAAGCACATGACAAAATGACTAAAACCAAATAAAATTAAAATGAAATAAAAATAAAAAACAAATAAAATGAAAACTGAAAATTATAAAAATAAAAACAATAAATACTATGATGGAATATAAATACTAAAGTAAATTTGAAAAACAGTAATAAATACTATCATAGATTATACATAATACAAAAAATAACATGATTTATTGTTTATATATACATGCGCACGCACACACACACACACACACACACACATTTTAAGTGTTATTAAAAGTAAAAAATTAAAACATGAAGTGTTATAATGAAGAAATAAAAACATTAATAAAAAAATATTAAATATTATCATAGATTTTACATAATACTAAAATATTTTTAGATTAAATATTATGAACCAACCTGAATTTACCAAAATATTGCATGTAAACTTCAACCCAAATAAATAAATGCAGTAAAAAAGTGTTTTAATGCCTAATATTGACACGTAATGTTTTTGTAAAATGTTTTAAATGCCTTTTGAGGAAGAAATATTGACAAATACTTATTGATTTAAGATTTGCTGATTATTTTCCTGTAATGGCTCATGTATCATAATATATTATGTATTAATAAATCAATGAAATAAAACAATTAGACCTTACTCTGATAAGATCTGTATAAAATGTTCAGTTTGTAAATTATTTTGTGAATGAGATATGGTACTGTGGATTCCTATTAACTTATAACACCTGTAGCTTCATTGTATGGTCTGGTAGCTGAAATGCATTTGGTGTTTTGTTTTTTTCCACGTGTTTTGAAAGTCCTTTGCTTGTCTAAGTGGGCTGTTCTCGGCCTTTTTTGAAGACCAGTCAAAAGACCAAAGAATGAGATATGGTACTGTGGATGGAAAGCACGAAGGTCCTATTAACTTATAACATCCCTCCTGCTTCTTCTGCTCCCTTGTTAACCTCCATTATTAGCTTCATTGTATTGAATTAAACTCTTCTGGTAGTAACTAACTCTGAAATGCATTTGGCTTAATTTTTGTTTTGTCAGAAAAACATTTTTTCCACGTGCTTTGAAAGTCATTATAGGAAATAATATTTAGATATTTTTACTTTGATACCTTTATCTCAAACTTGTCAGAGTTTAATGAATTTAAGTGTATATAAAACATAACAAAAATACATGGCTGTTCTGAAAAAAAACAAGCCGGCATTACAGGGAATAATATTTAATAAGATACCTTTATCTAGCAGAGTTTAATTAATTTAAGTAATGTATATAAAACATAAAATACAAGACTGTATATAAAAACAGAATTCATTATGGGGAATAATATTTAGAAAAGACCAGCGTTTAAGTCAAAAGTCTTTGCTACGCCGTTTCTCAATTCTTCATCGAGTGTTGAAAACATGCTTGGCCTCTTCCACGGTTATTGAATGGAATAATAATAAAAAACAAGCCTTGTGCAAGCACGATATTTTTAACGTGATACCTTTAAATCAAATGGTGTTGTTGTTTAATGGATTTGTATTATTCATTAATTAAAAGTTGTAAAATTATTATAAAACACATAAAATATCCAAAAACAGAGCCTTGTGCAATAACAGGGATGTTTTTCTGAACATTTTAGTATTGGTTTTATAGTATAATGTAATGTAGTTAAATTGTTTAATTAATTTATATGGTTAATTTTTTTTATAATTTTGTTTTCTAAAAATTAAGCCTTTAACATAAAGGGCTCCATTATACGGCTCATAACCGTTAAGGTTTAATTCTTATGAAACCGAATGCGCGCTCACTGAAGTGTGCTTAGCAACAACCCGCTCTCATTTAGGGGCTAATCACCCGGGAGTTTTACCACAGTGCGAGCTCGTAAACCTACAGTGGGAATTTCCTATAAATATGAGCACCGACAGGAGCTAGGAGCTGCCAGCTGCCATCGCCTCTCAAAGTTGGTTTTTGCCAGGCTGTCTCCTAGCAGAGATCAGCACTAACGGTTAGCTCTGAGGCTACACTCCGGCTATAATGTGATTTAGGGCTTTTCGGTAATGTGATGAACGCTGTTACATGTCGACAGCGGCGCTCTGGGGGAATGTGTGCTCGTGTCTAAATTTGTGCATGTGGCTCGCTGGGGCTTCATTATGGAGAGATCTTTACGATTCAGAGCCGCTCTCGTGGGAGCTTGCCTTACTGTAGCACATACAGGTGTCCGTTAATTGATTCCGTGCATGGCCGGTGTTGTGCCCATTATCGACCCCCTGCCAAATTATTACCCCTCTCGTTGAAATCGCTATTTGATTGCCTAATCCTAACCCCACCCCTAATCCTAACCCCTCCCCCACACCTAACCCTAAACCTACCAATACTAGGGGGGTAATAATCTGGCAGGGGTCACAATTGGGCACAACACCGGTGTTGTGCCGAGATCTGCACCCCTGCCAGATTATGCATCCCCTCGTTGAAATCGCTACCTGATTGCCTAACCCCTCCCCCACACCTACTCCTAAACCTACCAATACTAGGGGGTGCATAATCTGGCAGGGTGCAGAATTCGGCACAACACCGGCCACTTCAGTCACGCGCAGATGATCGCACTTCATCCGAGAGCTCAAGCACGCCTTGAATAATCTGCACTCACTCGCCCCCATTGCACCCACGTCCTTCTAAACATCCCGATTCAGTCACGTTTACATCCGCACCTGTGACCCTCTCGTATTCACTGTGGTGAGGTTTTCTATTATGCAGTTTTCCCGTAATGCGATTAACCTTTGATTCAGCAGGAGAAAGTCCCAGAAGACCGCATTGCTAATCCTTAACATATGAGTTTTGCTTCCCCCCCCCCCCCCCGATTTCATTCTCCCAGTTTAAAGGAAAAGTTGACATTACAAGCGTTTTCTCACTCTCGTGACTTACTTTCTTGTGTGGAATAAAAATGAATATTTAAAGGTATTCTGGTCTCTTTTGTCAATATAATGAAAGTGAATGAGAACTAAGGCTGTCAGACCTCAAAATGACTAAAAAGAATCATAAAAGTGGTAAATTTAAAAAATCATAAATATGGTGAATTAATTCATTTTTCTTTATTTTTTTCCCCCTGGTTCATCTGAAGTGATACGATGCATTTGTGAGGAACAGACGTTTGTGAGTCTGACTTGTGAACAAAAGGAGTTTTTGTATGTTTTAAAAAGCCATTTGGTCCAGGTCACAAAACTGAGCCGAATGATACATTCAGTGAATTGAACTGATTCAGGTCATTGACCTCAACTCACTGACTTAATGAACCGCAGTTTCACTGGAGGTAACAATTATCAGTGAATAACGAATTAAAGTTTGGGTTAACCTTAAAAGTGGTTCCTATGATTTTTTTTCCCCAGGTCTTCTAAAGTCATACAGTTCATTTGTGAGAAACAGACATTTGTAAAGAGAATTTTTTTTTTTTGTAGGCCTATGTTTTTAAAGAATCGTTTGATCCAGTTCAGAGAACTGATCTGAATGATTCATTTAGTGAATTGAACTGATTCGGTTCTTGAGTTCAGAAACTCACTGACTTAATGAACTAGTCACAGGAGTTTCACTGGGGTTGAAGATTATCCGTACTTTATTAAATTAGGCTACATTTTAGCCTAACCATAATTTTTTTCCCATGTCTTCTGAAGCCATATAATTAATTTGTGAGGAACAGACATTTTTGAATCTGACATGTGAGGAAAAGGATATTTTGTATATTTTTAAAGAAACATTTGATCCAGTTCAGAGAACTGTTCTGAATGATTTATTCAGTGAATCACACTGATTCGGTTCTTGTTCAACTCACTGACTTAATGAACCAGACACGAGTTTCATTGGAGGATTTTCAATGAATGAATACAATTTTGGTCTGTTTATTACACAGAGCAATTGTATGGCTTTAGAAGATATGAAATATAGTGTGCAAGTAATGTGCACTGCTTCTATTATTTTTGCATGTTGCTTTTGAAGCGGATTTATTGTAATTGTATGCTGGCCATTTTGTGTTTCATGGAAGGTTGTAGAGGTTTGAAATGACAAGGGTTAGTAAAGCATGAATTATCCTTTAAGCACATGACTTCTCACTCTTCTAAACTGGTTCATTTTGTTGAGTTCAACTAACTGTCTCAGGCCCCGTTTACACTAGTGCGTTTTCGTTTTAAAACGCATAACTTTCGCTACGGTTACGCCTAGCGTTTTTACACTACTCCGGCGTTTTCAAGGTCGAAAACGGAGACTTTTGAAAACGCTGCAGACCCCGTTTTAGTTTGAAAACTCCGGGGTTGCGTTTCAGTGTAAACGGACCAAAACGGAGACTTTTGAAAACGATGGCGTGGCTGCCCACATTCTCTCTGCGTATCCTTGATGACCGTGTAAACAATAACAGCATGCTCCTTATTGTAACCATAGATATGTATAGGTAGATTCCCCATTTGACCACTCCGAGCACGCAGACGCGTCCGCCATCTAAATAACAGGGAATCTACCTATACATATCTATGGTTGTACCTGCATTAGTGATGAAAAGTTTGATTTTCAAGAGATTCGTTCACTTTCAGTTCGTTCACTAAAATGATTCGTTCAGATTCGTTCAGTGACCATTTCTTCGTATTACATAAATACGCCAGCAGGTGGCGAAAAAGAGTGTATTATGTGTTATTATGTCTCAACGAACGTACTGCATTTACTTGTTACAAAAAACTGATTTGGCTTTATTGTTAATAAAGTATTAATTGTCAGATTATTGTCAGATGTTAACGCATTCATAAATCTCGGATGTTAAACGTGTCGTGGAGTTATGTTCTGTATGTTAAATGTGAATATATAAACAAGTGTATGTGCACAGTAACTGCTTTGCATCCGCTTTTCTGATTGTGAACGAGATGACTCAAATGACCGACCTACCCGCAAATGTCACGAACGACATGTACCAGTTCATTTAATTCGTTCACGAACGAGATCTCTCTCTCGTCAGACTCAAAACAGCACCTCGGTCAGTGATGGGCGTGTTTCGTTCAGTAACCGTTCGTGAATGAAAAGAACCAGTTGTTGAACGATTACAATGGTAAAATGTAAATTTCTTTCTTTGCTGCAAATATGCCAAACTACACGAGCCTAGCTCAACCTGTGCACCATCATTATCATTCAAAAACTGGTTCTTACATTCACGAACGAGATACCAGTTCATTCAACTAGTTCACGAACGAGATCTCTCTCTCGTTCAGAGCAACTCGGTCAGTGAAGGGCGTATTCGTTCACTACATTCAACAAATCACATGCTCTGTCACATCTCATACTCGAATGCTATTGGCTCGAGGTTTAGTCAGTCTTTGACCGGATGAAACAGTCCACAGACTAGAGCTAACAGCGCCATGCTGCTCTGAAGGGAGGAATTTCAGTGAACGAGAAATATGAGTCAATGGATTACGTGAACGAGAACGATTCGTTCACCAAAAAGATTCGTTCAAAAAGTAACATCACTAACCTGCATGAATGGTCACGTGACATGGTCACGTGGTCGCGTTTTCGGTTGTGTAGTGTAAACGGAGATCGTTTCTGAAACGCAATGATTCTGTCACAGTGAATGATTCAGTTAACAGCTCACTTGAGGAGAGTGAATAATGCCTTAAATTCACACTTTCACACAAAGCTATTGAATGACTTCATGATTGCATACAAGCCATATAGACTCTTTTTTATGATTATGAGTCCTTTTTGAATCTGTAAAGCCTCAGTCTTTCTTCATTATAACTGCATGGAAAAGAATGACCTGCATTTTTTTTTTTTTTTTTTTTTTTAATCTCATTTTGTGTTTCGCAGAAGGTCAAACAGGTTTCATATAATGAAGGTGATGAAATAATAACTGTTTTTCCATTTTTTACAGAGTTAATCCTTTAAGCAAATTACTTCTCACTCCTCTAGTCTGAATCTACTAGGGAATTCTGGGAAATGCAGTCTTTGAGAGGGGGATTTGGAAGCGAGCGCACTGGTCTGGGGAATTTGCAGTTGGCACGCTGTAATTACAGTGGCGGTGGCTTTCTTTGTGGCACTGACGTGTGGTAATATGGGAAAATCAATGCTTCGCTCCCGCTGTGGAGGGAATACATTTGTCCAAACACGCACTCGCACGCACGCACGCACGCATTAGACACAGTCGGGCCCCACAAAAGCACGGCGCCTCACATTCTCCCTCGCTGCGTTCATGTGGCTTGTTTACATGCTTGTAAGGTAATTGTACACTGTCGTCCCTTTTAGACAGAGCGGCGGGCAAACAACTTCACTCGTCCTGAATCAATTCTAACAAAGTGATCAGACCTGTGCCGGGCTAATGAGGAGAGAGAATTGATGACGGCGAGTAAATATGCTATAACAATTCCCGTCTCTTTCAGTTTCTTTAAGTGCTCTCTCCGCTCCTCCGCTTCCACCCTCATTCTCCGTGTTCAGTGTTAGTATAAGTGTACGACCGGCTGGCTCTAATGGCACTCAAATGAGCCTCGCCGTCCAGCGCCTCGAGGCCTCTGGCGACGTGGCGTCCAGCTGGCGGAATAATGGAGGAAGTGCGTTCACGTACGCGTGCCCACCTGCAGACTGTTTATCTCTCTTCCCCTCCCGTCTTTGTTCTTATTTTCATCTTTGTCATGCAGATGAGCTGTTGTTCCTTCACTCATCTCCACAATCAAACCTCCATTTTTAAAGATGCACCGATATCCATTTCACAAGGATATAAATCTACGCTATATGAATCTGTAATTTATCACGCTACAAGTGAGGTTAGGCATCACGTACGATATGAAAGATGGAGATATCAAGCATAATTAGTTTATTATGCATTGCTAAGTAGCATTTTTAAAGGTTGTTCAAACTTTTTTCAAGTAATGTACTTTAGAGGCTCATTTTTATGCATGAACGCGCACCGCTCGGGGTCTGTTATCGTTATGTGCTTACAGCCACTCAATCTAACATGCGCTCTTAAGGGAAAAGAGCTCTTCAGTGCGTCCCATTTCTATGGATAGTGCACTTAAAGGGTTAAAGACCCCGTGAAATCTAATTTTGAGTTTTTCTAGCTTTTTCTCCATGCCTTTTAGCATCAAAGACATCTATATGCTAGTATTTTCCTATAAGTTGAGTAAATAAACATTTAATGTGTCTAAAATGTATAGGCATAGAATGAAAATACTTAAGACTCATGTTGTACTACACAGGTTTTTGTCCAATCAGATGCTCTCTAGAATGAGAGAGACCCTCCTCCAGTGCTCCACTAACTTAATGATACATTGTGTTTCTGTTACATAAAATTTAACGTGATGAGATTTTGCCCTCAGCCAAAACTGTTTGCTCTGGAACAAATAATAGATTGAGACCAAAGACTGCCTGTTAGATTAACCCAAAATGAATTATATCTCGTGTTTAACCACTATAGAGACATAAGAGCCAGCGGTAAATTCCAGAAGATCTGGCTGAGATGAGGCTGCTCTCAGTGGGTTCATGAGTGCTTGAACGGCCGCTGACGCCCTGGAGCTCACATCTCTGAAAACGTCAAAGTAAATTTTCAATTAGACGTAATCGTTATTAACAAACTGCATATTTAAAGTCTAAACAAATACATGGTCACCTAAAAAACTACATTCCGTGACACACAAACAGTATTATTTATAAAGGTAAAGTGGATCTGGGCATCCGCCATGACACTCGCTGTAAGAAAAACTGCAATCGGATCGATACCAATGGTGAAACGGTTGGAGTTCTGTTATCAATAGAATATCACACTCTTATCAGCCAATCAGATTTGAGGATATATATATATATATATATATATACAGTATTTATATATATATATATATATATTATATACACATACACACACAAAGAAAACAAGTAGATAGAATAGAAAAAGAATATAGAAAGCTATATATAATATAGAATGCATATTTCGCTTCTGAATACTTGCTCTTGTACTCTGCTCGTCTTCTCTTCTTTCTGTCTCTGAGCTCTTTTCTTCCTTCTCTTCTCCCCTGGCATGCTCTCTTCCTCTCATTCTCAGTTTTCTCTCCTCCACCTGTTCACCTTTTGCAGATTGGCTCTCCCCCTCACCTCTGCATCCGTTTTCTCTCGCTCCCTCCCCCTTTTCTCATTTCACCTGCATCTTTATTCTTTTATTATCTTTCCCTTCTGCTCTCATGCCCTGCAATTCCTCCACCTCAGCTCTGAAATCTCTTTCTGTTCCACCCCTTTCACCTCGTTCTTTAGCTCCCTTGCCATCTCCTGCTGTTCCTCTCTCTCTTACATTTCAGTCTGTTCCTTCTCTTCCCTCTTCTACCTTCTACAGTACATCTTCATTTTTTTTGCCAACTCTTCTCTATCTGTCTTTCTGGCTTCTTCATTACTTTCATTGCTTCTTTCCCACCTATTTGCTCTTCTCTGTCACCCATTTACAACTCGAGAGTTCTTTGGCCCCTCAATGTCCTAATGGGTGAGTTTTATGGTTGAAGTCTATCATCTGTGCAGGGCCCAAAATGAAATGTTTTGCCACATCTACCAATTCACTTATTGGTTATTTCATTATTTACTTATCTATTCATTTGTTTAATCATTTTTTATAACAATTAGGTGAAAAGTTTCATGGCTGGTAACCTTTACAAATGTACAACTGTACTTTACTTTTTTTTTTACACTCCATACACCATAATGACAAAGCAAAAAACGGGTTTGTAACAACTTTGCTAATTTCTTAAAAATAAAAAATTGAATAATAATAAATTGTTGTTCGAAAACAGTAATTTAAAGCTGTTTAACATAAGGCAGCAACATAAAATATGGAAAATTGAGAGGTATGAATACTTTCGCAAGGCACTGTGTGTGTGTATATGGATGTGTATACAATACGTGTGTGTGTGTCTGTGTATGTGATCAATTTTATAGATTTTTCATAGTTGGCCTGGATTTTGTAGATTTCACTTTAATTGTGCACATCTCTTAAATCAGAGACGGTCATTATAATTTTTTTTTTTTTAACAATTCTATTTAAACCATGTAGTATCTTGCAGTTCCAAATAAAGTTAAACCAGCCAACTGGCAAGTACATTTTATTTGGCAAAGCCAGTTTTTACTCTCAGTGGGTATTTGGCATTTGTTCATTTTGGACCCGGTTGATATAAAAAAAAAAAATTATATTGTGCATAAAGAATCTTACTGATCCTAAAAACAGGCGTTGTTGTCTTCTCTAAGTCTGTTTTGCAATCTCTCCTCCTCTCTCCCTCCCTGCTCATCACTTTCTCCTCCTCCTCGGGTCAGGTGCTGGCAGCATAAATGTTGCCTGTCAATAATTTAATAAGAGAGGAGTGCCTCCCCCTCTTTCAAACAGTCATATCAATAATACATGGCTCACATGTAGAATAGGGTTGCTCGGCCAGCCCTTGCTTTTTGTGCTGAAAACAGCCATGAGAATGTGTAAAATAAGTGGACGAATGCATGCAAGCTCGCAGAAAATATCTGTGCATGAGGGTTATGGAAAATAATTCATGTGGCGTGAGTGTAAAGACCGCTTCCAGGGCTTGTATATGTGTGTGCGTGAGTGTGTGTGTGCAGCATGAGTACGCATACGTCTCTATATGAGAGGAGCATTTATCATGTAGTAATAAAGGCAGGAGGGCTTTTTGTCTCCATTTCAGGCGCAATCGCTAGGGGATGAAGAAATGGGCCCCTGCTGCACATGTGCACAAACACACAAACACAGACAGACTCACATACACACATGAACACCATCTCCTGGGGAAAAAAGATGGGGCCATGACTGCTGTTGCTGCTGTTTGGCAGTCCTCAGGGAGGATGGCAAAACGCAGTGCCTATCGCACACATACACATACAAAAACCAGTACCCCATGTACCCCAGACACTTCCAGTAGACAAACACATAACCCCTCATAACAAAACACGCACTTTAGATTATTCACACAAATGCACTGTGGGAAGTCAGTTGGCGTGAATACAAACACATATGCACGAAACCGTTTATAGAAAATAAATCTGATATTACTTTAAGAGCTGTATGCATATGATGCTTGTTGATGTTCCAGTGGGAACACAAGAGGAAAACCCAGTGAGCTGAGCATTTGAAGGCATCATAGTTATGCTTCCAGTCATGAGGGCAATTGCTTTGCCCTCTAGGATACCGTCTTTTGGCCAAAAACAAAATTGGTGTTGCATGTCCCTGCTGAAAAACATCTTAAACCAGCCTTGATTGGTCTTAGTTGGTCTCCCAGCCTGGTCAAACCGGTTTGTTGGCTGGTTTTAGAAGGGTTTGGACACTTTTCGGCTGAGAGAACAGCTGGTTGTCCAGCTAAACACAAGTTTGGCCCAACTAGGAGACCATCTCAAACGTTTTAAGACTAAATTAGACTGGTTTAAGGTGTTTTTTTTGTCAAGGGTATCCTTCACAGATCAGGCAATCCTGGTGTAAAATGCGACAAGCTAAGTGAAAAATATGGTGGACTACTTGAAAGGAACGTTGACTACTCATGTCATTCAAACAGTTTAATCTATTAACATTTCACTATTCAAGCCTATATTTGTGCATTTTTAGTTTTTCTGTTGGTAATTGTTCGCAATAAGAGTACTGAAGCGTTATCAACATGTTATCGTCAAACTAGACAACAGTGCCCATCCACTTTTTTAGCGATGTTGGTTCTGGAACTATTTTTCCCATAGGATTTTTTTTTTAAAGTCTTTGTTGAAGAGTTACAAGGCATGAACCAAACCAACTAGATACGAGGTGAATCATGACGTTACAAACATTATGAAATCAGATAAAAACACAAAGGTACAAGACTGTGTACATAACAGTTTTCAAGAGGGAAAGAACTACAATCCCATAATGCGCTGTGAATGACAATCGAATTAAAAACATCCAATAAATATAAAACTACTGGTTTAAAGATGTTGATTTTTGTATATAGAAGCATTTCTTCTTTATTATTACACACAAATATTTAAGTAGTTTGAGAGCGTATGGACTTGATCGGAGGAAATTTCTTCCAGAATCATGGGTAATGTAGTTTCACACTAGTAATTCCACTGTTAAACACGATTGTTTAAAAAAATTGAAATAATGAGGGCTAATGGCTTTAACAAAAGCATTTACCATTAACAACAACCTCATGGCTCGTCTTCAATGGTTTACAAGTTATTGTTGAAAATAAATTCCCCAATGGAACAAACCAATAGGATTTTTACTTCAGGAACCTGACTGTTGCTCTCTATTGGAATCAATTGTGAGTCAAGTCTCCTGCGCTCTTGTGGATTACGAAGGTAGTCACTTACGAAAGAAGTTTCCTAAGTAGGCAGTAGATGGATAGGCGGGTAACTTGTTTTTGGAACCTGAGGTGAAGCGTAGAAAAACTAGATTTCAAGGGAGGAGGAGGAGATGAGAGTGGCTGGGAGAACCGCATGCCACTTAGCCGTATGGAAGCCTAATGGCACACTTCCTGTTTTAGAGAGAGGGGCTAGCCAAGCTGAGGATGAAAGGAGTAAAGCTAACAAAAGATAAAAGAATGAACCCTAAAGTGAAATGAAAGTGAAAAGAATGGAAAAATTGAGATGCAGGACAGAGATGCAGGTAGACAGGCATGAATAGAGGAACGACAGAGATGAAAGATGGAGAAATATGGAGGGATGCTTGAGAGGAAGACACAAGGTGACCTTGAAAAAGGGAATGGGAGGGAGGAAAATAAAGATGCAGGAGATGTGATCAAGAAGGAGAAAAGATCTGCTTGATGTCTGAGAGGGAACGGGGTGAGGCGAACAGCTTTAGGCTGTGTGTGCACACACTCCGAGCTAGTGTTTTATGTCTGGATGAGGGTGTGTCCCCAGGCGTACGTTTGACAGGGGGTGTGTGAGTGAGAGACGCAGAAACAGAGTGGGTTTATAAAGGATAGAAGATTACTAGGTAGTGAGAGACAGCCGAGGGAGGGAGGGTTAGCCGGCGAGGGCATAAAGCGCTGTTAGAAGGAATTTGTTTCACCATTTCACATTCAACACATTGAGAACTTCAGAGCTGTGAAGGATGGTCGAAATAAAAAGAAGAGTACTAAGGGAGGGAGAAACGAGGAGCGTAGACATGTAGAGAGAGAGGTGAACCCGGGCCACCTTTACATAATTCCTCTCTGTGGCCATTTTGCTCCAATCACACAACCGGCACAGCTAATGGATTCAGAGAGGTGGAGGTGTGTGTGCGGTGATCGGCACACACGCATTCAAGGTCTTCTTTATTATGGCATAGATAGCATCGTGGCGCCTGCAGGGAACGCTGAGGTCGTTCGGTTCACGAGTGGGTACGCGTGCGTTCTCACACCCGGGTTATAACGAGCTCTGCTCACTACTTTCCCATCACAGCCTGCCTTCAAACTGGAGTGGTGTAAGTTAGCGCCTCCCTTTCTTCACCCCGTGCTCTCTTCCCCTCTGCTTGCACAGTGATCTTTACCACCTCCGGGCCGTCCGGAGATTAAAGCTTATGACTTACCACAGAACTGTTGGAAAGTAACTCACCTCACATACTGTACACGTAGGCGACTGACAGTACAGGATCCAGTCATTATTTTTCATTTCCTTCCTAAAGCACTGTACTTGTATTCCCATAAATGCCATAGGTTTGGTTTAAACATTGGTTGGAATCTATTAACTATTAAATTAACTACATTGTTACAGCTCATTGGTGGTTTTTGCTTTATGCAAGAGTGTTTGTGTAAGTACATTTTCATTTGGCCTTTAGCTTTTGTACACTTTTTTTTTTGTTTATTTTATACAGTGCAAGTAAATGCATTTTTAATGCGTTTAAATGCTATTTGATTGCATAAAATGATTTTAAATGCGAAGGCTCTGAATGTGGAGGCTTTTAAAATTAAGTTCTTGTTTAGAGCCACACAGTTTGGATGCTGGTTTTATGTTTTGCTTAATACGGTCTAAATATTAGAATAGCAATATTGTTAAAGGGTAATTATTTGTGGTGCATGCCGTATTTTTGGTTTATATCAGGTTATTATGTGTTGATATGGTAGTTTTAGACTTATGATGGATTATGAATGATGCATCACAATAATTGCAATGTTGTTTAAAAGTTTGAGTAGTATTTTTGTTTTAAAAATAAACTTTTGAACGGCAATGTACGTTGTAGACGATCTATTTCTGTGAACCATGATTTTTTTATTCCACAAGCAAATAAGGCCAGTATCAGGGAGTTTTTGGGATAGAACTTGTATAGCCTATTAATCATGTTTTTCAAAAGTATTTTCTGTAAAACTTTTAATGAGGGGAAAATTACTGCGTACCCTTTTAAGGAATCTCTTATTTACCGGAGTCATTATAATAACTGAGAAACTTCGTCAGAGATTCAAACTCATAACGGTCACTTGGGCGGCGGGAAAAAAACACATCCTTGTGAAATTCTAAAAGCGAGTGCTGCGTGCCCTTGTGTCGCGCTCTCGCTAATTATTATCTAGTCGCCCTCCGCAGTCCTACGCCTAGCGTCTTTGAGGCTTTCACACATACATGCATGGAACGGGCTCAAGGGCTGACAAGTACTTCTCTACAACGATTGACATTCCTTAGGAAAGCTGCTGTCTCGCACACAGCATCACATGATGTGTGTAGATACAGAGAAGGACGTCTGGTAGAAAAGTTGATGCTGGCTGAGAGGAAAGTGGATGAAGTGTGTGTATATATATATATATATATATATATATACACACACACACATATATATATACACACACACACATGTATATGTATATGTATATATATATATGTGTGTGTGTGTGTGTGTATACCTTGTAGGGCTGTCAAAATTTTGTACTTAAATATTATCAAAATTCGAATTATATTCGCATTTAAAAGGCATAATTTCAGTTAGGGGAAAAAAAGGTTTTGGCTTCTCTCCTGAGGCCACAAGAGGGCGCATTCGAGCTAAATATTACTAATGCACAGTTCTTCAAAGCATAAAATAACACAACTACCTTTGAAAAATGTGCATGTTTAAAATAATGTTTAACCATATATAATTAATTACGTTGCTTAAACAGTTAGAGACAAAAAAGCATCATGTATATACACAGTTTAATGCAAAGCACGGAAAACCAATCCCAAAGAGTAACGTTACTTTTTTCATTTAAAAACACGAGATGCAGTGATATGGGGAGAGACCCGTCCCGCCATAAAGTTTTGAGACATGTTTTTTCAAAGTTGAACTTATAATAATTTTAAATGGCTTTCTAAATATCCGACTCTCTTTTGGGAGACACGAGTGCAACAGCTGATAGATGTCCCTCTAAAAAAAGCATTAAAATGCGCAAAATATGCGTGATCTGTGAATGAACGGCATTCGAATGTGGATTTTTATTTTAAATTGGAAATTCCAGTTTTGACGTAACTGAACATAACATCATTGTCTCCGCTATTGATGTAAATCTATTTTTACGCAGTATGGAAAACGCAAATAAAAAAAGAAAGTAGTGATTTCTAAATTTACTTTGACTTGTATTTCATTGCAGACAATATGAACACAAAATATTTCATGTTTTGTCTGGTCAACTTCATGTCATTTGTAAATATACATCCTTTCCTGTCATTCAGACCTGCAACACATTCCTACAGGGCAATTTAGGCTAGTAATGAGGTAAATTGGTTAAATAATAATTTGAAAAATAGGTGATTTAAATGATGCAATACAAAAGACACCTACCTACATCAAAGAAAGATGGGAAGAGATTTGGATATTTCATCAACGCATCTTGATTGAATCCACTAAAGGACAAGGGCGCAAGATAAGGCAGGCTGACGCACACCTATCACCAATGGGCTCAGGACTACTTTGCAACTTTGTCAAGTACCACAATACGTGTTACATCCACAAATGCCGTTAAAACTGTATGTGCCAAAAGGAAGCCCTATGTTAACAGTTCCAGAAGCGCCGTCGACTTCTCTGGGCTCGGAGGCATTGGGATGGACCATCACACAGTGGAAACGTGACTGTGGTCAGATGATCATATTCAGGTATTTTTTGGGAGGAATGGACGCCGTGTGCTCGGACAAAGAAGAAAAGATCATCCAGACTGTTACCAGCAACAATCAAAACCAGGGTCTGCATGGTATGGGGTTGTGTAGTGCCCTTGGCAAAGGTACTGGCACTTCTGTGATGGCACCATTAATGCTGAAAAGTACATAGAGATTTTGAGACAATATGCTGCCTTCAAGAAGACATCTTTTCCAGGGAGTCCATGCATATTTCAACAAGACAATGCAAAACCACATTGCACACATTACAAAGTCCTTGCGGAGGAAGAGGGTACGGGTACTTGACTGGCCTGCCTGCAGTCCCGACCTGTTCAATAGAGAATGTGTGGCGCATTTTGAAGCGCAAAATGCGACAACGAAGACCCCGTACTGTTGCCCACCTTAAGACTTGTTTGCAGGAAGAATGGGACAAAATTCGAAACACTTCTACTTGGTGTCTTCAGTCCCTAAACGTCTTTTAAGTGTTGTGAAAAGGAATGGCAACATTACAAAGTGGTAAATGCTTTCTGTCCCAACTTTTTTTGGAATGTGTTGCAGGTCTGAATGACAGGAAAGGATGTATATTTACAAAAATGAAGTTGACCAGACAAAACATGAAAATTTTGTGTTCATATTGTCTGCAATGAAATACAAGTCAAAGTAAATTTGTATATATATATATATATATATGTATATATATTACATTATTGCAGTTTATTAAAATTTTATTTAATTTTGTATTAAAATAAAGAAATGCTATTCATTTAATTATCTTAATAGTGTGCTTAAATGTAAACTTTGCAAAACTTCAACTTTAATTGAATTAGGCATTTTAAACAGTTTTTTAATGTGCAAATAGGCAACATTGCAGGACTGAATCTTACTATTCATCTTTAGGCATTAACGTATTATTGTATACATTATGATCATATGAATATGGCTTTCCTGTAGCTCAAATGGTAGAGCATGGCGCTAGCAACGCCAAGATCATGGGTTCGATTCCCAGGGAAAGCAAGAGCTGATCAAATGTAAAACTGTAACTTGAATGCAATGTAAGTCGCTTTGGATAAAAGCGTCTGCTAAATGCATAAATGTAAATGTAAATGAATATATTATGGTAAGGACATTATGCTATTTTACAAATAACATCTCTGAGCTTTTCATTAACTACATACAGCAAGCTAATGAAATTTTGGTAAATGGCTTCTTCCCCTTAAATGTGGTTAGTTTGTCATATGTGGTTAGTAAAGCGCCTGACTTGAGCCTCACGTGACTCTTTTAGTGAGAGAAGGACATCTGAGAAAGGCTGAGAGTAGATAAAAATGTTGATAATGAAAGAAGTATTTGAAAACAGGCACATTTCTTGAATGTGTGTTTTGTTCTTTTTCAAGGTAATATTGCTCTATGCACAAAAAGTGATGTGAAATACAGCATGCTGAAAAGGACAATCCGATTATTGTTTAGTTAGCTCAAACCTCCCAATATGTGTGTTTTTCCAAATGTTAAAAAAAGAGTACTTGACTTCCTTGTGTGGAACTCAAAAGGAGAAATTTTGAACATTGTACCGGTCTCTCCGGTGGAGACTGAAGTTACCAAAATATGCCATAAAAGTATCATATATGGTAGTCCATATTGCTCATGCACTATACTCCAAATCATCCAAGTGATACAGTAGCTTTGTAAGAGGAACAGATAGAAATGAATGTGAGTAATCACTGACAATCTTCCCATCCAGTGAGCCGTTAACTTCTGTGACTGGATCTTTCAATCAGCGAACTCAAGAAGTGGGTTAGTCTGATTCAGGAACACATCTTTAATAAAATGATCCATAGAAAAGACCAGAGTTAAAAGAACGACTTGTTTACTAACCGGACATTGCGATCTCTTTCGTGAACTCATGAGCAGTCTATTTCCTACTATTGTAGAGTTGTCCTATGGCTTCAGAAGACTTAAAATGGACCTTTTTCCACATTTTCTTGGTTCTCAGAAGGGGAAGTCATCATAGAAACTTCTATAGTGGTGAAAGGAAACTACAACAAATATATTTTTTTCCCAGAAATGAATATGGTCACCATTTACTTAACCTCAAGTTGCTCCAAACCTGTATGAGTTTCTTTCTTCTGTTCAACACAAAAGAACATATTTTGAAGAACGCTGGAACCAAAAATCTGATGATAGCCATCGACTTCAACAGTGTGGAAGAAATACTAAGTCAATGGCTACTGTCAACTGTTTGGTTACCAACATTTTTCAAATTCTTGTGTAAAAAGAAGTAAATGAGAATGCAAGTAAATTATGACAGAATTTTCATTTTTGGGTGAATTATCCCTTTAAAACAATCATCTGATCAAAGCGATTCAGTAATTCAGGACTCTAGTAAAGTCACGCCACGTTTATTTATATAGCATCTTCATGTAGTCCTAGTTTCAGTGTTGCTTTCAATCAGAATTACACTGAATATATACATTTTACTCATGGACATCTGACCTCGACGGACTGAATAGAAGTAAACCGGAAAGGATTTCCACATCAAAGAAGGTGGAGCTCCAGAACACACTTAACTATTATGTAATCACCACGGACCAATGGTAGTTTGGAGCTGAAACAATCTGGAAAGTTTCTGGAAGCTGTTTCAAACTCCCAAAATGAACTCCAATTTTTAGTTTCTACCCAAAATGACCTTCGCCTCATTTCTTTTGAAATGACATCACACCAGTATAGTGTTATAAAGATTTACGATATTAATAACTCTGTAAATACAATAGTCATATGGACCACTTTAATGATCCTTTAGTGGTGCTTTTTGAAGTTAGAAAGCTTCATTCCTCATGGGTTTTTTTGTTTTTTTTATGTAATTACAATGATATTGTTCAAAACCCCCAAGGAGCAAAGATGGTTGTACGTAATGTCTTGAGGTTGTGTAAATAGTGACATAAAGACCAAATTTTCCTTTAAAGTTACACCTAAAATGTATATCTAACATTAAATATTTATGCTAATAGGTGATGCCCTACGGCAGAATCATACCTGCGGTGCATATATATGAATATATTAATGACTATGAGGTGAATATCACACGTTATTCTACATAAGCACAGATGAGCTTTGCATTGAGTACATAAAGCAAGCTTATGTGCTTTTGCAAAATTGCTTGTACCCCTTAAATGTGTTTGTGTTTTATTTAAGAGCCTATTGCGGGCCTGCTTTGGTTCATTTGTCATCCTTAAGTAAAGCGTATCAGCAGCACGCAGACGCCCGACTGTTTCAGAGGTATTAAAACCAGTGCAACAAATAGTAGATCAGTACAGGAATATGAACAGAAACACTTGAACACAAAGGGAGGCTGTAGAGCATGCTGGGTATGCATGCAAATGAGACAGAGAGTTGATCCATGTTCGGTCTTCACTGTATTGTTCTTTTCTCTTTCTTTCTGAAATCCGTGGCGTTCTTTCATTGACCCTGCGAAAAACGAATGACTAAAACATCGTACAACTACATTCCACCCTATGACTCATTTGTTGATGTGTACGGAGGAAGAGGGATTGTTATGAGCCTAAGATAGAAGGAAACAAAAGAGGAGTGAAGCCGAGCGAGAGAGGGAGGTAAAGAGAGCGAGGTGACTGAATAAATGCTTTGTGTTTCTGTTTCTTATTCCACCGAGCTGGTCTGACAGACCATTGTGTACCTTCAGGGGGAATTCTGCTACATTGAGTCACACGCAGTTCCTCGTATAATGAAAACACACACTTCCTGACATTAGAGCTCTGGATACGGACATGCACTGAGCACACAGTGATATGTGCACACGTTCAAACCCATCCATCCTTGTGTGATTGACACATTAATTGGAGATTTAAAGTAAATACCCACAATGGATGCATTATTCGAAGATTGTTTGTCAAGTACAAATAACAAGCAATACTTATTGACAGAGACTACTATTTAGAAGGTTTAGATTGAAATGAATGTATATGAGAATAGTTAGAATGTATTCTATAACACACAAAAAACTTAAGCCTTTTCCTTTTTAAAAAATTGTCATTTTTTTTACACATCTTGTCAAATAGTCATTCTCTAGTCTACTACTCACCAAAGCTGCAGTTATATGATCAAAAATACAGTAAAAACATTATTATTGTGAAATAATTTAAAATAGCCATTTTCTAACTGAATATATATTAAAATGTCATTTATTTCTGATGCAAAGCTGAATTTTCAGCATCATTACGTGTCACGTGATCCTTCAGAAATCATTCTAATATGCTGATTTGCTGCTTAAGAAACATTTCTTATCCATCAGTTTTTTAGGATCCTTTGATGAACAAAGTTAGTAGAAACAGCGTTTATGAAATCTTTTGTAGCATTATGAGTGGTGTGCATATTATTGCCTGAAACAGTCTTCACAAGTACGTGAATGCAACTTTTTATTTTAGCTGTGTAAGCTTGATTTTGTGCACCGCGGGCTTTGCAAATGTGTGACACTGTGCCAAAAGGGGTGCTGTAGTAGACATTAGCATGAATGTTGCTTGTGTAGCTGTTTTTTGTCTTTGTGTAAAGTTTGTATTTGGTCTACCATGCGTTCTTGCATTATTGTGACAGATATAAACATTGTTCGAATGTTTAATGGGGCGTATATAGACGAATCTGTGCCTTTAAACCACATGTGGTGTTATTCAGGTAATTGAGCTAGCTATTAACATGTCAATTTAGCTACCTTCAAGTTACCCAGCAAGATTTTCTTCAAACTGTTGCACTGTGTTGGCAGTTGACAAAGTGTTGACTTGATAAAAATTAAATATGGCACTATAGCCTGCTTTGTGCCACAATGATGACCTACAAAATGAGTTTTTCTGTTTGCATTTTGGAAAAGTTTCACATATAGACAACAGTGTTGTCAAAACGATTCCCTATTCACACAATCTGCAAAACGACTAAAATGCTGTAGTATGCATGCCAGGCCACTAGTTTGCAATGTCACTTTGTAAAGAAACTTGTGCATTCCTATGGACTGAACACGTTTCAAAAATGCAAATTTTTGCATTTTCAATTCCCAAATTCACATTTTTGTAGTTTACATGGAGACAATAATGGTATTGTTTTCGAAAACTTGCACTTTGAAACCGGTTTTCAAACATTTGCATTTTCATGCCTCCAAAACGCCGTTGTCATGTAAATGAATGGCCAAAATGCATAAAGTCCATTTTTAGTGTAAAGTAAATGATCTATAGCAGCTCTTTTGATGTGTTCTTAAGTTGCAATATAAATTACGTTTTGACACAATCATGCATTGAAATCAAGCTTGTGTCATAGAGCCTCAGGGACTTTTTAATACAGACACATTACAGTTCAGTACAAGTATTTGGCATCCTCTACAGTGTGTCGTATACTTTTCAGTCGGTGTTAGCTAACAGATCTGATTTATAGGAGGTTTGCCATCCTGAGGTCAAATCGATTTAGTGCCTTTGTGGAACATAAACAGAGTTGGATCTCTTCAATGCGGTGAAGGGGTGTAGCGTGAGAGGACAATGCCTTTGCATTCGAGGGTATGTGTTTCTATAACCGAATCAAGCTCTGTTTATGTATGATTTTATGTGACCGCAACCCTGCATTTGATGGATTTAATCCTCTCCGGGGTGCATGCAATTTGAGGTCTGTGTTTGGAGCGTTTGAGCATGCTGATGTATCTGTAGCTTGTCGAAAGCAGCTGTTTGGTGAATGCGTGTGTGTGTTTTGAGCACTGAGCCATTCCTTATTCCATCAGTATATATGGAGCAGCTCTCATGCTGCTCGCTGGCCTTTGACTCCTGGAGCTCTGAGCTGGAGGTCTCTCGCTTCTGTCTCTGCAGGAGCTCGCTGGAGTCGGCCGAGTAGCTGAGCCAAAACACGGCTTGTTTATTTTACCCTGCCTTTGTGTACGGCCGAGTGAGAAAACGTGAAAGCAGAAAGAAAGCGAGTGAGTTTTGAAAAACTTGAACTTTGCGGCCTTCCATAAGCGAATGCTGTGCCGACACAAAGATCACCGTCTGGGATCACGGCAACCGGGTCAACGTTTTCAAAAGCGGAAGTTTTAAAGCGTCATGATTTGCACCGCAATGCAGTTGGAGTTTATCATCAGTGTGAGGCAGATACTGCGCATTATAGAATCGCAGGTTTGTTTTTGTAGCACTAATAAATGTGCAGTTCTTTTCTTTTATAGGCTTTAACCTCCTGTTAGTGATCACTT